>CM076584.1:1143432745-1143549677 GCA_034641835.2 Pinus albicaulis
GAAGATAGAGAATACATTACGGACTAGACAAGGAGATACAAAAACTGAGAACGCAAAAATTCGCTGAAATAAAAAGTGACAGTTTTACATTAGATGTTTCGGGAAAATGAAGATGAATATAAAAAATACGAGACATGGGTTTTGTGCAAAACAAACCAATTTTGTTTCCTTCTAAGAAGTTTTTCCAAATTCGGTCTGGATTGAGAGAAACAAAAGGTTCTCTAAGAAATAAAAAAACAGAAAACACAGAAATTCGTTGGGATAAAAAGTGACGGTTTTGTGTTAGATGTTTCCGGAAAATGAAGACGAATCTAAAAAATATGAGACATGGGTTTTGTGTAGAATGAACCAATTCTATTTCTAAGAGATAATTTTTTCCAAATTAGTTATGGATTGAGAGAAACAAAAGTTTCTCTAAAGATGATTTTCTCATATTTACTATGGTGACCGTTTTTCAAATTCTTCCAATTGCATTACCAGATTCAACTTGTTTCAGAGTTCACATCTGGCAAAGAATACTGTGTTCCAGTGGAGGAGGATAAAGGAAGTCTCCAATGGAAAAATAATTTTATGGGAAGGAGTTTTGCAATCTCTTCCTCAGAACTATGCAGGATCTCGCTAGGGAGATCAAGAAGATGAGAGAAGAGAAACGAAGGGAAACCCCAAGAGGGTTAAAAATGGAGAAAGTTCTGATACGTAAAATCATTGGTATGAGCAACCGGTATTGCAGCAAGCTTCACAACACTCCACTCTTCCTACCTTCCTAGCAGTAGGAAATGAGGCTAGAGGACCACAAGAGCAGGAGCTTCTTAGTGATTATTTTCTGGAATATGAATCTCAGTCTCAAAGATTCAAAGAACATCTGACTTTCCGGGAATTTTTCCAGATTAAGGATAATCGAAGACCTCAAAAATATAATAGAGGAAGAGGCTACACGCAGGGAAATGACCTACAACGTATTGTGGGTATATTTTTTCTACCTACTTTTGATGGGTCATTAAAGAGTATGGGAAAGACTTGGGAGCAGACAATTGAGCATACACTTGTTGATGAGACACCACCCATTGTTGAGGTATCCATTGATGGGGTATCTGGGGTTGTAACCGAGTTCTCTGATGATAATAGTGCATCACAGGTGGATGAGATGTTGGGAGACAACTCCAACATTGTTGAGGAGCCGATAGGTACAAAGGCCTCTAATGGAAGAATTGTTGGATGGCAGTCACATGCAGCTGACTAGTGAGCATGCCTTGCATATTGGAGTATCTATGGAGGAGGTTATGTAGCCATCCTTTGGGCTAACCCTTGAGGAGGTGCTAGGAAATATAGAGGTATTGGATAATGGTCACACATAGCAGTGCCATCAGTTTTAGGTCGACCTTCTAGCTTTGACGGTGAAGGCCACATTAGTACAAGAGGCTATCCTATGACATAATGAGGAGTTGGAGGGCATGAGAGTGGTTTGGGCCGAGTCAGCGGAAAAGTTGGTCCACATTGGGGAACATTTAGATTCCCTAATGGTGCAGTTAGAGGGCACATTAGAGTGTTAGAGCACCCCCCTTCAGGAATACATCGAGAGTGTGCAACACTCGCACAATGAAGGGACTATTATATGTGCGGGGATTATTTCATTTAATTATTTTCTCAAGGTTGGATGGCGAGAGGTAGTGAGCTGGTACCCCATAGAGTAGGCTAGGTAGCTGGATACATCCATGGCCACATTGCAGCAGAGTCCATGGATTACCAGGGGGATGTGAGGGCCAGATTACTATTGGGATCCAAGTGGGATTTCCCATCACATAATAGAGTCAGTAGGTGATGGTAGTCATTGCGCGATGGGTCTTATGCTTGGTCGCACACACATTTTCAGATATTTATCAGAGCCCTAGACATCCCTAGTGACAAGATGGTTCAATAGGAGGGTACACCCTTTTTTGGAGCTATCTCAGCATAATGATCATGCATGGGGTCATAGAGTGATTAGCCTACGTTGGTAGGAGCTGGTCCGAGGAGGAGGCATTGGTAGGCCACCAAACATGGCAGTGCGTAGAGACAATGCTCTCTCATGGGTATATGGTACACTTGAGCTATGGAGGATAGTAGTGAAGTCATTGTCATTGGCATATGAGGATTCGGGTCGCTCTGATCCTTTAGAGCAGATTGGGAGATGTATCCCACCTCATGGGGGGTTTACTAGCAAAGTGGTGGATATTTTTACCCATGCAGGATACATCGGTACATGATGGTATAGCCATAATCGATGGTATATGGTGGTGTACAGGGGCAGGTCGCAGCATACAATGGCATTATGAGGAGTGCGGATACACTTGGTGGTATGCAGTGACCCCTGATATAGCACAACAGACACTTGGAGCGTTACCTCCAAGGGGACTTATGGACAAGGGCATTAGGTGTACCCTGGGATGTAGCTCACCTAAGATTGATGAGAATACAGATGTAGCTCACCTAGGATTGATGAGGATAGTGTTGAGCATTTGGAGACACCACATTTAGCAGAGACAGAGCTACGAGGGTGTTATTGGAAGATCTGAGGCAGAGGGAGGCCTGATCAGTCATGCTTGAGTGATGCATATGATGTGGCAGAGATAGATTAGAGGGACATTCCTTCTGTATGTTAGGACGAGGACTCTTCTTCAGATGAGTCCATGGGGTCAAATGAGGATGCTTCTGGGGAGCATGAATAGTCATGTGGAGTTGATGATAGTAGGTCGGATTTTTCTTCCAGCATGCAGGGTGAGCAGTCAAAGGAATCGATGAGAGACATTCAGGATGATGAGTCACTTGTGATGATTCAGCATGAGCAACATATGGTGGATCATGGGGCATCTGAGGAGGATGTTATGCACATCATGCATGATAGTCCTTTGGGGGAGAGCTAGATAGAGGCTCACAATGAGCCAGTGCTAGACATGTGGCTAACCTTGGGGTCAACCATGGAGGAGGATATGTTAGAGATGGTGGTGCATCCATATTTGGGCCGACCCATTGATGAGGTGCCTGTAGATGTATATACAGTTAGCAGGACTGTAGTACTTTTAGGGAGCAACGCCCTCTAGGATTACATCGATAGGTCTTGCAGTACACCTTGCCCACTTGAGCCTATGATAGAGATAGGGGCCTTCCCTTTAAGGCAGTTCTCGTTGATAGGTGGGACAAAGAAAAATGAGTTGAGTGTGAGTTGGTGACCACACTCCAAACATGTTCTATATGCAGATATCACCACGTTGGATACTTCAACCGTGATAGACTAGCAGGAGATCATGAGTTGGTTTCCTATGGATGGTATGATATTCTTAGTTAGGTGCATAATAGAGCAGGGACCCGTATACATGACAGGTACTATGGTTTATATTTGGCAGTGGGGCACATGTCGACAACTCTTTAACATTCCATCTCAACTTCGGGAGAGCAGGATCAACATTGGATTGAGTCAGGGGAGAGAGGTGATGAGTTGGTATGCAGTTGGTGGGTCAGCTTATACATTCAAATATACAGCACAATAGGAGCCACGGAGCATTGATGCATGTTGGTGGTCTTCACCTCATGAGGCAGTAGCTATAGCCAAATGTAGTGCGCAGTCCTAGCTAGGGGACTTAGGTGATGATTTTCCATGGTGGCATTGGGATCTGGGAGGATTGATTGATGACAGGTATGGTGAGAGATCCATTTGGGATCCCGACATTGAGGGGTGTGTTCCAGGTAGCCTGACACAGGGGCATAGTCGCACTGAGGGGTTTGTATGGGATCTGGGCATTGGTCTCAGTTGCATTGGGTCAAAAAGGTGCCCTGCATCTTTGTAGTTGCTTGAGGACAAGCAATGTTTTGGCAGGGAGGACTGTAATTTTCCTAATTTAGCTTTTAGCTAATTAGAATATTAAATTTTGTCTTCCTTAATTAATAGATGAATAAGAGGGTAGAGGGACCCATAAATCCCTTTAGTAGGAATAAAACCTCTTCTTAATGTGATTGTGGATCAATGCATCTAGATGGAGTCAAGATGAATAAACCACTTCTTGGTGCGAATGTGGGTCAATACATGTGGATGGGGTCAATTTGACCAAATAAACAACACAATTATGGAGGTAGTGGAGATAGTGGAGGACAACGTAGTCATAATGGGAGGAAGTCTCCATGAGAGTAACATCATTATTGAGTGGGGAAAAGGGGGAGGAGGCTCACAAATCATATAAAGAAGGGGATGGCAACCATAGAAGGCATTCTAAATAGTGTTTATGTTTGGTCTTTTATGACTTTCTACACGCTTCAGCTGTTTAGTGGAGTCTGCTGTGCTGTTTAGCACAAGGGCGTTTCCGAGCGGAAATCCCACCCTCATCCTCGGGGGACTTCGAGTGCCCACTTAGGAGAGGTTCCTTTTATCTTCATTCCTTTGAAATCCCCCCTTTATTTCCAAATTTGAATTTCTTAAGGGTTTAAAAAAATTGCCAAATCTAACTTGAGGTTTCATCTTTTTGCAGATCCATAAATTTGTTGGTGAATCCGCAGGCCTAAAAGGCCTTTTTTATTGCCATCAAATCAAAGGATTTCAAATTTTGTCACCCATATAATTATTTTGAATATTTCTTACAAGCCACAATCCATTTTTTCATTGATCCTCCAAGGCGCATGCATTTAGAGGCTTGTTTTCTGTTCTTAATAATTGATTTTCTAACCTTAAATTTTTTTGCAGAGAAAACCATTTATTTTTCGGGGTTTATCATCCACTTTTGGGCAAAGGACACATCATTTTGAGTTTAAAATTTCTTTACAAATTTTCTAAAAGGAATCCGCGAGGATTTAGTGCTTAGTTTCCTTGGGTCCTAAACTCAAAAAGGGCATAAAACCTTCTGGTGCGAAATTCTTCAGGCCCTGACATATTATGAAGATTTGCTAGAATTTCCAAGGGTCCAAGCCCTGGAGTTCTAAGAAAAGTTCCCTTAAAATTTTATCTAAAATTATTGGTTAAATTTTAAGGAAGGACATGACCTATTGAGGCATCTCCCTCTCTTGGTCGAGAGCTCATTTAACCAATTTTTGTGAGGGTCTAAGAATTGGAAACTAAAGGAGGCTACTCACAAATTTTTTTTTTTTGTATTATTTTGAGCTATTCTTCTGCAAGGTTGTGCGCTTATTGAATGGATATATTACATTTGTCAATTATGTGAGGTATTTGGAGGTTTAGAGTAGCTTGTTTGAGGATTTTGCAGTAAATATTGAAGCACATTCATATTTATTTTCCATGTGATGTCCTCATTATTTTGTTCTATATTGAGGAGAAATTCTTGTTGTTGTAGAGTCTCATCGTAATTTGTAAGTCTCCTCAAGATTTGTAAAACCCTTGTCTCTATCTAAAGGGTTTCTAACTTTGTAATATCATTAATAAAAGATCTTGGTTCTCTACAGATCTTGGTACTTTCCCATGGTATCCCTCCTTATTTAAAGGGGAGGATTTCTTGAGTTCATGGCATGGTTTAGATTTTATTTCTAACTGATTGTATTGCTATCATTTGATTAGTTAGAGTTCCATTTCCATCATATCTTAGATATAATATTTTGAGTTTCATTTCTTCTTTATCATTTTTTCTCTTGTCACCATATTAGCTATTTGATCTGATAACATTTGGTAATTTTTTGGTCTTAAACTCTTTTGCATCTTACATTAAAAGTAGTCTTTAAATTTACCGATTAGTAATCTCATCTTCCATTGTTAAATTGTGCTTTATTGTCTAAATTTCACTTATTCTATCTATCATAATATAAGTGAGAAAAATCTTAAGGGAATTTTTGTTCAAGGAATTTGAGTTATTTTTTCAATTTTTGATCTATCTTTCATCTCGTTCACTTCTCTTGTTTCATTGAATAATCTTTACATGCTTCATTGATTCATCGTTATAAGATAATATTACTTTTTTTGCTTAAAGTAATCTCGACTATAAGTGGATTGGTATTTTTTTTATTTGAAACATCTTGTGATATCTCATTGAAAATTTGCACTCACGTCGCATTTTCATTCTAGAGTTAGGCTTGCATCCTTAAAATTTACCTCCAAACTTAAGCTTGGTTGATAGAAAATTTAGGATAAGCTTCTATACCATTAAATTTAAGGAGCTTGACCCTTAAGAAATGGTTAAAATGAGTGACCTTGCAGTTCTCTTGTGGCCCAGTCACTTGTAGGAACGAAGGCACTTGGGTTGCTAGAAGCCCAGGGTAGGTATTATTAATGAGGGCATAGCCTCCTTCCCCAATAATTCTTCCAACAACATTGTTCTAAGACAAGTTTTGGCAATTAAGGAGAAGGGATTCACCCATAGGCTAGGCATATAACTTAAAATTAACCAAGTTACCTGCATCTCACATAGGGTAGTCTTGCACTCATTCATCTAACAATGTCTTTCTATTGGTTTTTGTAATTTGAATTGTGGGCTAATAATTTACTTGCAAGAATTATCTTATATCCTGGCACATGTTAATTTCATACTTGTTCTCTTTTTTAATATCATTAAAGAATATTTACTTGAAGTACACACTTTCTTTCCTTGAAAGTTGTATTTTTTGATATTTTGAAGTGTTGGGGTAGCATCGGATGTGATCTAGCTCCCAAAATTTGTGGAGGGACTAGAGTACATGAGATATCCAAGACCCTGAAAATGATTTAAAAAATTCCATCATGTTTAAGAGATATTTGATTAATTAATTTTTTGGATTAAGGACCCTAAGTCTAACTTAGGAAAATTAAAAGATTAAAGTTAATTATATTAAACATGTGATGAAAATGACTTAAGTCACACGGATCAAGCATATTCTAATCTTAGCCGTTGATTCAAGTTTAGATCATGACCATTGATGTTTCAACAAGAAAATTATAAGAAGAAGGCTTGGGGTCAGTTGGAGAACACACACAGTGGCAGAGTACTAAAACTAAGCTGGAATTCTAGGGCGTGGTTTGCTAATAATTTCAGAAGTGTTTCAGTTGCATCGAGGGGTAGTATTGGCGAGGGGGATGGTTTGACCCTAGGTCAAGAGTGCAACGAGGGCAAAGAAGCAATGGAACAGAGCAGCGCAAAGAAAGCAACAACTATGCAGAGCAGCCATAGCCCAACAAGGGTAGCGCAGAGGTAGTAGGAGGCCAGGAGGAATGATGCAGTGCCAGGAAGCTTGACGCAGTCCTAGGAGGACTAAAACTGGCTAGCCAGGGCAGCGCATAGGCAACACAACCCAGCCTTGGGTGACGCAAGCCCTTCCTGAGCAGCGCAAGGGCTGACACATAGGGTGTTAGAGCAACACTGAGGTTTCTGCAGACTGGAAAAGGCTGAGTTCTACAAATCCCATTTGAGGGCGTGAATTAGTTAGTTTTATGTATCTAGAACAGAGGTATAGTTGTAGTCTTTTATTTCTCTGTCGGGTTTACCAGTTTGGTGCCCAGATCTGTTGTACTTATATTCCGATTAATAATAAAAACCCTCCACTAGCCAGAATACCGGTTTTCCCACATTTGGTTTTTTCGAGGACAGTTGTCTAGAAGATACTTGTGTGTCACTTTGTCATTGTGCATGTTATTCAGTTTAGATCTGTATGTGTAGGCTGTTAATGTATTTAATTCGATGTTAATGTTGAATATTTCACATTAATAACTTAATGTAAGTAGGAGAAGTAAATCAGAAATTTAATTGTAGGGTTTCTGTTTGAGCATATTCATAAAAATTTTCATGGTATCGAAGCGATTGCAGATCTAGCTAAATCTCCAACAAGAAAGCTGAAGAATCTGTGCTGCAGAAAGAAACAAAGAACATAGAGAGGGAAATGTAACCCAGTTTGGGGTGACTCGGGCCCTTCCTGAGTAGCGTAAGGGCTAACGTAGAGGGCTTCGGAGCATCGCTGAGGTTTCTACAGTCCGGAAAAGGTTGAGTTTTGTAAATCCTGTTTGAGGGTGTGAATTAGTAAATTTTCTATCTCCAGAACATAGGTATAGCTGCAATATTTTATTTCTCTATTGGGTTAACCAATTGGGTGCCCAGATCTGTTGTACTTAGATTCTGCTCAATAATTAAAACCCTCCAGCAGCCAGAAGACCAGTTTTCCCACATTGGTTTTTTCCAGGGGCAGTTGTTTGGAAAATCCTTGTGTGTCACTTTGTTATTGTGCATGTTATTCAGTTTAGATCTATATGTGTAGGTTGTTAATGTATTTACTTCGATGTTAATGTTGAAGATTTCACATTAATAACTTAATGTAAGTAGGAGAAGTAAACCATAAATTTAATAGTAGGGTTTATGTTTGAGCATATTCATAAATTTTCACATGGTATCAGAGTGATTGCAGATATAGTTGAATCTCCAACAAGAAAGCTGAAGAATCTGTGCTGCAGAAAGCAACAGATAACCTAGAGAGTGTAGCGCAGTAGCAAAGGGACATGGAGGCAACAAAGCCACGTAGAGGGCTGTCACAGTCCTTATTGGGTGATGCAGAGGCAGTGCAGAGCCACTCAGAGGGATGCAGAAGCAACCTGCGCTGTGTAGAGGCTGCGCTGGACTAGTCTGCTCACGCAGAGGCCAGCCAGGGTGACACAGTCCAGAGGTTGATTACTGTGCAGAGTGTTGTGATCTAGAAGCTGAAGTTGTATACCTTCAATAGTTGCTGGTTGGGTGAAAATTATGTCAGTGTAGAATTTAGCCTAAGCTAAGTTGACAAAGAGCGAGAGGAGAACAACTTCTTTGAATATTTCTTGCCAAAGAGATCTGTAGATTGATTAGATAATCGAAGAGAGATGATTTTTTTTGTTTGGTAGACTTCCACGAGAGGGAGTCAATTATCAGAGGGACAAGAATGGACCTTTCTGGCCAAGGATCCTATATCCGAGTCTCTAGCATAGAGAGGAGGATTCGTTCCAACAAACTTCTGAGAAGATGGCGCCACAGGGACTTCGTGATCAGGATAGGTTGGATGACCTGTCCAAATTTTCAATCTGGAAGGCTAGAATCCTGGTAGTCATGGAGGAATACAGCTTGAGGGAGCATGCAAAGAAGTTCTTATCTACACTGACCAATGCAAAAATCCTCGCAGAGCATAATGAAGCAATGACACATGCCAAGCATTTCATCATGGACAAGGTAAAAGATAATGTGGTACCACACATAGCCGAGAAGGCAACGACTCATGAGATGTGGGTATCCCTAACCAAATTGTATGGAGGAAGATCCATCCAGAGAAAGACGCTCTTGGAGAACCAACTGAGGTTATTCATGATGGCCAAGGGAGAGGAGATCGATCCTTTTCTATCCAAACTAAAATTGATACAGGATTAGATGACTGGCATGGGGGACAAGGTAGATGACGATGTCATGGTGAGGAGTGCTCTTAATGCAGTCACAGAGGACTAGGAAAGATTTGTCAAAATTCTCTTGGGCAGAGCGGACCTCCCAACTGGGACAACAGGTGGGTTATCCTTTGACACGAGGAAATCCATCGGATGACAAAAAGCCAATACAACACTGGTTCAAGAAAAGTAAAGAAGGAAGAAGAGGAAGATGCAACCTTGGCATAAAAGAGGCAGCAAGGGAAAAATAAGTGTGATCTATCGAAGATCAAATGTTTCCAATGCGACGAACTCAGAAATTTCGCCAGCAATTATCCTCAGAAGAAAAAGGACAAGGAATATTCTAGCTCTTAGGCTATTGTAGTAGACGGTGGCTTCAAAGATGACGTAGCCATGAGTGCTCATGTACCAGGAAAGTGGGGAGATCTTGATCTGTATAGAAGCTACAGAGCGTTGGCAGGATCCTTGAGTATCCTAAATCTTGGATCACATTCGTGGTAAGGGAGCCTTACGACAATAGTGGGACAAGTGAAGTTGTGGGTGAAGAGGATCACAGATGGAGCAGTGGCAGAGACGAATGCTGAGAGGGAGAAATGTAGTGCACATGCAGTAGTAGCAGCAATGCAGAGGGGCTGATGTGACTTCAACAATGCAGAGTAGACTTGCTTAAGCAGTACAGAGCTGCATCAGTGCAGAGACTTCAGGAGGATATCCCAGCGCAACAACATCGTGGGAGACTTCAATGTAGAGGCAACATAAAGAAGGTCTTCTTACACAATTCAGAGTTGCAACAACGTAGCAGCCTCCAAAGGACAACACAAAGCAACAACCTATGGAGCTTCAATGATGAGATGCAACCCAACTGAATTTTCTGTCAAATATTGGGTAGGTGTCCTTCAATTTCTTACTCTCAAAAATTGAGTTGCAGTGCAGCAATTGAAAACACGATGCAGGAAACTGAGAGGGAGATTCAATACAGATGTAGCAGTAGCGGTGGAAGCGTCATGGGAAGCAGTACAGGATAGAAAAAACAACGCAGTGATGAAGGGAAGTAGGCCAAGCATCAGTGCAGAGACCCACACCAGATATCATTGCAGAACTTCAGGGTGAAGTATTGTTGCTAGAGCACATTCCTCACTAAGAGGAAGTGTTGATATTTTTAGGTGTTGGGGTAGCATCGAATGTGCTCTAGCTCCCAAAAATTTTGGAGGGGCTAGAGTACATGAGATCTCCAAGACCCAGAAAGAGATTTAAGAAATTCTGTCCCCTTTAAGACATATTTAATTAATTAATATTTTTAATTAAGGACCCTAAGTCTAACTTAGGAAAATCAAAAGACTAAAGTTAATTAAATTAAACATTTGATGAAAATGACTTAAGTCACACAGATCCAACATATTCTAATCTTAGTCTTCGATTCAAGATTAGATCATGGTCGTTGATGTTTAAACGAGAAAAGTATAAGAAGAGGGCTTGGGGCCAGTTTCAGAACACACAGTGGCAGAGCACTGAAACTAAGCTGGAATTATAGGGCGTGGTTTGCTAAGAATTTTAGAAGTGTTTCAGTTGCAGTGAGGGGAAATATTGGCGAGGGGGATGGTTTAATCCCAAGTCAAGAGTGCAACGAGGGCATAAAATCATTGGACCAGAGCAACACAGAGGAAGTAGCAGCTACGCAGAGCAACCATAGCCCAACAGGGGCAGCGCAGAGGTAGCAGGAGGCCAGGAAGGCTGACGCAGTGTGAGGAAGGATGACGTAGTCTCAAGTGGATTGAAGTTGGAAAGATAGGGAAACGCAAGGGAAACGTAACCTAGTATGGGGTGACTCAGGCCCTTCTTGAGCAGTGCAAGGGATGATGCAGAGGGCTTCAGAGCATCACTGAGGTTTCTGTAGACCGGAAAAGGCTGAGTTCTGTAAATCTCATTTGAGGGTGTGAATCAGTCAGTTTTCTGTCTCCAGAACATATGTATAGCTGCAGTATTTCATTTCTCTGCCGGGTTAACCAGTTTGGTGCCAAGATCTGTTGTACTTAGATTCTTCTTAATAATTAAAACCCTCTAGCAGCCAGAAGACTAGTTTTCCCGCATTGGGTTTTTCCAAGGACAGTTGTCCTAAAAATCCTTGTGTGTCACTTTGTTATTATGCATGTTATTCGGTTTAGATATGTATGTGTAGGTTTTTAATGTATTTACTTCGATGTTAATGTTGAATATTTCACATTAATAACTTAATGTAAGTAGGAGAAATAAATTAAAAATTTAACAGTAGGGTTTCTTTTTTAGCATATTCAGAAATTTTCACAGTATTTGAATCTTATTTCTCATATTATTAATTGCTTATAATCTCTTGATCTCTTGTACTAACATTTTCTTACAAAATTTCTTATCTTATAACTTTAAATACCCTTTGTCATTGTGCAAGTATTATCATTTTTCTTGAACATTCTTTATAAGGAACCGATCTATCATCTTTTTATCTCATTAAGTGCCATATTGGTTTAATTTGATGTATCTTCAAGCTTACACATTGCTCAATAATAATATTACTTGTTAATTAATCTTAAATCAATTTATATAGAGAGGTAATTTCTTTGCCTTTGATCCTCTAGACTTATTGTTTCCAACAAATTTTCCTTTAGTTTTATCCTTAGGGACGACTCCCCTTAGCTTACCTAGGAGAGAGATTAAACAGAGTGAGTAGGGAATAATTGACAACCCCTAATATGAGTGTTATGCCTTAAAGGCTATACCATGTGGGGTTGGTAACTTTCTCCACACTTAGATGTACATCTTAGGCGACAACATTTTCTAGTGCCATTGTCAGGGATAAGTTTCTTGTTCTCGGCGTTTTAATAACTTTCAGTTCTTAGCATATTGGATTTTTAGAGTTAGGTTCCTGTTGAAGTGGTGGATCCACTTGGTTCATCTTTTTCAAGGATCTCTACTAGAAGAAACCCAAGCCTTCTGGTTAATCCTACTTCTAAACCTGAAAGTGTTTTTAGAGTATGACTAAACAAGCTTGCTTCTCATATAATTTTTGTTTATCTTGGATAGGAAGCTCTCCTTGATATCCATTTGATTTTTCTTGATCGGGTTCAACAAGACACCATGGATGACTTGTTTTCTCCTTGCAATTTCGCTAACATTTAGGGCTATCCGCATGGTATGCCGAAAAAAATCTATCAAGAAGTTTCCTTCTTTTCAAGGAAATAATGCCATTAATGCCAAATATCACATCAATAAATTTAATATTTGTTTGAACAAATGGTGTACATGAGCTGACTATAATGACATGAGGGTGTAAAGATGAGGCTTTTCGTCCTTTCTCTCGAGGAGGATGCCATGGATTGGTTCTCAAATTTTCTAATAATTCATTTTATTCGATAAAGTCAATGGTTGATGCCTTTAAGGATAAATATAGATATAATAAAGAAGAAAGGAACTTGCTTAGCGTTATCAACCATATAAAAAAAAATGAAAATGAGACTGTGGAATAATTCAATAACAGGTTCAATGATATTGTTAAGATTTTGCCTTAATATTATAAGCCTACTGATAAGTCTCTTTTGGCGTATTACATTGATGCATTTACCATTGGCACTTCTTATGAGTTGAGATGCGCTAAGCCAAATGATTTGAAGGCTGCTCAAACTTTAGCTGAAGAAGTGGAATAATGTAGGAAAGTGTCTGGGAAGTTTGAGATTCCAGGTTTTTCTAGGGATCATAGTAAGAGTGAGTCAAAAGGTAAAGAAGTTAAAGAATTTGATAATGATCCTATTAAATAGATGACACATTTCATTAAGAAAATGAAATTTAATCATGAAAATCAAATTACCACTCTTCATAATTGTATAATCAATATGGGGAGGTCTTAAGGAAATAAGTTTCAGAATAATAGAAATAATAACGCATGACAAAAAAGGGGCCCTCCTAATGAGCAAAGGTCCATTGGAGTCTACCCATGTTGTTGAGGAAGATCCACCTTATTGTATACCTTGTGATGCATTGCATGATGAGGATACTTTCCTTGTTGTAAAGAGAATCATGGATAACAAAATGGCAGGGACAAGTGAGTAGATTAATCATTTGTTGGTAAAGAACATCACTTGTCCATGGAGGATTGGATGGAAGTTTTAGAAAAAATTCATGATGTGGAGATGCTCCAATCCTCTTATAGTATTAATAATTTTAATTGATGAGAAGGGTATGATTATTGAGTTGTACGGTAAAAATCCTTCTCCAGAACAAGTATTGGGGATTGAAAAAGATAAAGGATTAACTTATCACTGGAGAAGTAAGGAACAAATTGAGAATCAGATTACCCCTAGAGTTTCAACCTTGGTTTGAATATTGACTTGGGAGATTGGATTAATAATGCGAAAATCTTAGTTCCTGCCATTGATATATCAAAGATTCCCTCTCAAAAGGCTAAGTTATTTAAGGCTATTAATGCTCCTCGTATTGTTACTTATCGTGAAAAAAGGCCTAAAATCGATGCTCCCATGTATTTGCAAAGTGTGGATCTGGAAAATAAATATCATCAACCCTTTTATATCATTTTGATGGTTAATTATTTTCATTTGTATAATTCATGTTGGATTAAAATGCATCAACTTGTGTCATGACCAAGAGGGTCATGTAACAACTTAATTTAAGAGTATCTTGACCTTATCACAACATTTTCTCTATGGATTCTAATAGAATTGAAGTTCATGGTTTAATTAAGTATTTTCAAATTCACCGGTCTGTTTATCCTAATATAATGATTTTCATGGACACTGTTGTGATTCATGTGCCTGATGCTTGGGGCATGTTGTTATCAAGGAAGTGGGATTCTGATCTAGGTGGAAGTATTCAGATGAATTGGTATTACACCACTATTCTTTCATCTAGAGGTAGTCATTTTGTTAGAATTGATAGGGAGCCTCAAAGAAGATTTCATGTGGAATACCTCGAGATGCCGAATAATGAATTTATATATGAAAGCATTGGGAACTATTATATCTTGTCTAACTCTATAGTTCCTTTGGATGAAAAGGCTGAAGTTTTGAATGATGGATTTTGGCATATGTATTCTGATGGTATGTTTTCTAAACATTGTAAGGGTGTTGGAGTAGTGCTTAAATTTTCCATTTTTCATACTTTTAAATTTTACTATGGATTGGAATTTGAAGCTACCAGCGTTGTGGCTCAATATGAAGCTCTTTTGTTGGGTCTTGAGTTGGAAAAATATTTAAAGGTTAAATAGATTAGTATCAAAGAATATTTTGATATTTTAATTTTGCAAGTTAAAAATAAATTTTCTTGCAAGAATGATAGGCTCAATAGGTATCGAAATGTGGTTTGGGGTACTATGGAAATTTTTGATGCTCTTGATCTTGAGACTGTCCCTAGAGAAAAACAATAGCCGTGTCAATGAGCTTGCAAGTGAAAAATCTACTTTGCAGCTATATGATGAATTAATAAATGATAAAGTTAAGATGGAGGTTATATTTAGATCTTCAATTCCTGATAATGTTGAACATTGGAAGGTGTTTAATGTTGATAGCCAAGTTGTTCTATTTATAAATTAATTAGAACAATTCGAGGATTTTAAAATTGGATATAATGAGGAGGGATGTAAATATACTGAGAATGATAATGTAGAGAATCATACTCCCAAAAGTTAGGTAGCTTTGGAGCGATTCTTTGATAGGAACGATACCACAATGAAGAGAGAAGAAACGAAGTTTGATTCAGGGGAATTCATTGAAGTAAATATTGGTACCTCCAGTGATCCCAAGGTTGTTAAGATTGGTAAAGGTACTAATGAGGAAGAATAATTGATTTACTTCATGCATATAGAATTTTTTTTATCATTTTATTATGATGAATTGAAAGGTTACAAGGAAGATGTTATGGAACATACTATCCCTTTGAAGTATGAAAATTCTAAACCATTTCGTCAAAAACTTAGGCAGATTAATCCTAAGTTACTTCAAAAAATGCTTGCAGCTGAAATCATTGCGTAAAATCATGACTCATCGTGGTGCTCTAACTTGGTGATTGCTAGGAAGAAGAATGGAACACTCATACTTTGTGTTGACTTTAGAAACCTCAATTTAGCTTGTAAGAAAGATAATTATCCTTTGCCAAACATGGAGACTATGTTGCAAAGCGTAACATGGTTTGGTATGATGTCATTGCTAGATGGTTTCTCTGGTTATAACCAAGTCTGGGTAAATAAAGATGATAGACATAATACTACTTTCACCATGCCATGGGGAACATTTGAGAATCTCATAATTCCTTTTGGGTTGAACAATGCTTGAGAAACTTTTCAAAGGGTTACGGATTATGAATTTAAAGGTTTGAATGGTAAAATTATTGAGAATTATCAAGATGATCTTACGATGTTTTCAAAAGATGGTATTAGTCATATAGATCATCTCAGGTAGATCTTTAACATGTGTAGATAATTTGGAATATCCTTGAATCTTGTTAAGTCTGTGTTTGAAGTAACTGAGGGTAAGTTACTTGGTCACATAATTTCTAAAGATGGGATCAAGATAGATCATGAAAGAGTTGAGGACATTCAAAATATTCCTTTTCCTCATAACATTAAATACCTTCAATACTTCCTTGGAAACAATAAATTTCTTAGGAGGTTTATTCCAAACTATGCAAAAAAATTTAAGCATATTCAAAGTCTATTAAAGAAGGATGCAAAGTTTATGTTATGACACTCAAAATTTTGCAAAGGTGGCTTAATTAGGGTCTTCCTATTTTTTGTGTTATGTCAATTTAGATCATGAAATTGATAAAGGAAGGTGGAAATAATTTCTATGCTAAGGCTAAAAATCATCACAAACCTTTCATTTTCAGTCATTTGTCATTGCATATCATCTCAAGTTCATTTTTTAACTTTACTGTCAACCTCTCTATTTTTACAGGATTTCGTGGCGCACATAACTACAAAATGAAAGTTTGTGCTACGGAAACACCTAAACTTTCCGTGGCGAATATGTCAGATTTTTTACTGCTGGCACTGCGGAATTATGATTCTCTCCGGAAGACAAAGGTCTGAATGACATGGCATTTTTTCATTGGTTCAGGGTTAAAGTGGGGTTTTTCCAGTTAGTTATGGTAGTCACCATCATTTTAAATCATGATTGTTGTGCTTTTATTCCCGCTTTCCACCTCATTCTTCATCTTTTCCACCACTAGGTTTTGAAATTTGTTTTAATATTTTTCCACTCACTCCTACCCTGTCATTAGCTCGTTCAGCTCATACCTTTCATAGTTACTTTTGATCTTTTGCATGCAACATTCTACTGTCACCAAAATAGGTTCGTCCCTATCCCAAAGCAGCTCTCTGTCCATCCTTCTATTTGCAGGTGTCACAACAGTGAAGAAGTTGAGCATTATAAAGAGGATGGAAACCAAGAAGAAGGTACATAAGGGGGGTTCTTGTATCACATTTGAACCAATGGATCTAAATCTGTTGAACGAACAGCCCAATTTCGCTAAAGCCTTCATAAACGCAGGTTGTATGAGATTCTTCCAGAAGTTGTAGGGCTTTCACATTCTAATATAAAAGGAATTTGCAACAAATTTCATTGGCACAACATCTAAAGTGGGAATTCTAAATTTTGTTGTCTCCCCTAAAACAATACCTCAAGCTACAAAGATCCCAAGACAAGGTGAAGAGTGGTTTAAGTCCACTAAATTCAAGCTACAAAATTGTGATGAATTCATGAAGGTTGAATATGTTGGAGGCCGACATAGCTACCGGGATTCCAAGAACAATATTTTAAAGAATACTACTCTAAACCGCTAATGATTATTCAAAAGTATTTCACTTGGTATACCAATATGACTTCAAGCTTCACCTGTTTAGAATTTTGAACAAGATGGTAGATAAGGTGCAGGCTAGGAAAAAAAACAGTGATACATCTATGTTTCATCATGGGCTTATTAAGCTATTAGTGCTAGAGGAATTATGAAAAATAAACAGAGATTGGTCTTCTTTTCTCTTTCTTAATGGTATGAAGTTGATGTAGTGACTCCTAAGAAGACTCCTAAACCTAAGGACACTCACTCAATTTAGAATGAGCAGCTTGTTAATATAACATAGGTAGAAAATCAAGAAGCAGAGCATAATGTAAATCCTATGAATGTTGAAGAAGAGCCAATGGATATTGATACAAAACCTGCACAAGAGATTCCAGTCACACTGTCAACACTTGCAAGCAAAAAACCAAAATTTAGTAGCAAGAATAAACAAGAAAGGATGACAAGGAGTAAAACAAAGGGTCAATCAATTGAGAAAGGTAATTTGGAAGCCATCCTTCAAGCTATAGACATAGAAGAATCCCCATTAGTCCAGGTTGTTGATGTTGGAGGGAGCAGAAAGCAAAAGAAGGTTATCACTGCCAAAAAACTTGACTTCACTGGAGAAGAGGCAGAGGTTATCTTCCAGCCAAGAAAACCATTAAATAGATCACAACTGGCCAAAGATGTTATGTCTCAGGCTAGTGATAAAGGAAAGCAGCCTTTGATACAAGAAGTTATTGATCTCTCTCCATTAAAGGATGTTATCACTGTGCCGAAAAAAGGAAAGGAGAAGATGGTTGAAAAATTAGAAAAGGAGCTCCTTGCAGAACAACTAAGAGAAGCAAGAGAAGAAATAATTGAATTACAATTGGATGCAGAGAAACACATGACTGAAAATATTGAGTTTGATCAGATGATGGAGAAATGGAACAGTGAACTTTCAATTTTTAAAGGATCCATAATTGATGCTAAAAAACTTTTGAAAAGAACCCAACCCCTAAGGTTTTTGGCCAAAAATACCAGAAAGAGGAATATGCACTTTCAAGCTGAAAGAAGATCATTGAAGAATCAGGTAAAATACCTTCAAGAAAAAATGGAAATGATACAGGATGAATTAAAAAAGAGTGGCCTGAAAATTACAATCAGTAATGAGCCTAAAGACATTCAAGCTTTAGAGAAGGATAAAACTACCAAGCTTTGAGGAGTATGGTAATTTTTTTTCTTCAGTTTTGAAGATGCCACCCAACAGTTTTTACTCATCAAAAGGTGAAATTTTTGAATAATGGGCTCTTTCTAACGTTTCTGACAGATTAGGCATTTTCGTAGCGCCTGCCAGGCTTGAAGCCCAAAAAGCGCTACGAAATTTCTGAAGATGACTTTTTGATAAAAATGGTGGTTAGACTTGAAATTTAACTTTGGTAAAACTTTGTATTAGCTCTTTTAACCTATAAAATAGATCCATTGCAGTAGAGAGAGCCAACATGTGGCAGAAGTTGGTGAACTAAATTCGCTACCAAAAGCCGCTACGAAATTGCCTTGTTTTCCCCTATTTCAACAAGAAGTTAAATTTTGAAGGAGTTTTGGTTTCAAATGATGCATTAAATATCAGTTGGTCGCATGTAGAGGTCAAATATGGTCAGGAGGATATTTTCATACAGGTTTGGTCTACGAAGCTGTCCAACTCATCTTCAAGCTTATCATTTCATCATGGAGATATCTTATCATGTGTGATGGCAACAACTCCTTAAAATTAGGAAGATTTGTTTCATGAAGACAGTGAGGACATTTATGTCTTGGTTATGGTTAGTGTTACTAAAGCACATGACCCCTTTCGATGTAATTAGGTTGTCTTTAAGATAAAAATGTAATAAATAGGTGGTTGAGTTCTGTTAGGACTCTAACTCCTAAAGTTAGTAGGTGTCAATTTTTAATTCCAAATATCTAGCTTATGGTTAGAATAGGTGGCAGAAAAAGGACTTAATGATCTAGCCTTGTTGGCAGATTCGATGTACAGGTTTGATGCCTATTAATAGGAAGTATTTCGATGAATGAAGGGTTGGATAATATTGTGTCAAACTGCTACTTTTGTAATATCTTTCATATTCAGTAATATACAGTGGATATTTGACCTTCTTCACTTGAGATTCGAATGATATTTCAATGAGTTTCATGTCTTATATATTTCATATTTTTATCTGCAGTTTTATAAAAATATATTATATATTTTTATATATTTCATGTCTTATAAACATATATTTCATATATTTATGTCTAATTACTCATAATTCATGTAAACCATGCTCTGACTTCCTTTAGATATTGAACTGCTGCTATTTCATGTGTATGTGTTATCTTTTCATTGAAATGTTCACTTGCCTCAGTTTCCACAAGAAGGGTTATGTTCATTAAGTTTCTTTATGTTGACTCCATTAGCCCAATGGTAGCAAATCCTCTATATTTTCAAAGTGCAATTAATTACAATCAAATCACCGTCATAGAGTTAGCCATATAATAGAAATTTTATTGAAAAATCACAAGCTACCTTGAGAGAGCCCTCTCAGATTGAAGAGGTTAATCTTCAATCAAAATTTGGTTTAAATAGTTACTCTAAGTTGTCTGGTGGAGCAGCCCATCTATACCAACTTATTGATAACAGTTTATATGGAAAGATGAAGGAAATAAGACTTTTCAAAAAATCAAGGGTGATATTGTGAAGGCTCATGTATTAGTTAGCATAGATTATTCTAAGGAGTTTATGATCTTCTCTTTCGATTCAGATGATACTATTGTGGGTTTTTTACTTCAAAAGAATAAACATGGTCATGAGTATCCAGTTTCTTTTATGAATAGGCCGCTTTAGAATTCCGAGTTGAATTATGGTACTATGGAAAAACAAGCTTATGCCTTAATCAAATCTAATAAGCATTTCAGAATATATGTGAGGTATTCTAAAGTGATTGTTTTTGTTCCACATTCTACAATTAAAGATATATTAACTCAAACTAATTACTTAGGTACTTGAGCTAGATGGGTCAGGAAAATTCAAGTGTATGATTTGGAGATTAGACCCACTAAGCTCATTAAAGGGAAAGGTTTGGCTCAACTTTTGACTGAAGGTAATGAGAAGGCTTTGGGTCTTATTTGTCAAAATGGTTCATTGAAAGTTTCAACTTCACCTGAGATTGAAAGGCTAGGGGATCTTGAATGGTACAAAGACACATTAATTATTTACTACATCTCACATGCCTTAACCAACTAGTTGCTCATAAAAGAAGAGATCTAAGGTTAAAAGAAACTAAGTATTGTATCATGCAAGATGGTCTTGGGTGGAAGAATCCTAAAGGGATTGTACTTAGGTGTGTTGATGAAGTTGAAGCGAAGAAGCTTAAACCAGAGTTTCATGCAGGATATTGTGGTCGCCATTACATTGCAAAGAATACCACCCACAAAATCCTTCAAGTTGTTTATTATTGGCCCTCAATTTTTTCAGATGTGCGCATGTATCTTAGAAGTTGCTAAGCTTGTCAAATGTTCATTGGGAAAAAAAAGTTAGATGCCTTGCTCCTACAACCTATGGTTTTTGAGCCTCCTTTTCAGCATGGGGGTTTGGATTTCATTGGAAAATTAGCGAAAATTCTAGTAATGGCTATTCATGGATTTTAATTATTATTGATTGTTTCACTAAATGGGTTGAAGCCATTCCTACAAAGAAAGCCATTGAAAATTTTGTTATGGACCTTATTGAAGATAAAATTATTACTCGATTTGGTGTCCCAACTAAGATTACTACTGATGATGCCAAGAATTTTAGTTCTTCCAAGTTTTCATATTTTTGTTTTAAGTATGACATTATTTTGTCTCATTCATCAAACTACATTATTTTGTCTCATTCATCAAACTACTATTTTTGAGTTAAGTAATAAGAATCTTGTAACCATTATAAAAAATATAATAGGGGGCAATAAGCGGTCCTAGGATAGAAAAATCAAGTATGCATTATGGGCAGATAGGACTACAAAGAAGAAGGCTACTCGAAAAAGTCATTTTGAACTTGTTTATGGCTTGGATGTTACTTTTCATGTGCACTTTAGGCTTCTGACTTATCAACTAATTCAACATTTCTCTAATGATAAAGATGTTATTCAACATAGAATTGATCTGATAATGGAGAATGAAACTCCTAGAAAAGATTTTGATCATATTTGTAAAACCAATCTAAAGTTAATATTTTTTTTGACAAATCTTCTAGAGTTAGACCTTTGCAGGTGGGAGACTAATTGATACTATTATGGGATCGTAGGAACGAGAAGCCAAGAAGTCATGAGAAGTTCGACAACTTGTGGCTTGTACCTTATATCAATAGAGTGACTGCTAGATCGAATTCATTTGACTTGAGTACATTGGATGGTGAACCACTTGACTTACCTGCAAATGACTGAATGCTCAAGTTGTTCTATAAATATGACATATGATACCATGGGGCATCCTCTGTATTGTATTTCTAACCCTACTCTTTGTCATTTTAGTTTTTTGAATAGGTTTCATTTCAACATTTCTATTCCATGTCATTAAATTATATTTTATTTCAGTATTGTTGGAGTAGAATTTCTATTCCAACATCTGATATTATATGATGATTTTTTATTTATATTTCAATGGATAACTGCCTGATGTAGTTTGTGTGGCTTGGATGAAGATTTTGGATTGTCACATTCCTTCATGAAGAAATGTGTCCCCACATGGAGCCATATGTTAACCACTCAAGTGTCAACTACCCTATAAGAGAGTACATTTCGGAATATTTCAGAGATTTTTTTTTTTTTTTTTAGAATTCATCATCATCATGGAACTTCTGGTCTTCAATTGTATCCAAATTTTGCAACCCTCTGGGCCATTATGTAAAAATGATTCTAGTATGTTATAAATCCATGTAACACATATAGGTAAGCTTATAATTTTTACTACATAAATTCACTTTAGGGATTTTTTTTCCCTTAGCTAATTATTTGTGTTTTTCAACTACAAATAATTGGTTAATTTTTTCTCCAAAACATACCCCAAAGCTAGTGTGGGGCTTGATGGTGAAGTCTTAAGTGAGTCCTAGTGTATAGAGTCAATTTATAATGTCATACTAGATAATTTCTAAAGTCTCACAAAATTTTGTTGTCTCTAGAGGTCAGTTTTTAATCATCAAAATTCCTCTTCTAAATGAGATTTTTATGTAATATTTGATGTAAAGATGTAAAAATTGATTCCTATAGAAGTTCTAGGGGGTATGAGTGCTTAAAATTATACCTCAACCCCTAAAATTTCTATCTAGATAAACTTTGAGGGTGGAAAAATATGTTTAAACCCCTTTAGAGTCATTTTTATTTTATGGCAAAAAATGACAAAATAATTAGCTAGAAAATTAAAATGAATGAAAAATAAAATTATCTTCAAGTGGAAAATATTTAAAAAGGGATGTGAAGTTTCCAAAAAAGGAAATCTCCACAAATCACGCAAGGAAAAATCCTAGAAAAATTCGATGAGTCCAAAAGAAAATAATTCTCCAAGGAAAATCAAAATTTTTGGTCCAAATTGGTTAAATTGAATGAGGAAAATCTGAGGAAAATTATTATTGGCCCTAGATCAATCTCCATCTTCAAGGAAATCGAATTGTTTCCACCAGATCAAGGGACAAGATTAATTGGATGAGGATCAAGCTTTCAACACGATGTTTTATTCTGGGATAAAGTCAAATTTGCACAACTTCTTGGACCTAGTCGTTTTCACTTGGAGAGGGATCTAGATATCTCATTTTTTCTATAAATTGAGTTCAAGTCTTCTCATTGTAAGTCATTGTAATCAAGCCCTTGGATAATAATTTCTACTAGATTTTGTAATATTTTCACCAATAATAAAAGAAAGTCTTTGGGGGAAAATCTATGGTGTTATTTTTCAATCTATTACGGTAATATCATTCTGATTTATTGTGCTTAAATATTCTACTGGCAATTTTTAACTTGTTATTTCCATTGCCTTTTGTATTTATTGGTGTATAATTACCTTGCACCATTATTTAAATTGGGGAAACACTTTAGATTGAGCGGATCTAGTGGATTCTTGTTTGAATCACTAGACTTCCTTCTCACTGTGCCATTCGATCCCTTGGATCTACAAATTTTTCGAAAGTGTGTAGAAACTATTTTGTTTGATCAGATATTGAGCACTCGGAGACATTCTTGTTTGAATCAACCAACTAGTCAGAACATGAGAGCTAAGAACCCATAGTGGGATTTCTCAAATAATTATAATTCAAAATTTGAGGGAGTTTTCTTGTCATTTGCTGCAGAAAAACTATTTATTTTCAAATCTCTCTTGTTTTAAATGGATTTACTGAATAGATCCGGCTAAATTATAGAGCTTATTCCTAGTGATCTAGGAGTAGATTTGTACTCATCTCCTCAGATCTAGAAGAACTGTAATTTATATGTGAGTTTTGTATAAAAATATAACCTTTGTGATATAAATTTGTTCATATTGTACACTTTTTTGGGTTTTTCTTCATTATGTTTTGTCTTGCAAATTTGAAAGCAAGATAAGGGTCTGAATCTCTTCATAAATACCTTTGCAAATCAGCCTTGCAAATTTGAAGGCAGGATAAGGGTCTGAATTTCTTCATAATTACCTTTGCAAATCAATCTATATCTTAACCGCTAAAGTTTCTAAGCCCTTCCTCCAAGGCTAAAAGCAGATCTTTCTTACTTTATGCAGGAACGAGCTCATTTTTTTTTAAGGAGACACAAACCCTTGAGGGTCCTCCTCTCAAGAATGAGAGCATTTGCCTTGGTCCCTTGATATTTTTGCATTAAAATCGAATTATTCCAAAGGGATTTGACACGCTTTTGCGAAGGAGAATCACATTTGAAGGCTTAAAAGTTTATTGAAATTTTTTTCAGGAGGCCACAAGCATTTGAAAGCCCCCCTCTATTTCAAATTTGAATTTCTTAACGGTTTTCATTCATTCATAAAAGAAAAAAAATGACAAATCTAACTTGAGGTTTCATCTTTTTGCACATCTATAAATTTGTTGGTGACGCCGCAGGCTTAAAAGGCCTTTTTTCTAGCCATCAAATAAAAGGATTTCATATATTGTGGCCCATATAATTATTTTGAAGATTTCTTGCAGGCCACAAGTCGTTTTGTCACTAATCCTCTAAGCCGCAAGAATTTAGAGGCTTGTTTTCTACTCTTAATAATTAATTTTCTAACCATAAATTCTTTTACAGAGAAAACATTTTTTTGAGGGGTTTATCATTCAAATTTGGGCAAAGGACACATAGAAGGAAACCGCAAGGATTTAGGACCTATTTTCCTTGGGTAGTAAGCTCAAAAAGGGCATAAAACCCTATGGTGCGAAATTATTCAGACCCTAACATATTGCAAAGATTTGCCAGAGTTTTCTAAGGGTCCAAGCCTTAGAGTTCTAATAAAATTTACCTTAAAATTCTATTTAAAATTATGGGTTAATTTTTAAGGAAGGTCGTGACATATTGAGGCCTATTTTTATATTATTTTGAGCTATTCTTATGCAAGGTCATGAGATTTTTGAAGGAACATATTACTTTTGTCAAGGCCGTGAGATATTTGGAGGTTTAGAGCAGTTTTTTTTAGGATTTTGCAGTCAAGATTGAAGCACATTCATATTTATTTGTTTTGTGATTTCCTCATTATTTTGTTCCTAGCGTGAGGAGAAATTATTGTTGTTGTAGAATCTCATTATCATTTGTAAATCTTGAACTCATTTTTAAATCTCCTCAAGATTTGTAGAACCCTTGTTTCTATCTTTGTAATATTATTAATAAAATATCTTGTTTCTCTATAGAGCTTGGGAATTTCCCATGGTATCCCTCCTTATTTAAAGGGGAGGATTTCTTGACTTTTTGAATTAGTTTAGATCTGATTACTAACTGATTGTCTTGCTGTCATTATATTAGTTAGAGTTCCATTTTCATCATATCTTAGATCTAATCCATTGAGTTGCATTTCTTCTTTTTTATTTTTTCTCTTGTCATCGTATTGGCTATTTGATCTGATTGCATTTGTGGAATTTTCTATCTTAAACTTATTTTCATCGTAGATTAAAAGTAGTCTTTCATTTTTTTGGTTAGCAATTTCATTTGCCACCATTAACTTGTTATTTATTGTCTAAATCTCAATATTATATCTATCATAATATAAGTGAAAAAAAAAATCTTAAGGGCACTTTTATTCAAGGCATTTGAGTTATTGTTCCAACTTTTGATCTAACTGTCATCTCTTTCACTTCTCTTGTTTCATTGAATAATCTTTACATGGTTCATTGATTCACCGTTATAAGCCAATCTGACCTTTTTTGCTTTGACTATAAGTGGAATGGTATTTTTTTATTTGAAGCATCTTGTGATATCTCGTTGAAGCATTGCACTAACATCATCATTTGCATTCTAGATTTAGGCTTGCATCCTTAAAATTTACCTCCAAGATTACGCTTTATTGATATAAATTTTAGGACAACCTTTTCCACCATTCAATTTGAGTAGCTTGGCCCTTAAGCAATGATTAAAATGAGTGACCTTGCAGTTCTCTTGTGTCCTAGTCCTTTGTAGGAACAAAGACACTTGGGTTGCTAGAAGCCCTGGGTAGGTCGTTAATGAGGCCATAGCCTCCTTCCCCAACACTTCTTCCAATAATCTTTTTCTAAGACAAGTTTTAACAATTGAGGAGAAGGCATTCACCCATAATCTAGGCATATAAGTTAAAATTAACCAAGATCCTTGTATCTCACATATATTAGTCTTGCACTGATTCATTTAACATTGTCTTTCAATTGGTTATTTTAAATAGAATTGAGGTCTAATCATTTACTTGCAAGCTTTATGTTATATCCTCATACTTGTTAATTTCATACTTGTTCTCTTTTTGTATATCATTAAAGCATCTTTACTTGAAGTACAATCTTTCTTTCCTTGCAAGTTGTATTTGAATCTTATTGCTCATAGTCTTAATTTATTAGAATCTCTAGATCTCCTGTATTAACCTTGTCTTGCAACATTGCTTATCTTATAACTTGAAATATCCTTTGTCATTATGCAAGTTTTATAATTTTTCTTTAACATTGTTTATAAGACACCGGTCTATCATCTTTTTATCTCATTTAGTGTCATATTGATTTAATTTGATCTATCTTCAAGCACCCACATTGCTCAATAATAATCTTACTTGCTAATTAATCTTAAATAAAGTTATCTAGAGAGGTAATGGCCTTGCCTTTGATACCACCCCTCTAGTTTTTTCCTTAGGTACCACCCCTCTTAGTTTACCTAGGAGAGAGCTTGATGTAGAGGCATCCATAATTTTCATTGACCAAGAGGTCAAAATAATTTACTAGAGTAATTGGTTCCTCAATGGGTGGTTTGTTAGGGTAGGATTTATTCTAGATTGCCTTGTAATTCTTTAAATTAGACAATTTGTTGCCGTGGTTGTAATTTTGTTTAATTTTCCCTAAATTGGTCCTTAGATCCTATAGTCATGGATCTGGATCAAATTCTAATGTAATATATATATTTCTTTGATCTAATAAAAAATTGAATGGAGTGTGGGGTGTGCAATAACTCTTAATTTTATTCCATCCAGTCCTTCTGTAATCTGTTTCAGTTTCATATAGTCATATATTTTAAACTCTGCACACTGTCTTGTAGTTTTTCCGAGCTTAATTTTTGTAGACGGGAGCAACACACAATATATTTTTTTTTATGGTTGCAGGAGGAGCGGAAAAGAGCCATGGAGAGTCAGAGTACAGGGCCACCTATCTATATCGTACAGCCAAATCCCACACAACACTTAGTGAGACTTCGATTTGGTAAAGTCCATCGGTTAAAAAAACTCAAGACCGTCCATTGAAAAAATTTCGTAATGAACTTTGCCCGAAGGTTTCCACTCGCCGACCCTTGGCAACATCCCTTCCCATCGAGTCGGGTTACTCTTACCCGGATCATGTGGCGAAGTGGGATAACTTGGAGGATAAGAGCAAAGGAGTTCAATGTAGTGTTGATGGTGGACTGTGGGTTCCACTCGCAGGGCTTACCCCCGACGATCTTTGCAAGTAGCATTTTCCATTGTGTTGGGATATCTAATGTGGGGCAGAGATATTATATGGAGGCTTGAGCGGGCCTCGCCCAAGAACTCCTACTCGACAATAATTGTAAGTCTTTTCCCCATCGCATCGGGCTGCATTGCAGGTGTAGATCTAACGAGCGTCCACTGTTTATTGTAGTGTTATAAGGAAGGTGCCGCATATGCTCGATCCTAAGATATAAAGAGGGTCATGTGGTCCTGCTACAGAAAAAGGGGAATCAAGAAAATATTTGGTCATACTTGCATAGAGTTGGTCACCCTTCCGACCCCTCCCACTTTGTACTAGGCCTGCCCACTGTGATTTTAACAGGATTGTATCTCGAAGGGTTCATGGAAGCACCGATTATAGGAAATTGCTTGTATCAAGACCAACTCCCTAGCAAATCTGAGTTAGATTTGCATCAAGCGGTATCATAGCAGATCCCGTGTCTACTTCAGGAACAAAAGTAATCATGCCACCCAAAGTTGATTGAGGCGCTGGACAAGGTCCAAGCTGAGAAAGACAAAGGCCAGTTGCTAATAGAGAAATGCTGCGAGCGATGTAACGATTGGAGGGAAGAATGGCTGCGATGGAGATTGGTTTGCAGAGAGAACCGGAAGCGGGAGATGGGAGTCCATAAGAGGAATAATATTCAGAAGAAGAAGCAACGAAAGAACCAACAAAATCTAAGGTATTGAAATAAATTTTGAGATATGTTATGAAACCCAAACCAAATCTGTCTTCTTATATAGGTAGTATGAATTTAGAAGAGCTTATTCACTGGATTACAAAGATGGATAAATTATTTGATTATGAAGAGATGGATGAAAAGAGAAACGTCAAGTTTGTTGTAACTTAATTAAAGGGTCATGCAACTCTCTGGTGGGATGGTGTACAAGCAGAGAGATGGAGAAAGAATAAGCAGAAGGTTAAAAGTTGGGACATTAAAGATGGTGGTGAAATCTAGAGGTAATTTTTTGCCGAATGATTACCACTTTACCTTGTTCAAAAGTATGCAAAATCTTAGGTAGAGAGATATGATAGTTAGAGTGTATACAAAATAATTCTACAAAGCGAACATCAAGGCAGGATATGTAGAGGAGTTTACAAAAAATATGACAAGATATATAAAAATGGGCTTAAAATTGAACATACAAGATGAGATTAATGTACTATCACCTAAAGCAATTAAGGGGAGGCATATCAATTGGCTTTGAAGGATGAAGAAAAACTTGCAAGGAAGAAAGTTGGTAGAAGTAAGAGTGTTGCCAGAGGAAGAGCGACAAAAAACGAGAGGGATATCGCAGCACGGGAGACGAAGCTAGTAGCTCCAATTCAACAATGACAACAAGAGGGAGAACCCATAGGCTGAAAATCCTTTTCCGGAGGGACGAGGAAGAGGTTCGTTGCTACGGGTGTGGCAAGCTTAGACATAACGTATGATTTTCAACTAACGGAAGTACGACCAAAGGAATATTATCGATACTCCAGTAGAGGAAGAGAGAAGCCGGAGGTACAATGTAATATTCCCAGTTAGCGATGGCTAATTGGAATATTCGATTTTGGTTAATTTTGCCTTCTATAGTTAAAATATAAATAAAAGTGAGTTGAGGGGGGGACATAACTCACTCAAAAATAAAAAGTGCATCCCCTAGTAGACACACGTTGTAACTTAAGTGAGCCAAGGGGGCCAAGAGACCACATAGAGAGGGGGCCCACGTAGACCACATGGAGTGACTGCGCAGGCCAAGATGGAGCACGTGGCAAAGGGAGGCAACATTGGAGGAGGTGAGCCTTAGGGTTTGTGAGAGGCTAACACTATATAGAGAGGAGAGCCTCCTCATTTTGATCATTCGTTGTTGATGATATTGAGCTGGTCACTTCGACTTCTTGAGCATGTTCGCTGTTTAGCTTGTCTGCAGCACTGTTTAGTGCACCGAGTGTCTCTGTTCGGAGATGTCACCCTCAGCCCCGGGGGACTTCGAGTGCCTGCTCGGGTGAGGTAGTTCCATCATTATTTTGCAGGAGGATTGGTGTTTGGGTTTTGTGGCGGAGCAGTGCATTCAGAGACTGCGCAGTCTTGAGAGGGAGGATGCAGTCCATTTCAGAGGAGCTCCGAATTGGGTTCTTTTTGGAGGTTTTGAGATGTGAGATTGAGCAAGGGGCCAGCCCTTGTTATTTGGAGGATTTTGGCAGAGTTTGGGGCAGTATTTTAGTGGTTTCTATTCAGCCTCAGCGCAAAGCCTTGGGGGATAGCGTACATCCTCAAGGGGGTGATTTTCGGGGGTCGTCCATTTCAGAAATGCCTTCTGGGTTTTTCTGCGTTTGGTGAGCAGAGGCAAATTCCAGAGTTTCAGCTCATTCTGAGGAGGGGAGTAGCCCCAAATTCTCATCTTGTTTCACCAGTAGCAGCTACACGGCAGTTTTCCAGCAGCTGAGACGCAGTTCAGAGAGCAGCCATTTCTTGGTCATTCTGAGAGTATTTCTTCACTTGCCTTGAGCAAGTCTAGGTGCCATCACTCTGATCACCTATTGTACTTCATTATATTTCTCAGTATAATAAAAAGGCTTAGCATTCTCTCTCTATATTTCTGGAGTATTTGTTACACGTTCTATATATGTTATTGTATGCTTGCACTACTGTTATTTTTTCTATCTTTGAGCATTCCAGTTCTATACCACTTGGTGTGTTTTCCCCATACTCTTAGACTGAGTCTGGAAAGGGCCAGGTAGCCTCCAGATCTCACCCTCTTCTCAGAGGTGAAATATCTGGTAAACGCCCTCCCAGTCCATCTCTGGTTGGAGTTTGCTTGTGTTTTAAAGATATCCCTGAAACGGGATATTACAGTGGTATCAGAGCATAGTTCTGGCTCAGCCTGTGGAGCTAGTTGTCTATGACACCGGGGAAGAAGCCCTACATTTGTTACAGAGGCAGGAAGTACAGAGATATTGAGCATAGGTTGGAGAACACCTACGGAGAGGGGGATTGCATTCGGGTGGTGGACGCAGAACAGGAGGAGCCTGTGATAGACGCAGAGCAGGAGGGGCTTGTGGTAGACACAGAGCAGGGAGAGCCGATGGCAGATGACAGTGATGCAAAACAGTTTGGGGAAGCGCTCCTCAGATTAGTACAGGATCTAGCAAGGCAAATCGAGGTGATGGGGCAGAGATTCACTGCTGTGGAGGCTAGACAGCGTGAAACCCCAAGGGGTTTCCAGATCGGTGAGGGATCGGGTACATCCCACCATTTGCCGGAGCGTATTGCCACTCAGTGTGATGCTACCCAGCACCAGGCATCACATGCACCCACACGTTCCACTATGCTCACTTTTCTGGGGGCAGACACAGGGGCAGGAGCATAGCATGAGCCAGAGCCTGGTACATGGGTGACTATTTTGCGGAGTACCAGGCATATGGGCAGGAGTTCAGGGATGCCCTTTCATTCAAAGATTTTGTTCAGCTCCAGCGGGATAGCAGATCCCGCGATCATCACAGAGGGCACCGACATTATCACGATGGGGACACCCAGCGTATAGCGAGCCGATTCCATTTGCCAACGTTTGATGGCTCATCAAACAGTTCGGCAAAGTCTTGGGTAGAGAAGCTGGACATATATTTCTAGCTTAACCAGATGGCAGAGTCGGAGGCCATCAAGGTGGCTACATTGCATTTGGATGGTGAGGCCCAAGACTGGTGGTTCCATGGGATGGTGACACTCGGGCATTCGATAGTGACCACATATGCCGAGTTCACCCGGAGGCTGATAGAGAGATATGACCAGAGGGATCCGGAGGAGCATTTTGTTGAGCTGACGAGGCTCAAACAGACCGAGAGCCCGGAGACATATTGCAGGTTTCTTGAGGGTTTCAGTGATGGTGCCAGATCTATCCGCAGCATGGATGATCTACATGTTTGTTGAGGGGTTAGCAGAGCCACTTCGGGGTCTAGTCAGATCCACTAGACCAGCCACACTCCAGGACGCCATTGGCAGGACCCGGGATTTGCAAGATGCCTTACCCAGGACCAGGACACCTTACCCCCAGAGACAAGCTTTCCAGCCAAAGGGGAAGGACGTGAGGATTCCGCCTCCAAAGGGGAATCAGAGTAGGGGACAGTTAGATGATGATGCCAGGAGGGAGCTGAAGAAGAAGAGGTTGTGCTTTACCTGTCAAGAGCCGTGGGCACCAGGACACAGATGTGTTGCTGGCAAAGCACATTTTATTGAGGTCTTCTCCGAGAGTAGCGGGGAAGAGGATGAGTATGAGGATGGGGAGACAGGAGACAGTCAGATAGTGCAGGATCATTTGCCACCTCCACCTCCAAGAGCAGGAGGTGCAACTTTTGCACCCATAGGGGGGGACCCTTGCAGCATTGCGAGGAGTACCCAAGTATTTGACACGGCGTGTCCGAGGGATAGTATGGGGGCAGTGAGTTTCAGTTTTGGTAGACAGTGGGGAAACCCACAACTTCATCGATGCACAGATGGTTGAGCGGAGAGGCATACCGACAAAGAGCTTCGATAGATTCTCAGTGTTGGTCCCAGGGGATTAGACGATGCAGTGTGCCAGATATGTTCCGGAGTTGGATGTGATGATGGGTACCTACACAGTGACCGACCACTTTTTCGTGGTCAACATACCAGATACCAATGTGGTATTGGGTGTACAATGGCTGATTACTTTGGGGAAGGTCACCACAAATTGGGAGGCCTTGGAGATGGAGTGGGATGATAAGAAGACCGAGAAACATGAGAAGATACGTGGGATGCACACTTACCCACCCCAAACTGTTTCAGCTCACCGGATGGAGGCAGACTTCCGAAAGGGAGACATAGAGTGGGCGGTTGAGTTGCGGGCATCAGAGGTAGGGACTACTGGGCAGACAGTTCATCCGGATATACAGGCCATCCTTGACAGATATGATACGGTGTTTGGGGAGATACCGCCGGCACAACCACCAAATCGGGGGTTTGAGCACACTATTGAGCTAGAGCAGGGCATCCAGGCCGTTATTACCACACCCTATAGGCACCCCAAAGCCTATCGGGATGAGATTGAGCGAGCCATCCAGGAGTTGCTGGCTCTTGGACATATTCGGCCTAACACCAGTCCTTTTGCTTATTCGGTGGTGTTGGTGAAGAAGAAGGACGGCACATTGAGAATGTGCATTGATTACGAGTCCCTAAATAAGAAGACCATGAAGAACAGGTACCCCATACCACGGATAGATGAGCTGATGGATGAGTTGAGAGGAGCACAATTCTTCTCAAAGATCGATTTCAGATCCGGGTACCACTAGATTTGCGTGAGGGAACAGGACATTCCCAAGACCGCTTTCAGGTGCCATTACGGCCACTTTGAGTTCTTGGTTATGCCTTTTGGGCTAACCAATGCCCCAACTACTTTCCAGTCGTGCATGAACCATATCTTCCACAGTCATCTGAGGAAGTTTGTGTTGGTCTTCTTCGATGATATACTGATTTACAACAAGACTTGGGAGGAGCATCTCCAACATATAGAGGCAGTACTGCATATCTTGGAGGAGCAACAGTTTTATGCTAAGCTCTCCAAGTGTGAGTTTGGATTGACGGAGATGTTGTATTTGGGACACATCATAGGAGTGGACAGAGTGAGGGTCCACGAGGAGAAGATCGGGGCCATTAGAGATTAGCCGGAGCCGAGAAACGTGACAGAACTTCGAGGATTTGTTGGCATCTGCACTTATTACAGGAAGTTCGTCAAGAGTTTCTCTCAGCTTGCTGCACCCCTTACAAATTTGACGAAGAAGGGGGCATTCAGTTGGTCAAATACAGCACAGCAGGCCTTTGACAGGCTCAATGATGTTATGAGCAGCTGCCCAGTGCTTGCGTTGCCTGATTTTACGCAGCCTTTTGTTTTGGAGTGTGATGCGTCGAGAGAGGGGAACGGTGCAGTTTTGACGCAGGGAGGCCACCCTATAGCCTATGAGAGCCGGAAGCTCCTTGATCATGAGCGGTTGTATCCCATATACGACAAGGAGATGCTGGCCATTATGCATGCATTGGCCAAATTCCGACAGTACTTGGTGGGTAACAAGTTCAGGGTGAGGACTGATCACAACAGCCTCAGGTTCTTTTTGGAGCAGAAACAGCTACAGGAGAGGTAGCAGAAGTAGATCAGCAAGATCCAGGCTTATGACTTTGACATTGAGTATGTCAAGGGGAAGAACAACGTGGTAGCTGATGCACTTTCACGTAGACCAGCCACGTTGTCTCTGATCAATTTGGATACAGATTGGAGGGCTCGACTCTTGGTGGAGTACTCCAAGGATAGATTTGCCTGTGAGGTTCTGGATGGATAGGTGATAGATGACAGGTACAGGGTGATAGATGAAATCATCTACTACAGAGATAGGATCTTCTTGACTGAGGACTCCCAGCTCAAGAAGAAGATACTTCAGGCGTCACATGACTCACCATTGTCCGACCATCAGGGGTTTATCAAAACCTACCGGACCATCAGAGAGAGGTTCTCTTGGAAGGGCCTCAAGGAGGCCGTGCTCCAGCATATCATGGAGTGCAAGGTTTGCTAGAGGAACAAGGGAGAGATGAGACATCCTGTAGGATTGTTGCAACCTCTTCCCAATCCGGAGGGGAAATGGGAGAGCATTTCGATGGATTTCATCACAGGATTGCCCATGGTGCAGGGCAAGGACTGTATATATGTCGTCGTTGATCGACTGACGAAGTACGCACACTTTTTTGCCATATCCGCACACTATTCAGCAGCACAGGTGGCAGAGCTGTTCTTCAGAGAGATCTTCAGGTTACATGGTCTTCCCAAGACCATCATCAGTGATAGGGACAATCGCTTTATGGGCGGATTCTGACAAGAACTTTTCTGGTTGGTGGGGACAGAGTTGACACCGAGCACCAGCTACCACCCACAGACAGACGGGCAGACAGAGATAGTTAACAAGTGGCTGGAGGGCTACTTGCGTAACTATGTTAGTGGGCAGCAGAGAACGTGGTTGAAGTGGCTGCATCTAGGAGAGTACTACTACAACAACACATATCACATGTCCATCGGTATGTCTCCATTTTATGCGTTGTATGGATACCATTCTTTATCTTTTGCTGATGTGATGTTTGGTGCTAGCAAGGCTCCGAGAGCCAAAGATTGGATCCAAGAGAGTCAGGACATTCTCCGAGCTCTCGAGGATAACATGGCTATAACACAGAACCAGCAAAAGTTGTATGCCAACAGGGGTCGGATGGAGAGACAGTTCGAGGTAGGGGACTTGGTCTACCTACGTTTGCAGTGTACCGACAGTCGTCACTGAAGTAGAAGGGAGCTGAGAAGCTCAAGCCCCGTTTTTATGGGCCATACAAGGTGATACGCAGGGTTGGACAGGTTGCTTATGAGTTGGAGCTACCCCAAGGCAGCAAGATTCATAACATTTTCTATGTATCATGCCTGAAGAAGGCATTGAGGCAGCAGGTGTTAGTGACAGAGGAGCTACCACCAATAGATGATGAGGGGCATTTGGTGTTACAGCCAGAGGCCATTATTGTTACCAGGGAGAGGCAGCTACGGAACAGGACAATCCAGGAGTTCTTGGTGAGGTGGAAGAATTTGCCGGATGAGGATGCCACTTGGGAGAGTGAGAAGATTTTGCAGCATCCATCACTACAGTTGCTTAGGGTCAATTTTGCGTTATGTAGTTATATTATAAATAAAAGTGAGTAGAGGGGGACATAACTCACTCAAAAATAAAAAGTGCACTCCCTAGTAGACACACGTTGTAACTTAAGTGAGCCAAGGGGGGCTAAGAGACCACGTAGAGAGGTGGCCCACATAGGCCACATGGAGGGACTACGCAGGCCAAGATGGAGCACGTGGCAAAGGGAGGCAACGTTGGAGGAGGTGAGCCTTAGGGTTTGAGAGAGGCTAACGCTATATAGAGAGGAGAGCCTCCTCATTTTGATCATTCGATGTTTATGATATTGCACTGGTCATTTCAACTTCTTGAGCACACTGGTTGTTTAGCTAGTCTGCAGCAGTGTTCAGTGCACCGAGTATCTCCGTTCAGAGATCTCACCCTCAGCCCCGGGGGACTTCGAGTGCCTACTCGGGTGAGGTTGTTCCATCAATATTTTGCAGGAGGATTGGTGTTTGGATTTTGTGGAGGAGTAGTGCATTTAGAGACTGCGCAGTCTCGAGAGGGAGGACGCAGTCCATTCTTGGGGAGCTCTGGATTGGGTTTCTTTTGGAGGATTCGAGCATGGAGATTGAGAAAGGGGCCAGCCCTTGCCCATTGGAGGATTTTGGTAGATTTGTGGCCGTATTTTGGTGGTTTTCATTCAGCCTCAGCGCAAAGCCTTGGAGGATAGCGTAGAACCTCAAGGGGGTGATTTCCGGGGGTCGGCCATTTCAGAAATGCTTTCTAGGCTTTTCTGGGTTTGGTGAGCAGAGATAGATTCTAGAGTTTCAGCTCATTCCGAGGAGGGGAGCAGCCCCAAATCCTCATTTTGTTTCAGCAGTGACAGCTACACGGCAGTTTTCCAGCAGCTTAGACGCAGATCAAAGAGCAGCCATTTCCTTGTCATTTTGAGATTATTTCTTCACTTGCCTTGAGCAAGTCTAGGTGTCATCACTCTGATCACCTCTTGTACTCCCTTATATTTCTCAGTATAATAAAATGGCTTAGCATTCTCTTTATATTTCTGGAGTATTTGTTGCATGTTTGATATATGTTTTGTATGCTTGCACTACTGTTATTTCTCTCTCTTTGAGCATTTCAGTTACTATACCATTTGGTGTGTTTTCCCCATACTCTTAGAGTTTAGAAAGGGCCAGGTAGCCTCCAGATCTCACCCTCTTTTCAGAAGTGAAATATCTGGTAAACACCCTCCCAGTCCATCTTTGGTTGGAGTTTGCTTGTGTTTGAGAGATATCCTTGAAACGAGATATTATAGTGGTATCAAAGGATAGATCTGGCTCAGCATGTGGAGCTAGTTGCCTATGACACCTGGGGAGAAGCCCTACATCTACTACAAAGGTAGGAAGTACAGAGATATTGAGCGTAGGTTGGAGAACACCTATGGAGAGGGGGACTGTGTTCGGGTGGTGGAAACAGAACAAGAGGAGCTTGTGATAGACGCAGAACAGGAGGGGTCTGTGGTAGACGCAGAGCAGGGAGAGCCGATGGCAGATGATAGTGAGGCAAAACATTTTGGAGAGGCACTCCTCAAATCAGTGCAGGATCTGGCGAGACAGATTGAGGTGATGGGTTAGAGATTCACTGCTGTGGAGGCTAGACAATGTGAAACCCCAAGGTGTTTCCATGTTGGTGAGGGGTCGGGCACATCCCATCATTTGTCAGAGTGGGATGTCACTTCGCACCAGGCATCACATGCACCCACACGTTCCACTATTCCCACCTTTCTGGGTGCAGAAACATGGGCATGAGTACAACTTGAGCTAGAGCCTGGTCACATGGGTGACTATTTTGCGGAGTACTAGGCATATGGGCAGGAGTTCAGGGATGCCCTTTCATTCAGAGATTTTGTTCAACTCCAGCGGGACAACAGACCCCGCAATCATCACAGAGGGCACCGGCATGATCACGATGGGGACACCCAACGTACAGCGAGCCGATTCCATTTGCCAACGTTTGATGGCTCATCAAATAGTTCGGCAAAGTCTTGGGTGGAGAAGCTGGATATATATTTCCAGCTTAACTAGATGGCAGAGTCGGAGGCCATCAAGGTGGCTACGCTACATTTGGATGGTGAGGCCCAGGACTGGTGGTTCCATGGGATGGTGACACTCGAGCATTCAACAGTGACCACATATGTCGAGTTCACCCGGAGACTGATAGAGAGATTTGACTGGAGGGATCCGGAGGAGCATTTTGTTGAGCTGACGAGGCTCAAACAGACCGGGAGCCCGGAGACGTATATTGCAGATTTCCTAAGGGTTTTAGTGATGGTGCCAGATCTATCCGCAACACGGATGATCTACATGTTTGTTGAGGGGTTAGAAGAGCCACTTTGGGGTCTAGTCAGATCCACTAGACCAGTCACACTCCAGGACGCTATTGGCAGGACCTGGGATTTGTAGGATGCCTTACCCAGGACCATGACTCCTTACCCCCAGAGACAGGCTTTCCAGCCAAAGGGGAAGGATGTGAGGATTCCGCCTCCAAAGGGGAATCAGGGTAGGGTACAACTAGATGATGATGCCAGGAGGGAGTTGAAGAAGAAGAGGTTGTGCTTTACCTGTCAGGAGCTGTGGGCACCAGGACACAGATGTGCTGCGGGCAAAGCACATTTTATCGAGGTATTCTTCGAGAGCAGCGGGGAAGAGGATGAGTATGAGGATGGAGAGGCAGGAGACAGTCAGACAGTGCAGGATCATTTGCCACCTCCACCTCCAGGAGTAGGAGGTGTAGCTTTTGCACCCACAGGGGGGACCCTTGCAGCATTGCGAGGAGTACCCAAGTATTTGACGCTGCGGTCTGAGGGACAGTACGGGGGTAGCGAGTTTCAATTTTGGTAGACAGTGGGGCAACCCACAACTTCATCGATGCAAAGATGGTTGAGCAGATATGCATACCGATAGAGAGCTTCGATGGATTCTCAGTGTCGGTCCCAGGAGATCAGACGATGCAGTGCGCCAGATATGTTCCAGAGCTGGCTGTGACGATGGGTACCTACACAGTGATCGACTACTTTTTCGTGGTCAACATACCAAATACCAATGTGGTACTGGGTGTTTAGTGGCTGATTACTTTGGGGAAGGTCACCACAGATTGGGAGGCCTTGGAGATGGAGTGGGATGATAAGAAGACCGGGAAGCATGAGAAGATACGTGGGATGCACACTTACCCACCCCAGACTGTTTCAGCTCACCGGATGGAGGCAGACATCGGAAAGGGAGACATAGAGTGGGCGGTTGAGTTGCGGGCATCAGAGGTAGGGACTACTGGGCAGACAGTTCATCCGGATATACAGGCCATCTTTGACAGATATGATACTGTGTTTGGGGAGATACTGCTGGGACAACCACCAGATTGGGGGTTTGAGCACACTATTGAGCTAGAGCAGGGCATCCAGGCAGTTATTACCACACCCTATAGGCACCAGAAAGCCTATCGGGATGAGATTGAGTGGGCCATCCAGGAGTTGCTGGCTCTTGGACATATTCGGCCTAGCACCAGTCCTTTTGCTTCTTCGGTGGTGTTGGTGAAGAAGAAGGACGACACATTGAGAATGTGCATTGATTACAGGGCCCTGAATAAGAAGACCATGAAGAACAGGTACCCCATACCGCGGATAGATGAGCTGATGGATGAGTTGAGAGGAGCACAGTTCTTCTCAAAGATCGACTTGAGATCCGGGTACCACCAGATTCGTGTGAGGGAATAGGACATTCCCAAGATCGCTTTCAGGGGCCATTACGACCACTTTGAGTTCTTGGTTATGTCTTTTGGGCTAACCAATGCCCCAGCTACTTTCTAGTCATGCATGAACCATATCTTCCGCAGTCATCTGAGGAAGTTTGTGTTGGTCTTTTTCGATGATATACTGATTTACACTTGGGAGGAACATCTCCAGCATATAGAGGCAGTATTGCATATTTTGGAGGAGCAATAGTGCTATGCTAAGCTCTCCAAGTGTGAATTTGGGTTGACAAAGATGTTGTATTTGAGACACATCATAGGAGTGGACGGAGTGAGGGTCCACGAAGAGAAGATTAGGGCCATCAGAGATTGGTCGGAGCCGAGAAACATGACGGAACTTCAAGGATTTGTTGGCATCTACACATAGTACAGGAAGTTCGTCAAGAGTTTCTCTCAGCTTGTTGCACCACTTACAGATCTGACGAAGAAGGGGGCATTCAGTTGGTCAGATATAGTGCAGTGGGCTTTTGACAGGCTCAAGGAGGTTATGAGCAGCTTCCCAGTGCTTGCGTTTCCATACTTTACGCAGCCTTTTGTTTTGGAGTGTGATGCGTCGGGAGAGGGGATCCGCGCAGTTTTGATGCAGGGAGGCCACCCTATAGCGTATGAGCGCTGGAAGCTCCTTCCTCATGAGCGGTTGTATCCTATATACGACAAGAAGATGCTGGCTATTATGCATGCATTGGCCAAATTCTGACAGTACTTGGTGGGTAACAGGTTCAGGGTGAGGACTGATCACAACAGCCTCAGGTTCTTTTTGGAGCAGAAACAACTACAGGAGAGGTAGCAGAAGTGGATCAGCAAGATCCAAGCTTATGACTTTGACATTGAGTATGTCAAGGGGAAGAACAATGTGGTAGCTGATGCACTTTCACGTAGAGCAGCCACGTTGTCTCTGATGAGTTTTGATACAGATTGGAGGGCTCGACCCTTGGTGGAGTACTCCAAGGACAGATTTTCCTGTGAGGTTCTGGATGGACAGGTGACAGATGACAGGTACAGGGTGATAGATGAGATCATCTACTACAGAGATAGGATCTTCTTGACTGAGGGCTCCCAGCTCAAGAAGAAGATACTTTAGGTGTCACATGACTCACCATTGTCCAGCCATCAGGGGTTTACCAAAACCTATCGGACCATCAGAGAGAGGTTCTCTTGGAAGGGCCTCAAGGAGGACGTGCTCCAGCATATCATGGAGTGAGAGGTTTGCCAGAGGAACAAGGGAGAGATGAGCCATCCCGCGGGATTGTTGCAGCCTCTTCCCATTCCGGAGGGGAAATGGGAGAGCATTTCGTTGGATTTCATCACAGGATTGCCCATGGTGCAGGGCAAGCACTGTATGTACGTCGTCGTTGATCTACTGACGAAGTACACACACTTTTTCGCCATATCCGCACACTATTCAGCAGCACAGGTGGCAGAGCTGTTCTTCAGAGAGATCTTCAGGTTACATGGTCTTCCCAAGACCATCATTAGTGATAGGGACAACTGCTTTATGGGCGGATTCTGGCAGGAACTTTTCTGGTTGGTGGGGACAGAGTTGACACCGAGCACCAGCTACCACCCACAGATAGACGGGTAGACAGAGATAGTTAACAAGTGGCTGGAGGGCTACTTGCGTAACTATGTTAGTGGGCAGCAGAGAGCGTGGTTGAAGTGGCAACATCTAGGAGAGTACTGCTACAACAACCCATATCACATGTCTATCGGTATGTCTCCGTTTTATGCTTTGTATGGATACCATTCTTTATCTTTTGTTGATGTGATGTTTGGTGCTAGCAAGGCTCCGAGAGCCAAAGATTGGATCCAAGAGAGTCAGGACATTCTCCGAGCTCTCAAGGATAACATGGCTACAGCGCAGAACCAGCAGAAGCTATATGCCGACAGGGGTCGGATGGAGAGACAATTTGAGGTAGGAGACTTGGTCTACCTACATTTACAGCCATACCGACAGTCATCACTGAAGTAGAAGGGAGCTGAGAAGCTCAAGCCCCGTTTTTATGGGCCATACAGGGTGATACACAGGGTTGGACAGGTTGCTTATGAGTTGAAGCTGCCCCAAGGCAGCAAGATTCATAACATTTTCCATGTATCATGCCCGAAGAAGGCATTGGGGCAGCAGGTGACGGTGACAGAGGAGCTACCACCTACAGATGATGAGGGGCATTTGGTGTTACAGCTCGAGGCCATTATTGATACCAGGGAGAGGCAACTGTGGAACAGGACAATCCAGGAGTTCTTGGTGAGGTGGAAGAATTTGCCGGATGAGGATGCTACTTGGGAGAGTGAGAAGATCTTGCAGCATCCATCACTACAGTTGCTTGGGGTCAAGCAACATTTTGCCGGGGGAGACTGTAATATTCCCAATTAGCAATGGCTAATTGGAATATTCGATTTTGGTCAATTTTGCCTTATGTAGTTATATTATAAATAAAAGTGAGTAGAGGGGGACATAACTCACTCAAAAATAAAAAGTGCACTCCCTAGTAGACACACGTTGTAACTTAAGTGAGCCAAGGGGGCCAAGAGACCACGTAGAGAGAGGGCCCACGTAGACCACATGGAGGGACTGCGCAGGCCAAGATGGAGCACGTGGCAAAGGGAGGCAACGTTGGAGGAGGTGAGCCTTAGGGTTTGAGAGAGGCTAATGCTATATAGAGAGGAGAGCCTCCTCATTTTGATCATTGGATGTTTATGATATTGAGCTGGTCATTTCGACTTCTTGAGCACGCTGGTTGTTTAGCTAGTCTGCAGCACTGTTTAGTGCACCGAGTGTCTCTGTTCGGAGATCTCACCCTCAGCCCCGGGGGACTTCGAGTGACTACTCGGGTGAGGTTGTTCGATCAATATTTTGCAGGAGGATTGGTGTTTGGCTTTTGTGGAGGAGTAGTGCATTTAGAGACTGTGCAGTCTTGAGAGGGAGGACGCAGTCCATTCTTGGGGAGCTCCGGATTGGGTTTCTTTTGGAGGATTCGAGCCTAGAGATTGAGCAAGGGGCCAACCCTTGCCCATTGGAGGATTTTGGTAGAGTTTGTGGCCGTATTTTGGTGGTTTCCATTCAGCCTCAGCGCAGAGCCTTGGAGGATAGCATAGATCCTCAAAGGGGTGATTTTCGGGGGTTTGCCATTTCAGAAATGCTTTCTGGACTTTTCTAGGTTTGGTGAGCAGAGGCAGATTCAAGATTTTCAGCTCATTCTGAGGTGGGGAGCAGCCCCAAATCCTCATTTTGTTTCAGCAGTAGTAGTTACACGACAATTTTCCAACAGCTTGGATGCAGATCAGAGAGTAGCCATTTCCTTGTCATTTTGAGAGTATTTCTTCACTTGCCTTGACCAAGTCTAGGTGCCATCACTCTAATCACCTATTGTACTCCCTTATATTTCTCAGTATAATAAAATGGCTTAGCATTCTCTCTATATTTCTGGAGTATTTGTTACATGTTCGATATATGTTATTGTATGCTTGCACTACTGTTATTTCTCTCTCTTTGAGCATTTTAGTTACTATACCATTTGGTGTGTTTTCCCCATACTCTTAGACAGAGTCTGGAAAGGGCCAGGTAGCCTCCAGATCTCACCCTCTTTTCAGAGGTGAAATATCTGGTAAACACCCTCCCAGTCCATCTCTGGTTGGAGTTTGCTTGTGTTTGAGAGATATCCTTGAAACAGGATATTACATACAAGAAGCCGAGAATGTGTCAGAGACAGGAGAGGCCTTGATGATGAAGAAAACATTGACTAAGAAAAAGAAAGAAGTTGTTGAGCTAGTCCAAAGGAGAGCCTAATTCCAAACTGTTTGCAAAGTTCAAGGGAAGCGTTGTAATGTGGTGATTAACAGTGGAAGTATTGACAACCTAGTGTCTACAGAGGTTGTAGAGAAGCTAAAGTTGAAGAAGAAAAATCATCCAAGGCCCTAAAAGGTGTCCTAGTTTCGAAAAGGACATCAAATTTTGGTAAATGGGCAATGTGGGATATAGCTTTAGATTGGTGGCTACAAGGACAAGATTCTGTGTGATGTGATGTCGATGGACGTATGTCATATTTTGTTGTGTAGATCGTGGTAGTTTGAAAAAAGTGTTGTGCATGATGGTAAAAAGAATACCTATAAGTTTCAGAAGGATGTCATCAATCATACCTTGCTTCCACTACAAGAAGAAGGGACTTCTAAATCCAATGATCCTAAATCTTTGTTATTGAGCATGAAATATGTTTTACAACAGCTAAGGACAAAGGAGGTGAATTTTTCTATTATTTGCAAACCTAGAGTAGTTCTTACTTCCACTACTAACTGTTGGAGGAACACCATGACATTGTTGTGGATGATTTACCAAATGAATTGTCACCTATAAGGAGTATCAATAATCATATCGATTTGATACTAGGAGCAATTTTTCCCAACAAAGATGTTTATCGCATGACACCTAAGGAAAATGAGGAATTTAGGAAGAAAGTGGAGTAGCTATTAGATAAAGGCCTGATCTGAGAAAGTCTTAGTCCATGTGCAGTGCCTAAACATTGATCCCAAAGAAGGATGGAAGATGGCACATATGTACAAACTCCAGAGCTTTGAATAAGATCACAATCAAGTATTGTTTTCCCTTGCCACATGTTGATGATTTTCTAGATTGTTTAAGTGGTGCCAGTTGGTTTTCAAAAATCGATTTGAAAAGTGGATACCATAATATTAGAATTAGAGAGGGGGATGAGTGGAAAATTGCCTTAAAAAATAATGAAGGGTTGTATGAATGGATGGTTATGCCATTTGGATCTTCTAATGCACCCAATACATTCATGAGGCTGATGAATAAAGTACTTAAAGAGTTCATAGGGAAGTTTGTAATTTTTTACATGGATGACATCTTAGTTTGCAGACAGTCAAAGGAGGAACATCTATGACACTTGAGGTATGTGTTGGAGAAATTACAGTAGGAAAAATTACTTATAAATTTGAAGAAATGTTCCTTTTTAAAGTCAAAGCTTGTATATTTAGGTTTTGTCATTTCCAGAGATGGGTTAAAGATGAATCTAGGAAAGGTAAAGGCTATTTTTGAATGACCCTCTCCCAGAAGTATTTTTGAAGTCAGGGGTTTTCATGGTTTGGTGAGTTTTTACAGGAAATTCATTAGAAACTTCAGCAAAATGAGCGCACCAATTATGGAGACAATTAAGAAGAATCAACAACCTTTTTCGTGGATCGTTGAAGTTGAGATTGGGTTCCAGATGTTAAAGAAGAATATTACAGAGCAATCAGTCCTTGCACTTCCATATTTTAATAAGCCTTTCCAAGTGAAAAGTGATGCCAACAATGATGTGATTGCAGTAGTACTAAGCTAGGAGGACATGCCCATTTCTTATTACAATGAGAAATTAAATGAGGCTAGAAGGAAGTATACAACCTATGATAAGGAATTCTATGTAGTGGTTTAAGCTCTTAAGAAATTGAGGCATTATTTATTGTCTAGGGAGTTTATTCTTTACACTAATAATCATGCCTTGCAAAATAATATGCATCAACCTAAACTGAACCAAAAACACATTAAGTGGATCGAATACTTGTAGAATTTTACATTTGTTTTAAAGCACATCAATGGATAGTCTAATAAAATCAAAGATGCTTTGAGCAGAACACATTTATTGTTGCGGGAAAGTCAAATTCATGTTTTGGGATTTGATTTTATAAAGGAATTGTATGAGAAGGATGCAAACTTCAAAGCAGCCCTTGAAGCTTGTAAGAACCCAAATTCTCAAAATCAAAGCACATGGCTTGACTACATGATTCAAGATGGACTGCTCTTTAAGAATAACCAATTGTGTATTCCCAATTGTTCCGTGAGGGAAAATTTAATTAATGAAATTCACAATGGATGTCTTGGAGGACATTTCAGACAAGACAAGACGTATGATCTGCTGAAAAGACATTATTATTAGCCAAAATTGAGGAGTGATGTGCAAAATTTTGTAAAGAAATGCAGAACCTATCAATATTCCAAAGGGAGAAGCCAAAACTCTGGACTATATACTCCATTTCCAATTCTAGAGAGGCCTTGGGACTCAGTGAGTATGGATTTTGTTTTGGGACTACCAAGAACTAAAAAAAGCTAATGATTATATCTTTGTGGCGGTAGATAGATTTAAAAAAATGGCTCATTTATTCCTTGTGCTAAAACTAGTGATGCTAGCCATGTTGCTAATATGTTCCTTAAGTAAGTGATAAGACTACATGGAACTCCCAAGAGTATTGTTTCAAATCGAGATACTAGGTTCTTGGGACATTTCTGGAGAACCTTGTGGAAGAAATTTGGCACAAAATTGTAGTTCAACTCAACATATTACCCACAAACTGATGGCCAGACTGAAGTAGTGAATACAAGTTTAAGAAATATTTTACACAACTTGATTAGAGATCACCCCAAACAGTGGGATCAAATTTTAGCACAAGTCAAATAAGCATATAATTCCACTCTAAACAAAAGTACTGGACAAAGCCCTTTCCAGATTGTGTATGGGATGAACCCAAGAGGAGTGCATGAGCTCAAAAATTTAGGAAGAACATTGCAGAGAAGTGCAACAGGAGAAGACTTTGCTACAACTATACTAGAAATCCATGACTGGGTAAAGCATAAACTACATGAAAACATTCTTAAATATAAGAGCAGAGCAAATTTAAAGAGAAGATCACGTAATTTTAAAGTGAGATATTTGGTACTTGCACATTTGCGAAAGGAAATATTTCCAAAGGGTGAGTACAACAAATTAAAATTTAAGAAGATATGACATTGCAGGATCTTGAATAAATTATTTGCTAATTCTTATGAACTTAAATTACCACCTCGAGTTGGAGTTTCACCAATATTTAATGTAGGAGATTTATCTAAGTATGAGCCTGAAACAGAACAACCAACAAGTGATGATAAAAAGTATCAAGCATTATAGTGGGAGAAGAAATTTCCAGCAGCTAAACCTTTGCAGCCTAAAAGGATTTTTGACAAGAGATTGGTTAAGCAAACTAGGGACAAAAATTATTTTGAATATTTGGTTAAGTGGAAAATATTTCTAGTTTCAGATGCAACTTGGATGGTTGCCACACTCATATAGAAAAGTGACAAATATATTGAAGAAATCATGGACAAGAGTCCATGAATTATTTGATCATTGGGATTATGATGCAGGGGCATCCGTAATTTTCATTGACCGAGAGGTCAAAATCATTTACTAGAGGAGTTGGTTCCTCAATGAGTGGTCTGTTAGGGTAGGAATTATTCTAGATTTCCATGTTATTCTTTAAATTAGAAAATTTGTTGCAATGGTTGTAATTTTGTTTATTTTTTCCTAAATTGGTCTTTAGATCCTATATTCATGGGTTTGGATCGAATTCTCATGTAATCTATATATTTCTTTGATTTAATAAAAAATGGAGAAAAGTGTGGTATGTGTGAGAGCTATTAATTTTATTCTAACCAATCCTCCTGCAATATGTTATAGTTTCATATAGGCATTTAAATTGTGCACACGGTCCTTGTTGGAAAGTGTAATTAGGTTCGGTCTTCATATTGACTATGTGATTATGTATTTCTATAATGAAAAAGACAAAGATAATAAAATTCATTTTTTTATGCTTTATTCATGGGTTTCATGCACAAGGTTTTTATTATAGGTCAAAAGACTTCTTGATGTCTTTTAGGAATTTTTCATCGTACTAATTAAGATTTGTGTATATGAAGAGTCTAGACAAAGAAGTATGCTTCAATACCTTGTCATATAAGCCTTGAAGATACAGATCCATATGATGCTCAAGACCGACGTTAAACATCTCCTAAGGACAAAAATTAAGTAGTGGACAAAGTCGGCTTACATATCTCTGAACAAGTCATCCTACTCTTAGATTGGAAGGTTGGCCTAAAATGGAGAAGGATGTCACTATATAAAGTATAGGTCTGCGGTTCATTTGAACATACAACTCCGGACAAGTCTGCAACTAAAAAGGTGTGGATCACAGAGATAAAGTACATGGAATAAAGTGAATATACCTGTAATGCGAGGTTAGATCACTGTAATTATGAAGTAAATATCTGTGATACGTTTCCTGCGACTACAGAGAAGTCCAAGAACAGTTTCTCAGGACTAATGCTACTTGGTGCAAGTACAAATAGAAGTTGTAAAAGGAGTATTATAGAATGCGAAAAGGAAGACTGTTGAAGGAATACATAACTAAGTTATGTGCTGCTAAATAGAGACTCAGCTTCTCTATAGTACAAATCAATGCATAAAGGAAGGTCGAAAGATAAGAAAGTGTGATCAAAGTGTTGAAGTATATCTAGAAGATCGAGACTAGAAGAAGATACTACAAGGTGTTGAATAATCTCTAGGATGACTAAAGGAATTCACTAAGAATCGAGTTTCTTAGTATCAGTGCAAAGCAGCGCTGAAGGGAGGATCAACAAAAGGAAGTCAAGAAGAAAGCAGTGACAAGGTCTTGGAAGCTGTTGTAGTATTACAACAACTCCCCATTATCTAAGTAAAATATATTACAAAGGATAATAGGGACCCTTTAAAATTTTTAGGATTAAGATTTATTTTTAGAAATAAAACCTAAAGATAGGATTTTATTAGATTAAGTTTTAAATTTTCTTTAAAAAATAAGAAAATCACCTAAAGAACACCTAAAAGAACCCATAAAGCAAAAAGCATAAAAGTGGGAAGAAAATAACAACGAAGTTGCGAATAGCGAATTGCCAAAGTACGAATATCGAATTGACGATATGCGAATTCGCAGATTTCTTTGAACTGCTAAAACTCGCCAACTACCAAAATCGCCAATCAATAGATCCCAATGTGATAACATCTGTCAAAATCACATGAACCCATGCTTATCAAGTTAATGTTAATTCAGGTGTTTTGTAATCTCGAGGCTTGCAATCTATTTGTAATTATTTCAATTTTAAATACCAAGGATTTCCCATTATGCATGAGTTAAGTTGATAGGACAGTTAATAGCGTTCGAAGTGATTTCAGCTTATCCTCTTTGGTTTTCTTTTCAACAGGGGTAATTCCAAAAACAAAGGCTTAAAAGGATGTTAAGGTTGATTAAAGCGTGAAGGAAATCCGCCACCCCACCACAATTAGTCATACAACAAGAGGAAAACAACGAAATGGCTCCCTTAATCTTGGATACTACATGCAACCTAGAGATTGGTTCTTCAAGATGGGAATGGATCTATCAGTTATTTGAGAATGAGAATCCGCAAGTAATTCTGGATAGAAAAGTTGTGGCCGGCGATACTTTATCCAATGATTCAGAATCATGGACGGATACTGCTAATTCTTTTCTTCAAAAAATTGTTGCTCGTCCTAAGATGCTACCATATACTGATTTAGTGAAATGGGTGTTGCATAATGTAGATATCAGAGACAGACAATTTTCTACTAGAAGCAGAACTGTCATTGGCTCTCTCAGGCCATCAGATTTGAAGAATATGTATAAACTGTTGGAACCCCAGAAGATATATGATGCCCAATGTGTTCAAGAGTTCATGCAAGAGAATGACCATCCTGCGACTGTAATTAAAGAATGGAGAATTGATCCTAACTGGCATAAGCGCGATGATAAGGGTATGTATTCAATCATCTCTCTTAAAATCCCATGCTCTAAGATAACTGTAATGATGTGTCATCTCTTTGGATCTACAAATACGACTAAGTTTAGAGAGAATTGGACACCCTTGATAGAAGCAGCCTCTGACGACTATATTCTAGATTGGGCTACTATTCTTTATGATAATTTGATAAGATTTATCACAACCTATGGAGAAAATTGAAATGCCCCACCCAATGCAGTCACTCCTTTTTATGAGTTCTTATATCTTAGATGCTGTCTATTTTTCCTTTGAATTTTCGTCATTAGGATGGAAATGGACCAGAGAAGTTGAAACCCCCATCTATGTACAGTTAGATTTCTAATGGGAATCAAAATATCACTCTTATATATTCAGAATATGCAATGACATAATGCTCTCGGTCTTCCAAGTCATTTTCAAAAGAAAAATCCCTAGAGTCACCCCTGAAGCCAATAAAAGTCTTAAGTTTGTAGGTAGGTGGTTTGGTGAGGAGAACTTTACATACATACGTGTTTTTGGAAGTTATGCCCATCCTCATGTCCTACCCTTGTATATACCAGAAAATTTTTTGGCCAAAGAAATTTCTTATCAAACAGTTGGTAATGGTTTGACAAAAGCCCTGAAAGATGCCAAAAAAACCATTTGGCCAACTTTTCCTTTTTCTTGTGGTTCATATGCCCTAGACAATTTCAAGCATGCCTGTCTTGAAATTGATCGATTAAAACCTTTCAATTTTCCAGTGTTACCCAATAGAAATTATGATTCATATGGTATTGCTAGAGAGATAATGAATCAGGTCAAGCTACGAGCATTTCCAAGAGAGCGTGATAGATTTGACGATATGTTCGAATCAATTCCCGAATTTTCAACAGTTCAACAAAAGGCAGCTGAAAGGTTCAGCCCGGAATATTTGTTAATATTCAAAGTGTATTGAGAACAGAGAAATGCCCATTTTCCGGATTATTTGTTTCACAGACCAGCGCCGAAGGTAGAACAGGTTATAGTTTCAATGACTTCTCAGGTCCCAGTACCAATTCAAGAAGTAGAAATCGCAAATGTTCAACAAGATGACAAATTCACCCAAAATTGGGAATATTTTGAGAAAGAACTATCTGAGACTAATGCTCTTGCTACTCAAAATTCCATTCAGTAAAAAACCATGCCTATTATGGGTGCTACAAGTTCCTTAACTCATATAGATGAGCCAGGTGTGCATCATGTTCCTGTTGATATAGACAACTCCAAGGATTAGGAAGAATTCAAAGAAAACTCATTTACTGCGGAGGTTTCCAAAATTGTTCTTGAGCAAAGCCAGATCCAAGGACACAATGATAAAGAGGAGAAACCAGAAGATACACCGGCCCAAGATATGGAAATCATCCCGACTTTCCCGACTACTGAATAGTCCTAAAAATTGAAGAAAAACCTCCATTTGACGTATTTTATAGTCCAAAACACAAAGTTTCCATGGCCAGGTCAAAGAAGAAGCGATAGATGGAAGATTCTCTAGAACTGCCTATAGATGCAAAACACCAATGCAAGTCCTTTGTAAAGAAACTCAATCAACTCCAGGGAAGGAACTTAACAGATTATCTCAATTTGCAGGTGCTTACGCAAATGCAACCATTCATAAGGCAACAGAAGTTGAATCATTAATTATAGAAAAGGATTAGAAAATTGCTCAAATGGAGCAAGTTTTCTTTGATGAAAAGCAAAGGATCGAGTAGGCGCTGCAGTCAAGCATTAACAATCTGCAACAAGGGTTTGAAGGTCTCAAACTCAAACTCAAAAACGAGATTAAAGAAAAAGATCAAATAATTAATCAATTGCAGTAGATGATTGAAAAGCTCCAGGAAAAGCCCGAAATCAATGAAGTAAAGAAAGAAGCAATAGAGTTGGAAGCATCACTGGTAACACAACAAACAATTTTCTATCAGAAGTATAATCAAATTCAAGATCAAGTTAAGACGAGTGATCAATTAATCACTCATATTTCTAATCTGAGAACTTATTATGAAGAGATTGATGATAAGGTGTCAAAATATATAGATTGGCAAGACATTGCACAGGGTAGAGCGACTGATCTCCCTCGTCTTGAAGAATCAATTAAAGATATAATATTTGGAGATTGGGATATTAAAATGAAGAGCGTTGAATTAGCTATTATTAGAGCTAAGAATTTATCTTCCAACATCTCTGAGTATTTAAAAGATTATCTTCTGCAAGCCAACCTGATTCAAGAAGCACCAAAAGACACCATGCCAGATATCAGTTTCCTAAAGCAATCACGGCAAGAGACATCAAACATAAAAGCTCTTGACATACAAAATCCGACAAGGTTAAATATGGAGATTTATTGGTACTTGTTGATTAAGCCTCATAACAAATCAATAATGTTGAGGTCTCTCCAACGCAACAGCTCAACTTCTTCCAGCACTAAACAATGCAGTATTCATGGGACAGATGAGAATGCAACCGATTCATCCCCCCAGCTCGAACATATGATCAAAGCATGTCAGCTCAAAGACCAACTAGAGAATGAATCCAGGAAACAGTCATGAGACTGTTACAACTTATGCATTTTATTTTCCTAGTTTAGAGTAATATTAGAGACTTCTTTTACAAGTCTTCTATTTTTGTAATATTAATTAGTATGTAAACCTCTTTCATGAATTAAGAAAGGGATCCAGAATTTTGAGAAGAAAGCTTTTGGAACTTACACTATTGTTTGAACGAAAGTTATCTAATTGAAAGTCCGAGCCCTGAAGCTATCTTTTGAGATCTAAAGCTATGGTGCAACGGGTACTATTATCTGTGTATTGATTATTTTATGTTTCTGAAATTTTGGCAAACTTATTTTTGTCTATTAGTTTCATTTTGACAAACATTGGAGTGATATATGTTCTTATTACTATTAATATAATATATTGAACGATATGCTGTTAGATGTGAGACTTAGAGATATTTCATGTGATTAATTTTCTTCATCAACTAAATCAATTAAATTGATTTAGTTTCTTAAATGTCCTTATATTCATTAAGTATGCAATGATCTATATATTTCATGCTTGTGAAATTCTACTCCATAATCATATAAATGAATCCAATCCCGGGAAGTAGTTAGATTAGTTTTAATCTATGTTATCATTAGAATAAATCACCCCATGAGTGTTGATTTTATTTCTTTTGTTATATAAACTCTCTTTATATGGAAAACTAGTCCCTATATCCCCAGTCGAACCCACCATTTCAATGGAAAAGGAGTTGTTTTAAGCTCCTGACTGGGTGGACTCCCCAATGTTGAGGAAGTCACTTTCCATCCTTTAACAAAAGCATATATAGGTCAAGGGTCTCAGTCATGGTCAAGGTACTTGTCAATTGAAAGTCTATAAGAAGAATTCCTTGTGGGTTTTCCTCTCCAAGAGGGAGAGGTTTTGGCCCTGGCTTGAAGAGCCTATATTTGTGTCTTGTGTGTTTTGGTAATTAACTTGATGAAAGACATAATAAGCTAAGAAGAGAATACATAAAGAAGAAAAGTAAGCTCACAAGTAGTTATCAAGAAGAGAATTTGAATTAATCACTGCCCTACCAAATTCTCAACAGTCCTGAAGTTTTTTTGGGCTTAATTGTTGCAAACAAGAGCAACACACAATATATATATATATATATATATATATATATATATATATATATATATATTTCTCAATAGTCCTGTAGTTTTTTAGGGCTTAATTGTTGCAGACAAGAGCAACACACACACACACACACACACACTCACTATATATATATATATATATATATATATATATATATATATATTGTATATATTGTTGGGTTGCAGGAAGAGCGGAAAAGAGTCTAGGAGAGTCAGAGTAGAGAGCCACCTATCTATAAGTATAGCCAAATCTCGCACAACACTTAGTCAAATTTTGATTTGGCGAAGTCCACCAGTTAACAAAACCCAGGACCATCAATTGACAAAATTCTGTAATGGAATTTTCTCGGAGGTTTCCACTTAGCGGCTCTTGGCAACCTCCCTTCCCATCAAGTTGGGCTACTCTTACTAGGGTCACATGGCAAAGTGGACCAACTTGGAGGATAAGAGTGAAGGAGTTAATTGTAGTGTCGACAGTGGATCATGGGTCCTGCCCGAAGGGCTTACCCCAATGGACTTTGCAAGTGGCCTTTTCTATTGTGTCGGGATATCTAAAGCGGGTTGGAGATATTATATGGAGGCTTGAGCAGGTCCCACCTGGGAAATCCTACCCGATGGTAATTGTAAGGATTTCCCCCCATCACGTCGGGTCACATTGCAGGTGTAGATCTATTGATCGACCACTGTTTATTGTAGTATTATAAGGATGGTGCCATGCAGGCCCAATCCTAAGCTATAAAGAGGGCCACAGAGGTCCTGCTACAGAAAAAGTGGAATGAATAAAACCTTCAGTCATACTTGCGTAGAGTTGGCCACCCTTTCAATTCCTACTTTGTAATAGACTGGCCCATTGTGATTTTAACAGGATTGTATCCCGAAGGATTGAGGGAAGTGTTGGTTCTGAGAAATTGCTATTATTAGGACCAACTCCCTAGCAAGTTTGAGTTAGATTTGCATCAAAGCTTAAAAGGAGTGAGTAGGGAATAAGTGACAACCCCTACTATGAGTGTTGCACCTTAAAGAGTATACCTTGTGGGATTGGAAATTTTTCCCACTTAGGTGTACATCTTAGGCGAAAAGTAGTTGTATTAGGAATACGACATACCCTTTCCATGCTTTGAGCTTGAAACATAAGGATGGTGATGGTCAACGCTAGGGATTTTTATAAAATACTTGAATTGTGACGATCCACTACACAATTTTTGAAATATAAAAGGGTGTTGAATCTAATTTGAAACTTGTTGGACATCAAAGAAGACCAAGAACACTTTGTGTGAGATGACAAAGACAATTGGAAATAAAGTGTCAACCAATTAGTGATGAATGTATGCAACCTTTGAATAATAAGATTGAATGTAATTATGATCATGAGATGCAAAAATGCCACAAAATAGTACAAGCAGATTTATGGCTTTAATAATAACATTAACAAATTTAAATCATAGCCATGGAAGTAGACGGCGATGAAAACCCGAGCGAGCACTCTCATTAATCATCAAGGGGAATGATGTTAGCCCAAATTAGTCATTAATTAATATTTCCTTTTGCAACCTATTTTATCTCAATGACATGAGGTCAATGGTAGTGTTATTATGAAGCCTACTTACTAATTTTTATCATGTGATATTATGCAATGTTAAGTCACCATTAGATTATCCAATGCCATTAGAAAGTCTAGTTAGGAAGTCCTACATAATTGAGTGAATGGTAATTTCCTAAATATTGAGTACGCGAACCTGTGTATAAAATGAGGCTCCTTGCTTCATTAGAGTAATTATCATGTGGAGGTGTTTCTATTGACAATTATATATTGATCATCAACTTTGTCCTTGTTGATGATGTGCATATACCATATATCTAAATAGACTGACTTGAATAAGAGCTTTAACATGATGATTCCAATTCCTATAGGCTGTGAATGATGTCGTTTTTCCTTTCTTTTCTCTTAGTATGCCTGCCACAACAAGTATTACGCAATGAGTTTCGTGTTGACTACTTAATAATTTAGTCAAACTTGTTAAACAATTTCCAATATAATAAAGTGAAACTTTATAAATCAATTTTGTATTTTTTGTAAATTTTTTAATTAGTATTTATCTCTAATATTATTGGCCCTCAAATTGAACATGTTATTAGGCCATGCCTCATAACTTGTGATATAATATTTATGACACAATAAATACATAACTTTACAAATAAGCCTTTGCTTATTAAGAGACTAAAAAGTTTCGTATGCACCATCCAATATACAACAGAGTGGTTTTCAATTGCGACATACACTAGAGATTACAACACTTCCACAAACAAAATTAAAATTATTCGTGCATCAGCAAGCATTTCTTTGGCTCACTCTCGTCTACCTCTACGGATTAAACCATAATGGCATTCTAATATGTACTGATTGCCGTCGTTAGGGGAGTAAATGATCCATGTACTAAAACAATCGCTATAAGTTGGGATGATTGGCCACAAATGAAGCTTTTAGTAGTCTATTTAATGGCTTTAGCCAAATTTTTTATTTGACCTCATGAGGAATAGAATGGGTCGGCGTAGTTTTCCAAGAGGCCATTTCACAATATGTGATAACGCAATTTTTTATTCAATCCTATTTTCATTCGCCAATTTAACACCAAGCGATAACATGTGGTTACATCTTTAACATTGGTTGCAATTCAATGATAAAAAAATATATTTAAAAATTTTCTTTAAGAAAACATTGCTTTTTAGTTTTCCTAACAAAATATCTAAATAAATATATACATTCTCTACAAATTTAATCCACATCATTTATGTTTGTTGGTTTAAAACATCAACACAAAAATTACTAAATAAATATACAAATTCTCTACAAATTCAATCCAAATCAATTATGATTGTTGATTTAAAGCATCCCCACAAAAATTACTATGTATTGTTAAAAAAATCTCACCAAATTCAAACACATAAATCTTAAGTTTTAAAATAACAATTTATTTATTTATATATAATATTTTTTTTCCAAATTAATAATTAAAAAAGATATTTAATTTAAATAAATAAGTTTGTTGTTTTATAACTTTTTTCAAAATTATAATTTTATCAAATTGATTTAGAAATTTTAATAGAAATTACAAGGCTGATTATGAAACATTGTTTTGGGAATTTTAGTTGAATTAAAAATAATCTAAATAATTAAAATTTGAAAAGTGAATAAATATTAAATTTTATTTTATTCATAATTTAATTAAAATGACTGAGTTTAATTACTTACTAATTTAATCAAAATATTCTCTCAAAAAATAAAAGGTGACTTAATAGCAAATAAATCCACTTCTTAAAAAAAATATACCTAAATCTGTCGAACTATTTTAAAAACCCTAAAATTTGAAGTACTACGAAAATACCCTTGACAATAAAAAAATAAACTTATCAAATAAATTAATAAATTATTACTTAATTAATAAATTTATATTAACATTTATTTTTAATGTTAAAGGTTGTGAATTTAAACATACTAATTATGGTATAAAATATTTCGGCAAAAATCACATTCCAATAAAATTTGTTGGAATGTGATTTTTGCCGAAATATTTTATACCAATTTTATGAATCATAGAAGCCAAATTCCTAACACATTAATTATATTAATTAACTAAATTAAATTAATACCATTAACAATTAATTATTATAAATTAATAAACTGGCAAGCAATAGCTACTATGTAGCCTTGTTTTGTTTATGTGATGTGCAAACCTAGCATTATTTCTTGATTAACTGTCTCAATGTCATTCTAAAGTAGTATATTTAGGTGGATTGCTCAATAGGCACTTCAAATTTGGTAAGGAGCAATTTCATGGTGAGACAAAAGACGATCTACAGCTACGTTCTCACTCACCAAAATGGAGAATAAACGAAGTATGTATTTATTTAAGAAACAACAAAGAAAATACTTTGGTTGAATAGATGCCTTACAGATGGAGAAAGGCCCGTTAATCCAAATGGTGTTGTACTGTGATGACTAGAGTTGTATTTCTCTTTCACAGTCCAAAGTTCTATGCTAGGACCAAGCATAGAGATACTTAGCATCATTTCGTAAGGGAATAGGTTGCTACAAAAAAACTGGTTTAGAACTTTGTACTTCAAAGGATATAACTGGTCATGACTCGTAACTTTACTAAATTCCTTTTGGGCTTTTTCGTGCACAGAAGTTAGTTGAATATGCATGATATTAAAATTCCAATGTTACTGCTAAAAGAGGTCACCACCAACAGTATTACAATTAATTGGTGATCAATTTTATGGAGATACTACCATAAGTGGGAATGTTAAGGAGTTGTAGTCTAATGTCTACAACTGATTTTTCCCTAAGTCTGCTGTATGCTTTTCTGTTTGATAGAGGTTAGATAGCTGTCATGCCAGTTATATAACTGATCTTAGATGAGAAAAAAAAGTCCCTAGCTTGAAGCGATGATCTGATAAATTATAATACTAGATACACAATGCAATTTGATTAATCTCTCTTGAATGTTTACTATGTCGTCATTCTACAAATTTGTAGCAGTTTTGACACAACATCCAGTCAGCAACCGCATGAGAATGCCCAGTTAATAAATAAACATATAGTTGTTGCAACTGTTGCTTTTCCCGGTAGACTATGCCAAAAAGCATAATTATATACAAGGTTGACAAAAGATTTATATATCTCGTACTGTATAATGTATATAGCTCAACTTAATAATCAATCTCTTGTCTACACAATTGTCTCCAGAAGAAATATATCGACAACACGATCAATCTCTTATAAAATAATTCAAATGCGGGGAATCCAAATCATGATTCACATGGAACCATTGGAATCTCCTGTGGATCATGCTTTTTTTAAAACAGTTAGCTGTATAGCTGTTCTATTTCAATAAGGTCGATGTCTGTGCTGCTTTGAATTTTTCAATGGCTTCATAATCAATCCAGCTGATATCCATGCTTGATTCTTTGCAGAAATATCACCCTCTGACCAACAACATAAACGACCATCCTCCCCACCAGTCCAGACAAATATGTTTTGTTCAAGAACAGGATCGCCTCTCATATTGAATGGCGACCAAACAGATCTCACAACACCTCTATGACCACCTTCAAGAGATGCACCAACGGGGCCAATTATACCTGCGCTAGGTTGGCCTTGTCCATTACTTCTGCTGTAGTTTACTGGAAAATATCCTAGTGAACCATCATTTGTACCACCAATAAGCCAGAGATTATCATTGGGTAATGAGTAGTGGCAGTCAACAAAGTAATCCACCTGCAAGAAATCGGCACATGATTTTTAGCTTGAACAACCTCGATAACCAATGTACTAGGCAACAGTAATATCAACCAATATCTCCTCGAATCCAAGCAATGTCAAATATATGCCCCTAGAAAATATATTTATAATAGCATAAACAATTCAAACCCATGATTTAGAACATAGATTTTAATGAAATGTTTTGATAAATGATTTTTTTTTCAATGACAAATGTTGAAAGGATCAAGGAAAAGCCAACATGGTCATCATAAAAAAACCTCTCTAGATAGAAGCTAACGGGATTCTTGATGCAAAAGCCAAGACATATATGATCCGTAAACAGAATAGAGGTCACATTGGAAAAATGGCCCTAACAACCAAAGCCGGTAAACCTAACAGTTTCCGTGCTTTAAAATCAGATGTGGATCTCAGAAGAAAGGAGGGGAAGATGGAATAGCCACTGCTTGGGACAGCCACTCCATACCTCCAGACAGCCTATATGTGATTCCTGTTTTGTGATCAAGTTTAATCAATTCTGGAGTTCTCTTCTTGTTTATTGTGCTCATATTTCCTGTTATTTTTTAGCAACAGCATTCTGTGTGTGCACTGCTCATTGCATGTTGGTAATATTATGCTTTGTTAGGAATATGTAATTTGTGTTCTTTATATATGCCATAAAATCCCTAGCCAGCATCTGGGCTGCTGTCCCTGTCTCCTCTTGGGAAGATGGATCAGCAGTGTCACAACAGGAAAAACTCCAATTGATTGAATAACAGAAAACAGCTTGATACGGCAGTCTGTTCAGCCAGTCAATTCAACACTTTGCCAAAACTTCTCAGGTAAACATTACGCTGTTCAAAAAATGCAAACATACATTTGTTACCTTTTTCAAAGGTATTCTATCTTTTTTTTAAGTCAATTGCATGGTTTGCAATGAAAACCTCAATAGTTGTCAAACCAGGACGTGTATGAACTGAACCCTGATGTACTTGAGCAAGTGCAGTTTGGAACATGTCAAGAGGAAGATCAATAAGTCAAAGTAAAACTGGACAGAGATATTTGGGCAATAAGTATTTGAAAATCATTGGTTGTCTATCAAGGGCATTCCAACTCTCGTTTGAGAGATTAGCTAAGAGTATACAGGAACAAAGCAATTTGTAAGGAGCTAGGGTAATTCTGCCCTAGGGTTTCAAGGCAGAATCCCTTCTTATCAATCAACAGTTAATCTAATACAATAATAGATTCTTTTAAAGAACAGTATCAGCATCTCAGGATTCAATGAACTGAACAGAGCGATGTAACATTCAATAAAGCCAAACTCCAGTCAACAATTGCAATGGATCCAACAGTTCAGTGTAATGCTTGTTAAAACCATACAATGGTGCTAGAGATTCATACAATATAGTTCACTTTTCAGATAGAACCCAAACTTGACAATTGAAATTTATACCCTAAACAGAAGTTCCAGATGCTACCAATTCTCTAAACCCTACGCAAAAATCTGGATTGCTCAGGATCAAAGTGTTATTCCAGCTTCGATCCACTTCAACAGATTTAATCCTGTCCTGTCAAACTCTGCTACAGGTCCCACGTTTATTACTGAAGTTTGGATCTGCCACAGGAGCTGTGTCTACTACAAAAGCTTGGATCTGCAAGAGATTCCGCACCTATTTTAGGAGCTGCATCTACCACAGGAGCTTGGGTCTGCTGCGGAAGTCCACAAATTACTTCAGCGGGTTAATCATGTCCTTGAAACCACCTTCTGACTTTCTGCATAAACTCTAGGTCTGTCGCAGAATTGCTTGAAGAGATGTGGGTTGGACACAGATGGCGTTAAGCCTCATAAGAACCTTCACATTTGCTGGAGTCGGCCTTTGGTTGGCCCAGGTTACTCGTTTATCTCAGTAGTAATACTTGTTTTGGTTACAGAATAATTTACATGGCCTCAAAGTAGGTCTGTGACAGAATTTCGCTTCTGTTGCCCTCAAATTTTCTTGCTTGACCTCAGGAGAAGAATCCGACTCTTTTGCTTCAAATGCTGCCTTAGAAAAATTCGTTGACTCAGACCAGAATTTCCTTCAATAAACCTGTGCCAGAACAGAGCAGAAAAAAGAAGAAAAAAGAATTAACTAGGGTGGAGTATTTCACCACTGAAATTAGTGTAGGAGAAGGGGTCTTAAAACCCTCAGAGCTAAGCTCAAGAAAACAGATGAATCGATCCACAAGATAATGATGATTTGATCTCAACTCTTCTCTATTTATAGATTTCTACATGGGCTTCAAGATGTGAGGAGTTGTGGGTGCAACCCCTAGTTTTGGATTCTTTTGCCCACAATTGGGAAAAAATGGGTTTTTACCCTTTATCAAGACTATAGCCTATGGGGTCGGAGAGGCTATTTCGTTCCTCCTTAACCTTCAATTTGAAGAGGACATTACACAATTCAAAGAAGTTCTTCTCAAGGAGCACGCTTCTGGAAGAAGAAAGGGTTGCTCGATGACTGAAATCAATGTTGATCTTTGCTAAAGGCTCTGGCAATAAAGGTACAATGTGTTGATTTTTGTAGCATCAGATGTGCTCTAGCCTCGAGATTTTGCAGAGAGGCTAAGACACATGCATTCTCCAAGACCCAGAAAGCGTTTGGGGAAATTCCACCCGGAAGTGACTTAATTAAAAAAATTAATCGGTTTTTAAATTTCCTAAGTCTAAACTTGGGAAATATGATTAATTAAAGGGTATTAATTAAGTCGGGTGTGAATCTTCTAGATAAAGGCGTGGATCGAGTCTAAGTTAATTTGAGCCATAGATTAAGATCTAAACTTGGTCGTTGATATGTCAACGAGAGATTATAAGAAAGAGCTCGATGGGCACTTGGAGAACACACTTGAGATTTGTAGAGATCGATTTTGCTGGGTGATCGAATTCTCTAAGAGGCAACACTGAGTTGCCAGAGAGACATCGAGCGACATCGTTGCAGTGAGGGGCAAGGATAGTAGACCAAAGGAAGTTTTCCAAATCCGAGTGCAGAGCAGAGAAGACGTTGAGAGACAAAGAGAGGCAACGCAGTGCCATTCAAACGCATCGTAGAGCTTCAAAGGGAGTCAACCATTTTGCTGGGAGACAGTCAAGATCTAGTGTTGGAAGCCGAGGTGTGAGTCGGGAGGGCCAGAGAGTCGAGTTTCCAGTCAGCAGGAGATCAGTTGGAGGTGTGACATAGTCCCAGGAGATGTGACGCAGTGACTGTGTAGGCAGACACAGTTACTGTGCAAAGACAACGCAGGGTTGCTTGTCTCCAGTCAAGATCAGTGCCAATTTTCCCATGTCAGTGTGAGATTTCTCAATATCTCTTTCATCAGTTTTTCTCTGTATCGGATAGCCAGTTTGACATCCAACGATTTGTACAAAGATTACTACTGCATAATATTAAAGCCCTTAGCTGCTACACCGATTTTCCCAAGCTGGGTTTTTCCGGGGACGATTGTCCAAAAATAACGGTGTACTTGTGTGTGTGTGTGTTTCTATCTTTCCTGCATTGTATTTTTTGCAGTATTTTATGTTGTGTAGGTTGCAGTGTATTTAATTCGATATTTTCCATAGGAAATTGCAAGTAAATTGTTCGTTTAATTAAACAATTAGAAGAATTAACATCAATTGTTGCAGTAGGATTTGGGTAACCAAAATTTCACATGGTATCAGAGCACAGTTAGAAGCCAGAGAGCTCAGTAGCAGAAGGAAAGAAGGTGATTCGAGGCACTACGTAGGTAGCTGCTTGAAACCCTAGAGGTTGCGCAGTCCAGAGGCCAACAGGGCAGAGTTTTAAGGAAATTTGTGTCTCTGAGTGAGTCGACAGAGCATAAGATTTCCAGATTGATATTTTCCAGAGGCAAGGGGAGCAACGCAACAGTTTCCATGCAAAGTAGATCTTCAGCTAGGACGTAGTTTTTCTGCACTAGTTTGTTGGAGCAGAAAAGCGCTAGGAGGAAAGAAGAGAACACTGAGGGAATTTTGTCCTCAAAGAATTTCTAGCCAAGAAATTATATTTTTCCATGCAGAGTAGCAGTAGCTAAGAGAAGTTTTTCTCACTCTAGCAGGGAGTGTGTAGAGCCAGTCAACAGTTGCGCAAAGGGTTAGAGGCAGAGTTCGACTTTGTTGTTTGGCGAGATGGCATCAGTTGGGTTGAGAGATCAGGATCGATTAGACGGAGCGTCTAACTATGTGATCTAGAAGGCAAGCATCTCCTTCCTTTTGGATGAGTACGATCTCAAAACTTACATTGATAATGTGGTGGCTATCCTCGCAGATCCAGACCCGTTGAAGGCGTACAAGAAGGAAATTGCTAAGGCGAAGAGGATGATCCTTGCTGGAGTTCGCGATCATGTTGTATCTCACATAGTGGCCCTTGGAACGGCCAAAGAGATGTGGGACTCCCTTGCCACGTTGTACGAGGGATCTTCTGAGCAGCGAAAGATGTATCTGGAAGAGAAGTTGAGGAGCACATTGTTGACCGGGCGAAAATTGCTACGGAAACAAGGAGAGAAAATCCCAATAAAGGTTCCCAATTAGCCCCTCTATTGTTTGGAGTAACTTCTCTTGACGGATTTATAGCTCTGTTACTATGCGGGTAAATGCCTCTCCTTAAAGAGGACTTGATGGTGATGGATCAAAACTACTTCTTTTTGCTTATTTTTTTAGACTTGTGAGTAGCAAAAATGAAACTATTTAAACTAACAAACATACTACCTATCCTTATAAAGGAGCGTTTTGATATTAAGCTGAAGAGAAAAAAACTTTATTTATGTTCAACACGCTGTGATACAAACACCATTAATCAAACCGAAGAAGTTTCTCGTTAATTGTAGTGCATATTAGCAACAGTAAAAGATGCTTTAAGAAAAAGTTCTAATCGCACAGATTACTCTCGTTAAAGCAATAAACAAAGATTGATAGAATAGATTGCGAAACTTGTTTCGTATTTTAACATGCTAATAGAAGTAAACAGAGCTAAGAGCATGGAAACATTAAAACTCGTGTTAACACAATAATGCATGATCCTTGAAAAGTCGCAGACCAGCAAGCCATTCATACACTTGTATTTTCAAAATGAAGAGACGATCGTTCTATTATAACTCCAGGGTTCAGAAAAGTTTGTTCCCCCAAGCTTTCATACATCTCTTACACTGATTTTTTCCAAGTGATTTCCCCCCTCGCCTCGAGTGATTCTCCACCTACATATATAGTTCCTCTGGGTGTTTATGATCGAATCAAATTCTCCATGATCGATCCACATATGTGAAATCAAAATACCCTAACTGATTAGTGGAGCGTGCATCAAGCAATCACTCCCATAAACAGAAAATCAAAAACATAATCGAGTGAAAATGAGATTCCACCAACAAAACATGATAATCAAAACAATAAAAGAAGCTACATAGTTGGCCACGAAGGCCTGGTCCTGGGATCTTCAAATGGTGCGGCGTGGAGGGGCTGTGAACAACTGGGCAGTCGGGTTTCCACCACATGATTCTATCTGCTGTGGAAGGCCTCCACTCTCTAATTCTCATGATTCATTTTAACCGTAATGAAATGGCCAACTGTGCTGCGCGTGCCTTGTTCTTTAGCAGAGATTTCCTGTATCAGCATGAGGACAATCAGAAACTTGCCAAACAACGACGCTAACATCAACTTTTATTTATAGACAACACATCAGTTCATACGATTAAAAATACCTGAGATGCAAATGCGTAAGCGAAAAGCTACAATTTAGCAACACACACAGTCTTGGCACTTAGTGAAGAAAAAGGAAGAATGATGCATAGTGCAAAGAAACAACGAATCGGTGAAAGGATCGTACATGCGATTAATGAATTCGCCGAATCGAACAAATAATTTGCCGAAACAACTATGGACAGTTCACTGAAAATAAAACTAAGGCATTCGACTGATTCGCCGAAACGACAAAAAGGGCAATTCGCCGAAACAACTTTGGACAGTTTGTCGAAAAGAAAACTAAGGCGTCCCACTGATTCGCTGAAACAACTTTGGACAGTTCGCCGAAAAGAAAACTAAGGCGTCCGATTGATTCGCTCGACAAAAAGGGCAATTCACCGAAACAACTTTGGACAGTTCGCCGAAAAGAAAACTAAGGCGTTCGACTGATTCGCCGAAATGACAAAAAGGGCAATTCGCCGAAACAAATTTGGACAGTTTGCTGAAAAGAAAACTAAGGCGTTCGACTGATTCGCCGAAGGCTTATTCGAGCTTTTTATGGCAATTTTTCTTTTTATGAGTTTTATGCATTATTTTAATTTTTTTGTGTTTTAATATCTTTTCTATAGAATAAACCTAATCAAGCAAAACAAAAAAAATCCAAAACAGTGGTTGTTGCTACAACACACACGTATGCAAAAGGGATAACACATAGACCACTTTCTCCACAGGCTTCAGGATGTCTGAGATCAGCTGGCAGTTGTAGGGTCAGCGCCTCAGGCTACAGAAATGGTGTGGATTGCTCTAAATGCAGTCTAAGAAGAATGGAAAGTGTTCGTCCAAAGTAGTTGGGGTAGAGAAACATTGCCAAAGTGGGATAGGATTTTGAGCACATTATTCTGCAACTTCAACCTGCCTAGCACATTCTTCTGTCCAAAAAATTCTTCTGCCCAACAAATTATTCTGCCTAGTAAATGTAGAAACCCTAACATGAGAGAGAGAGAGAGAGAGGCCCAAAAACTTTGATCTAGTTCTTCTCCTTCTCTATCCTTCTCCAGCTTCTATCTTGAGGAGATTGAACTTGCTTGAGTGAGTATCCAAATGAGGTTGAGTTCCTTCTTATTTATAGGCTTGTGAGGGGTACAAATTGCTCTCTTTAGGTTGACTTGCCCCTTTATGTAGGTTGACTTGATCTTTGTGCCATGGCGAGGTCTTGGAGATTATTTTGACTCTATTTTTACTCAAATAAATTTTCTTTTCGATATGTAACATGCCCAAATGGGTCTTCAATACATGACAATGACTCAATTGACTTTATGACAAACCTAGAAGCACTCAATGGGTGCTTAACCTAAAAATAAATTTCCCTTGAGCATGAAACCCATGCCTCAAGAATAGCAACAATAAATTTATTTTTCTCTTTTCATTAAATACATAAAATCATGATTACATATGTCATTACGAAGACCAAACCTAGTTACATATTTCAACACTTTTTTCTTGATCTCTAATGCCTTCGTGAATTTGATGATTCTGCCATCTGGGTTTGTTGTAACTTGCGTCAATTTCACCTTGGTCTTGCTCCAATTTTCCATATCATGCCCTATGTTGCCGCATCATCACTGCATATGCAAAATCATCACGCCCCTATGCTAGAACTCTAACATCCTAAGGAACCATAAAATTCTGAGACATTGGTTTTGTTCCACACTTTTTGTGGGCCACTTTTGACATATTTGATGTTGGAAAATGCCCAACGCTACCCCTGTTCTGCCACCTGGAAACTTGTAGTACCTATTGACCAAATTTGAACACTTGTAACGTGGCAATGCCTTCATTGTTTGGAAAAATTCAAAGTGGCATGTCATCCTTTTATCACACTAAACAATTTGAGACCAAGTTGACTTTTTGACTTTTGAAACCACTTGCGTTGGAAAATGCAAATTGCCTCAGGAAACATGAAAAGTTGATTTCATGAGATTGCCATGTATGAGAACTATTTGAGGGATATGGCACCAAGGCCAAGGCCACATACAAACTTATTAAACATAAAAAAATGTTGTAAGACATAGGTGCACCTCGATGCAAGCTACACAGGCCAATACATTGGTGATCACTCTCACGAAAGCAAGTTCCTCTAAAACCATGAGTCCTCAAGTAAGCCCATCTAAGGCCCTCCACTCCTATCCAGGATGGAAGGATCCCGAGAAGGATCCAAAGGGATTGGCCATCGCCCGACCAAACACAAGGTTTAGGACACCTAATACATGGCCTCATGCTTCTTACAAGGCTTCTGACTTATGACCTTGGGCTGGAATGTGCTGCAAAAATATGTGTACCCCTATTGACATGAGGGGTAGCAACTGGCTCCAACTGTGGAACACATACTCTACCCCCGAGGATGTGAGAACTTCATAATATCCCACTTTTCTTCTAAAAATCTCACCAAGACAACGTAAAATACAAGGAGAGATCTAATCTGAGGGGAATTAAACATGTTAAGTAAAATTGTACAACTAATGCAACCAACAAATACATTCATCATTACCTTCGGGTTTAACTTTGTGCTTGGTTTCTAAGCAAGATAATGAAACATCAAACCTAAGATAAGTATACTTTGAAACTTCATTCATGGCTTGGATCACACTTGAGAGGAAATCTCCGTCATGTGGAAGAAAAACCAAGAAGGGCCAAGGTTTCTCCATGCCATCACAAGCTTCTTCGATCCACATATTGACAGGACATATATAATGATATTTCTCATTGTATGCATAAGGCCATTCATCAATGTTTTCACTGTATTGGTAAGCAAGGGAAGTTTTTATGAAGCCTCTAAATAGAAGCTGAATGAAGATTGTCGTCCTCCTTAGCTTCCCTTAATCACATACACACACAATTGATGTGGAAATTCAAGACAAATGAAAAGATATAGGAAACCATGGCTTATAGCTAACTGACTCAATATGTGAGGTTGAAAACTTCTGAAGTATGTCGAAATCTAAAAGTGATGTGGCTTGCTCATTGGTGCTAGGTTGAGATCTTCATTGTGAAATCAATCCCGATACATCTGAGAATCACACGTAAAGGACATCCATTGTTGGAAACTTTTTCTTGTATCCTAAACATATGCCTGCTCTTGTATGAGTTGATATGGTTACTCATACCCTATGGAATAACTTGTTTGTTCCTGAGGCCAACATAGAGCAATCTGATATCTCGTAGTGTCTGTTTCATAAATGGGATCACCACTGAAATTAGCATAGCTCATATCCCATTTGCACCTATTACCTTTGCTAAATGCATAAATACTTTCCATTTCTTTATGAACACCATCCTCTTCAATAACATGCCTGGTTACTGAAACCTCCTCTTACACATCACTAGTAGATGGGTCATGGAAATGAAGTGCTTGGAAAGGAGTGTAGCTTGGTGAACTTGTGCTTTCATCTGGAGGAGGGTTGTTGGGTTTTTTATCACATTTGTTAAGTTTGATTTTTTTTTTAAATGCTGACATTTGTAGTGTCAGCGAAAAATTTGTAATAAACAGGGAAAAACGTTGATGATGGGACTATCAATGCTATTGTAATTTTGAAAAGTTAAAAAAAAGGAAAATGCATTGACAATGGGAGTGTTAGCGTCGAGTTGTAAAAGTTATTGTCTGTTTGAAAATTAAAAAAAAAGGAAAATGCGCTAACAAAGGGAGTAGCAACACATTTTTGTAAAATTGGTCAATTAAAACTCTGTTTTTTCTTGTACAACACAAAAATTTTGGGAATGCTTTCCAAACAAATGAGAACGAATTTTACAAAACTGAAAGAGGTTTTTGTCTGTAACAAACCCATTTAAAAAAACCTCTCCCGGTTTTCTAACAACTATCACGGTTTTCGAGTTTGGAAGGAATCTCTGGAACCTATTTTTCAGGAATTCGTGAGGAAAAAGCTCATGGATAGTGGTTGACTTGGCTGCCACCTCATCAAATTCGACTTGGTGATCCTTATCTCTAGCCATAACTCCAACAACAATATAATCTTTAGATGTAGATAGGTTTGGAAAGATGTTCTTTTAGTGCATGTATTTGAGAGATATACTTTATCTCTTTTATTTTTAGCAATTTGTAATTAAGTATGGTGGAGAAACTTGTTTTAGTTTGTAATTTTATTATAAAGATAGTGACTGTAGAATGAAACAGGGTTGGAACTTTTTTGAAAGATAGCCTCTTTTATGTACTGTGTGATCAGATTATAATAAAGCAATCTATGTGAGCAGTTTACAAAATTTCCTGTTCATAATTCTCTATCTATTTCTTGGTCTTATATCTTCTTCAATGTTTGAATACTAAGTGGGTTGAAATTGGGATTCATATTTTTGTACTCCAGTTTCTTTATATTCAGATATTTGTTACTTCTTTTTCACCGAACTATCACATTGATTTTCTTGGTTATTCTCCAATTTCCTAAAATTGTCAAAGGAATTGTTACTATCTCGCTTTTGTGATTTTTGGTCACTACACTTGTGATTATATAAAGTTGATTGTGTCAAACTCCATGCCCAATGGTGAATTTTCCTACAATCCAACCAACCTCAATTTTTCTTAAATAAATCTGGCCATGGGACATATTACAAACCTTCTACAACTGTGACCTTGGGTAGCTGAGTTTTAGGGAGAGATCCCTCTCCAGGTTCAAGGGTCAGCTTTCAACTTCAAAGCGGTTTGAGGTTAGAGTTGTTCCCACAACCAGGGTTTTCTCTAAGTGATAACATTTTGGCGCCATTGTTGGGGAACAAAAGATGCATTCCCCCGAACGATTTGATTGTTTAAATCAGATCTCTTAGAAAAAACAAGGATTTGAATATCAGTTTGGTTGCAAAAGTTTGATCTGGCGACTCCATTTTCAAAGGAATTCAGAGGTTCAGAACATTCATGGTGACTCCACTGTTAAAAGGATCTGTAGCTCAAAGAATTCATTGGTGACTCCACTGCACTAATGAAGGACTTAGACGCTGCTACAATCATTTCAAGGTATGCATGTTTGGACTTTCAAAAACTGATGGTTTCCCTAATCCTTTACCCAAGGATGAATATTTTTTTAGGAACGGTCCAAAATTTAGTGTAGAGGATTTGAGCTTGACTTCGAAGCATATTTCAAAATTTCGTGACTTTACTGATCTTCTTAGAGTCAAATATGAAGATGTCTTTATCAAACTTTTTTAAGATTCATTCCAAGGAAAGTGTAGAAGTTGGGTTGAAGGTTTACCTACAGAATCTATAAGATCTTTTTCAGCTTTTTGGCTCATCTTTTTGGAAGCATGGATGGAGAAAACAGAGTTTGTGGCAGATCCTGTTTCCATTCAAGGTTTTAAAGAATGGAATGATATGTACACTGATGATGAAGTGGATGAAATTTTTTCTTCATTTTTGTCTTCTTATTTAAAGTCATGCAAATGTAGCTCGAAAGATTAAAAAAAAAATTAGAAGGGTTGGCAAATCACATTAAAATCAGGATCGAAGCTTTAGAAGATCAAAATTTACCCCAGATTTTTCCATTTTGGGATCTTTCTTTTGAAGTTTCATTTCAACAGAAGCAAAAAGATGTATTGCTGCCCCTCGGTTTTGAGAATGGAAAATATTATGACTTTAATCATGAGCTTGAAAATTCACAGCTGAAACAAAAGGAAGAATTAGTTCATCAGACAAGATGTGACTTTTATGATTTCAGATATCCGGTAGCTGTTTATATGGAGAAATTTTTCAGACTCTCAATCATATTGTCACTATGAAAACCAGTTCCATTATCAGTTACCATTGCTGTTATATTTTCCAGTTTCTGTTTTGTTGAAACACAGTCAAGGAGCTATATTGGCATGTTTGTGTCACTTGATCTGACAGTTATTTAGAAAGTTAAAGTAGGATTGTGTGCAATAAGCTTGTTGGGGCAAGCATGAAATTCAGTTTGGTTTTTCAGGAGTGAGTTTTTCAAATTTCAGTTTGCAGCATGTCTAGTTCTAGTTTCAGTTTACAGTTGCAATTTGAATTCAGTGGCAAGTTGCAGTTGTTCAATGGGGATCATCCCAATGGATCAGGGCTCTGGTCTATAGGGGATCTTGCTGCCATCAATGATCGACAACATCCTCATGAAGCCATTTGTTAAGTTTGAAAATTTTTAAACGCTGACAATCGTAGTATCAGCGAAAATTTTGTAGTAAACAGGGAAAAACGCGGACGATGGGACTATTAGTGCTATTGTAATTTTGAAAAGATAAAAAAAAGAAATGCACTGACAACACGATGTCGACGCCAAGTTGTAAAAAACATGGTTAAAGCACTGATAACGGGAGTGTCAGAGTTATTGTGTGTTTGAAAATAAATAAAAAAGGAAAATGCGCTGACAATGGTTTTGTAAAAATGGTCAGTTAAAACTCTGGTTTTTTTTTTTTTTTTTTTTTTTTTTTTTTTAACACAGTAAATTGGGAAATGATTTCCAAACAAATGAGAACGAATTTTACAAAAACGAAAGAGTTTTTGTCTGTAACAAATCCATTTAAAAACACCTCTCTCGGTTTTCTAACAGCTATCATGGTTTTGGAGTTTGGAAGGGATCTTTGGACCCTATTTTTCAGGAATTCGCGAGGAAAAATCTCATGGACAACTGTTGACTTGGATGCCACCTCATCGAATTTGACTTGGTGATCCTTATCTCCAGCAATGACTCAAGCAACAACATGATCTTTGTAAAAATTCAGACCCCACTTTGATTAACAATTTTCCCTTATTACTCCATTCATTTAATGTGAAATCCAAGCATGATTAAAACACTAAAATCTAGAAATGAAATTTATTTCTGAAAATACAAATGAGGAGATTTTACTGCTGCTGGAAATAAATGCACAGAAAAATTATAACAGCCATACACAGAAAATGACACTGAGATTTTTGGTCAATGTGACCCTGGAAAACCCCCTACAACTCTTGGGGAAAACCAGTTTGAGAGCTCTTTCTTATTTCTGAAAACTGTTACAGGGAAAATGAAATACACAGGAAAATATTCCAGCGTTTACAAAAACGAACTTATCTCGATTTCCGTGCAAGACTCTACCTCAAAAACCGTGCGACAGTTCAGACAAAAAACACAACAATAAATGTTGTATGGCCAGCCTCGGGAAATTTTGCACAAATCATAGCATACGGCTTGTACAGACTGTACAGAAAAGTACATCAGGTCCTCTTCTCAAAAATCATGGCCAACTGCCTCAATTTTTGTGCCTTCAACCTTCAACCTGTTTTCCTCGAAATTTGTGTCGTCACCCTCCTTCGAATGCGTGCCAAACTTCTGTTGTAGGATTTTGTTGTAAATGTTGCTCCTTGGGATGCGTGCCAAATCTCTATTGTTCTTCTTCACTTCCTCCCTGCTCAAAAATTTATCCTTTGCTCTCTCATGATTTCTCTCAAATGCTCATGAAAGAATAAAAATAATTTTTTCCTCTTCTTCTCTCCTTTTACCCTAACCTAAGTGACTTTTGAGTGATCTCTAGATCCAATGGCTAAGAAAGCTTTAGATCAAGGGTTGAAAATAAATGTGTATTATTTTCATTTTTTCTATTTAATCACTCACCCACTTAAATAAAGACCCACTTAGCCTTTTATTTCCATAGTCACTTTTCACTTTCTAATTCTTCATTGACTTTAATAAAGTCACCTTCAAATTAGAACGTAACTTTATCACTTATAAAGTCACTTTTAAATTAGACTGACTTTACCACTTATAAAGTCACTTTTAGAAGAAGTACAATAGAGTGGACACTTTTCCTTAGGCAAAAGATCAAAGCCATGGGGAACCACTCGTCCTTGGTACCCAAAATGTAACAATCTTTAGATGCAGATAGGATTGGAAAAATGTTCATGTGCATGTATTTGAGAGACACACTTTATCTCTTTTATTTTTAGCAATTTATAATTAAGTATGGAGGAGAAACTTGTTTTAGTTTGTAATTCTATTGTAAAGACAGGGACTGTAGAGAATGAAACAAGGTTGGAACTTTTTTGAAAGATAGCCTCTTTTATTAACTGTGTGATTAGACTATAATAAAGTTGTCTATGTGAGCAGTTTAAAAAAAATCTTGTGTTTACAATTCCCTGTTTGTTTCTTTATCTCATATCTTCTTCAATGTCTGAATACTAAGTCGTTTGAAATTGGGATTCATATTTCTATACTCTAGTTTCTTTATATTCAGCTATTTAATACTTGTTTTTCACCGAACTATCACACTGATTTTCTTTTCTATTTTCCAATTTCCTAAAATTGTCAAAGGAATTGTTACTATCTCGCTTTTGTGATTTTTGCTCACTGCATTTGTGATTATATAAAGTTGATTGTGTCAGACTCCACGCCCAATGGTGAAATTTTCCTACAGTCCAACCAACCTCAGTTTTTCTTAAATAAATTTGGCCATATGACATATTGCAAACCTTCTACCACTGTGACCTTGGGTAGTTGAGTTTTAGGGATAGGGAGAGATCCTTCTCCAGGTTGAAGGGCCAACTTTCAACCTCAAATCGATTTGAGGTTATCTTAGAGTTTTTCCTGTAGCCAGGGTTTTCTCTAAGTGATAATAGGGTTCTTGAATTACCCTGGCGTTAAGGATCTCATCATATTTGTGTTCTTCAATTGATTGTTGATTCTTGATGGGAGAACAAGGAGATTGTTCTTCATAGTTTTCCGCCTGAAAACTTTTATCTTCTTCATTTGTACGCGTAGAAATATCTACCTTCAACTCCACCACCTTGTCTTCTCGAATGACGTGGGACTCTTCACTACTATTCTCCTTTTGAGGTGAGACATTTAATTGTATTGTAAGGTTTTCTTGATTTCCTTCTTCAATAAAATCCTATTTATCACTATTACCAAGGTCATGCAATAAATGTTCAATGGAGGGAGATGAAGGTTGAGCCTCTTCATGGGAATTTTCTTAATGAGCTCCCCCAAAAAGATTAGGGCACTCTCCTAAAGTGTTTTGTGCCAATATAATCCTTCTATTTCACGGATAATTGGAAGCCAACTCTCCAAACCACAATCCCATTTGCAAATAATGCTTCCCAGAATTTTGCAAAGCAGGGAAACATGCCCTTACCAAGGCCTTTGTACCAAATCATTGCAGGTCCTTCCAAATCCACTGTGAATTGACACACCATGACACCCTCATAGAGGAAGTCATTTTTCTTATAATATTTGATAAAAGAAAAAACGTGATTTACCACTGAATCCCATATCCACGAAACACGAGTCTATCATGTGACCGAATTTTATAATCATGAGGAAAAACCTTCATACTTGAAAAATCAACCGCATCATACCATGGTGCTAATCAAGGAGGTAGCTCCTTATTTCATTAATTATAAAAAAAAAATTAAAAATTAAAAAAAATAGTAAGGCCAAACTAAACATATAGGATGAAAAATGTTAATGAAAATACCACAATGGAGTTGCCCATACATACCTTACTTTCCTTGTTTTTTATCTTTGGAGTGATTTCTTGTTTTGTATGTTTTGTTCGACTGGAGTCACCAGATAATATCCTACTAGTTATTCCTTAAACAAATATCTCATCAAGCTACAAATACAAATTGAAAACTTACCAAGGTGATGTCATATACAATCAGGTTGATTAACCTCTCCTCGACAATGGTGCCAAAAAATGTTGCAACCCAGTTTGATTGGCACACACAAGGTAGGGGCCCGCAATCACCCCAGCATAATGCCCCACTCTTTAGGCCCAACATCATCCAAAACAGGCGAACAGAGAATTCCCAAATAATGCCTCAAACAACCCAATGAAGATTAGTGACTTACATGGGATCAATGGATGAGCTGGAGGAGTTAATTCTTTGTTGTCCCATTGTTTTATGTGTATTATTTGTAGTCAAAAATTAAAAAAAACAAGATATAACGCTCAAATATGAAAGATATATCAGTGTGAGTAATCAAAACAAGTGTACGGAAATATTCTAACCAATTCTAGAATTATTTCAGAGTCTAGAGTAGTGCTTAGAGGGGTTCTAATACAAATCTACTTGCTGTCCTGTAAGTGCAGACTATAAAATCTGCAGAAAAGTATAGGGACAGCAACCAAATCCCCCCTAAAATACCACCGAATTAGTGCCAAGGCACTCTAGATCAACGATCAAAGGGGAAAGCTAAGAAGGGTTAGATTGACCTTGACACATCATTTTCAAGCCTTTGAACAAGAAGTTACAATTTTCAGCAAGCTAGAAATTCTAATATCCTGGTGTCAAATACCTCTAGGAACTATGCCCATAGAATTTCCAGCAAAGGATTTACTAAAGGAAAAGCTCAAAATACTTATTATTTGGCTATATAACAACAACCCAAACAATATATTTTAATGTATAACCTAAGTCACCTGATACGGGGATACCGGGATTCGAAGTATCGGATACGGGTACGGTGACCCCGGAACAGGATACTTCTGGGATACGTTACATTATATATTATTTTATTAAAAATATATATATATATATATTTTAAAAAATATATATATATATATTTTAAAATATATATATATATATATTTTAAAAAATATATATAAATTCATTGATTCAAACCAAAAGTAAATAAAATCGCGACGGATTAAATCGCCGAAAAAATCGAAAAAATCGTAAAAACTGTAGAAAAAATCGGGAAAATCGAAAAATCGTAACATACAAAAATATTCATTTTTTGTCAATTTTTTTAATATCTAAAGCATCTACAGCATAAAATAAATGTATTGACACATAAATATGAAAAAAAAACTAATATATAAGATGTGTAATATCATGTTTAGTGCTACATCACACATAAAACTGAATCCTGTTCTGAATACTAAGTCCCGAGTCTCAAGAGTCAACTCAGCCTCAAAATATCAACAAAAAATATAATAATGTATCTCATATCATGAGTCATAATGTCATATACAAAGGAATGTCAATGCACCATGCCACCATATAACCTATGGTCCTATACTATTGATTTCCTCTGCCCCTCTTGCGAGAAAATACAACAGTTTTGCCTTTCTCTCTAGATGAAGAAGCTGGCGGGACTGGCAATGGGCTATGTGGTGCTCTAGAAGTAAAAAATGAAGCACCAGAACGGGAACCTGAACCACTAGGAGCTAAAGGAGGCAGACCACGTCCTCTACCGGTAGTAGTGGTAGGTGGTGTCACCTCCTCCTCCTGCTCCTGCTGCTGCTGCTGCTCCTCCTCGTCCTCCTCCTCCACTACCTCCTGCTCTATCCAATCAGGGGCTGACTCCATGACAGGCCTCTCAGCCTCAACCCTCCATTCAGCAGTGGTGTCAATCGCATCTAAAGAGATGGCCTCCATATCAGGGGTCCTCTCAAGTTGTCTCACCCACAATCTAAGCTTGTAGTAGACGTAAACCATGTCATTGAGCCGCTGACCCTCCAACCTGTACAAGGGTCATAAATTAATAAATTAAATATTTAAAAAAAATTATTTAATGAATTCAAAAAATCAGTTGAAACTTGAGAATCGAGATATGTTAAGTTTTTTACCTGTTGCGCCTTTTGGAGTGTATTTTTTCAAATACACTCCAGTTGCGCTCGCATCCTGAAGCGCTTCATGTTTGGCTGAGTATTCTAATGGCAAGTTTTTGGAGTTTTGGTAATCTGCCACCGTAGCTCCTCCACCATGCATCTACAAGTTACAAGTTACAACAAATAAGATAAATTGATAAAGTTACAAACATAAGAAAATTTTTAAAATAATGAAAATCTTACCTGGCATTTTAACAGTCCTATCTTGGACAGCCATGTCGAAGCTCAAGGTGCCACCTGCCATTCTGTATACCTCCATCTCTTTGGATATCTCTGAACGTTCTGATGGAGTTGGCACCATCTTCTGAACACAACTGAAAAAGCCATCCATGACCTCAGCATCAAATAGAAAACCACATGAATAAGCAAATGCGAGGTTCAGGAAGAGCCCTGCGGCATGAATGGGACGATGGAGTGTGTTGTTCCATCGATCATCAATCACTTCACATAAAAGAAGTTGTCTCTGAAACCCATCATCACCCTTATCATCATAATAGCCGCGAACAGCTTCTTTTGCCCTATCCATGGCCTCATACAAGTAGCCCATTGCGGGCTTCTCTCCATCCACCAATCTAAGAACCTTTACCAAAGGTTCACTAATGCTGCACACCTCTTCCACTCCAGCCCAGAAACTTTCCTGATATGACACCAACCTGCAGATGGCTTGTGCCTCTGATTTGCGGCTGATAGTCAAAGCACGCCACTCATCTGAAACAAACATTCTCTTCAATTCCCACTTAGAATTCAAGAGGGATTGAAGAGAGATGAAAGAAGTGGCAAATCGTGTAATAGCAGGCCGCACCAACTCCCTATTGTTGGTGAATGTCCTCATCAAATGAAGCACAGATCCATGGTTATATATAAATTTTGTGATTCTCTTTGATGATTCTACAATATCACTGACAAAATCAAGCTTTCCGATGTCCTCCAACATCAGATCAAGGCAATGTGCCGCACAAGGTGTCCAAAATATGCTCGGATACCTCTCCATAAGCATCTTGCCAGCAGAAACATAGTTTGTAGCGTTGTCCGTTATGATTTGGACAACATTTTGGGGCCCAACCTCCGTAATGAACACATCTAATAAATAACATAATAATCTTGCATCTTTCACATGTGCAGATGCATCAACAGATTTCATAAACATTGTCCCTTTGGGACAACTGACCAAGAAGTTAATAAGGGTCCTACCCCTTTGATCAGTCCAACCATCTGACATAACCGTGCATCCTGTGATTTCCCATGATGCCCTTAACTCTTCCAATCTCTTGGTGCAGTCAGCTTTCTCATTTTGCAGAATGCGCCCTTTAAGGTCACTCTCTGAAGGGGCTTTGTATCCTGGGCCAACAACAGCGATAGCATCAATCGCAGACTGATAAAATGGATTGGTCCTGGCAACACTGAAAGGAATATCACTCCAAAGAAACAGTTTGCCCAACAACCTATCAGCTTCTTCCTTCTCCTTTCTTTTAAGATAGGAGGTGATAGATGGCTGTGCCCCGGGAGTGGTTCTAGGAGCAAAAAATGAGGCAGCAGCGACGGGGCTGCCTGTAGAAGAGGCTGATGCTGAAGAGCCACTACCACTCTCACGCTCAACCACAAACCCTGATATTTGACTTTTCCGAGCTGCTCTGCTGAGTTTAGTGGTTTCTATTTCTCCCAATGAGTTCATGGCTCTTTTGATTATTTCTGGATTGGTGTTTTTGCAAGGGCCTACTTCATGCCCAGGAATTTGTGCCAAGTGGTATTTCAACCTGTATACCCCTCCTGTCATGTGTTGACCACATAATTTGCAAGTCAAGTTTGAACGGTCAAAACCCCCATCAGGTTCACCAAATTCCCATAAAGGATCTAATTTCCTTGGCATGTTGGAAACTTTGAAGTTTGAACTTTGAATGTTGAAATTTGAACCTAGGGCACAAGAAAAATTGCCAGTTAAAAAATAAAATAAAAAATTTACAATTTTACATACAACATTTTGATTTTTTTCACCAAAAAAAAATCCTCAACTCAATCCAAAAATAATTGGAAAAAATACATGTTGAAAGTTGAAACACAAACAAAAATAATGAGAAGAAGCTAAGAGCACAAGAAGAAATAGAAAAAACAAAATTTTACAAACAATTTTTTGCATTTTTGACCAAAATAAACCCTCTCCTCTCAATAAAACAAAAAAAACCAAAAAAACACAACCAAATGCAATCACAAGTGATGAAAAACACATGGGTAATAGAAACCCATGGAAGAACAAGAAAAAAACAAAAAAAAATGGGTTAAATTTGATGCCCATACCTGGAAAAACGTTTTGCCGGAAACACTTGGTCCAAATTTGATTTTTCTTCGCTTGGATTGCAAGAAATTCGAAGTTTTGTCCAATCTTGGGCTTTAACTCCCCTCCTTCCCTCCTTGGCTCTTTCTTCTTCTCTCCTTGGCTCTCATACACAATGCTGTCCAACGAAAAATGACAAAAAAAAACCAAAAAACCGCATATAAACCCGCTGTCCGCCGGCTCCACGATTAATACCGATCGACTCGCGATTTTTTCGAAAAAATCGCGATTAAATCGCGATGGCGATTTTTTCAAAACATCGCCCAAAACATCGCCGATATAATCGCCGAGCTGAAAAAAGCGCGATTTTTTGAAAAAATCGCGATAACATCGCGATTTTTGTTACTCCGATTCAAACATAGATATTAGATACTCATGAGTCATACATCATCATTGATACTATAATACAAATTACAATGATACATCGATACACCATACATGATACAATCGTCAAATTTACTCAGAAAGACAAGATTGAAGATAGTAAGATACTGTAGTTTTTTCATTAAGTCATTAGAATCAAAATGTGTTACATAAGAACACTGCCAATGGCAAATAGAAATAGAAAATACAAAATCAACTACAGTCTACAAGACTACAAGCCTGAAGCCTCAATGAGTCAGAGTCATCAATCCTCATAATCAGCATCACTGTCCAAATCCTGATCATCATGCTCACCATTGCTCTCCTCTACCTCTGATGCATCCTCCTCCTCTATCATCTCTGCATCTGCTGGTGTGGAGGATGACCCCTCTAATCCATCATCAAATCTGACAGGCTCTAGCACTGGCGCATTGAGATCCAAGTTGGCCAATGCCAACTCAACACTGTTGTCCAGACCCATATCATCAGGAAAGACATCCCACATCTTTGTCTTTCCCTTTAACCACTCCTCCCTCTGCCTGTAGATGAGACGAAGGTTGGTGTGCACATACACCATTGTCTCTGCCCTGGACTGCTCAAGCCTGCTCTTCTTCACACTATACAAATTCCCATATGTGCTCCAATTCCTCTCGCAACAAGAGGATGAAGTCACCTGAGAGAGGAGCCTCATGGCTAACCGCTGTAGAGGAGGGCTTGCTGCCCCATGAGTTGCCCACCAAGAATGGGGCTTCTTAGCCCCCCTGTCTCGAATCAAATCATAGCCTCCAAATCGCCCCCGGGCAGTGGAAAAATCTGCAAAGGCATCCTCCACCTCATCAAGGGATGCCCTATCCTGAAAAATCCTCCTCAATGCATCTTTCCTCCCCTGTGAGATTTTAGCATCCATGTGAGGAGGGAATCTGCGGGAAGATCCACCATTCAGCCACTCATGGCTGTAGTATTTTGGGTTCAAGGAGTGAGCCAAACAATGTAAAGGTGTGCAATTCTTGTCCCATCTGCTGACAAGAATATCCTGTATGACGGTGAAGAAGGCCTCAGGTGAGGTCTCATACTCTGGGCACTGACTCTGTAAAATAATGGTCCTCACAGACTCAATCATGGAATCCCATCCCTCATAAACCTCTCCTAGGATGGGTTGGTCTGTATCTACAAATCTGAGCAAGGAAATGATAGGCTCCATGATCTGAATAATTAGATCTACCTTCTCCCACTATATATCATCCAACACTATGTCCTTCACCTTCTTTGAGGCTGCTTGATCCGTCTTTCTCCAAAAAGACCAAAACTCTGAAATAACCATAGACCCAAGAGTGGTCTTTACCTCCCTCAACCTTTTCAACATGATGAATGAAGAGGCAAACCGTGTATCTGCAATCTTCAACAATGATAGATTGTTGTACTCCTTGTAGATAGTGAGGGCATTTGTATGGTTTGTTACAAAGTTGCAGATATGTCGTGCATCCTCAATAGTGGCTCCAATCCAAAGCACATCAGAAGCAATAGATTTCAGTGCCAAGTTCAATGAATGGACAATGCAAGGTGTCCAAAATACTTGTGGATATTTTGCTTCCATAATCATGCCAGCAGCCTTGCAAACAGGTGCATTATCTGTAATGATTTGCACACAACAATCCACACCTACACTTTCATTAACTTTGAGAAATAACTCACCCATATATTGTGCATCCTTGTACTCTCCAAGTGCATCCACTGCTTTCAAGAAAACTGCACCATTCGTGGATGACACCATGAAGTTAATGAGTGGGTGGCGTGCTGGATCTGTTCATCCATCAGAAACAATGCTAACCCCAGATGTTGGCCATGCTGATTTAATAGGCTCAAGCATTTTGTCCACCTCTTTCTTTGCCTTTGTCAACAATGTGGTTCCGAGCTTCTCTGACCCAGGAGGCACATACCCTGATGGAGCCCCATGACAAAGAGCTCGACACATCTCAATAAATAGAGGTGACCGTGAAACATTAAAGGATATGAAGTTCTGATAGAAAAAAAATGCAATGGTGAGGTCAAGCTCTTCCCTTTTCTCTTTTTGGAAAATCTTGTCCATTGGACCAACTGCAATTGCCTTTCTCTTTGCTAATTCTCCCCTGCTAGAAGTCTCAAAAGGGAACTTGCTGCTGCTTTTCCTCAAGAATGGAAGGGGGTCATCAGCCTTGGATTTTTTTTATTTTGCTGCCACATTTGCCTCACCAATACTCGCCTCTTTCTGCAATTTCTTCTTATCTGGCAATTCAATTGCTGTACAACATTTAACGCCACAACCTGGAATACCCAACAAATGAGCTTTCACACGGAAATATGTGCCATTGAAATGGCCATTGCAAAAATTGCATTTCCATGAACAATTTCCTCCTCCCTTTTTTGCTGCCCCTTCCTCTCTTGTCACATATTTCCACAATGGGTATTTGGGGTCAACAATTTGTTTTCCCTGCACATTTGAAGCTACTATTGCAGCCCCACTTCCAATGGATGGAATACTTGCAGACCCTGATGAAAGAGGGACAGGAGGAGGGGCATCTCCAATGGAGACATTCTTCCCCTTTCTTTGCCCCTGTCTTGCTGCCTTTGATTGAGCCATGAATACTGTAAAAAATAAACAAAAACAACTAAATATATAAAACATATGCACATGCAAACACTAACAACAAACTAAATGCAAAATATAGAGGGACAATGCACTTACCGAATGCTCGAATCTCTTCGAAAGAACTCCCTTTCTCCTTGCTCACACTTGCTCCTTGCTCACACTAGCTCTCCTTCTCACTTCACAAATGAAATGGATGAGAAAATAGAGAAGAAAAACCGCACTTTATAAAAAAAATAGCATGATTTTGCTTGCCGCGGGCCCGGCCGTACCCGGCTGTACGGGATACGGCATATCCAACGAGGTACGGTCGGGATACGGCGTATCCCTTTTCGGACACGCCGTATCCCAACCGTACCCCGTACGGATACGCCGTATCCTTTGAATTGGGGCCGAATCTGGTACGGGTAGGTGTCCAACACGGGGATTTGGGGATTCGATGGCATTTTAGGAGTATCCGGTGACTTAAGTATAACCAATAAATGAAGTTCCAAGTGAAGATACTTACCTGTAGGGTGCTGGGAACTTCTAAAAGGTTGCATATTTGTTGTGGAACAGCCAAGAAAAATATACATATTTGCAAGATAACAACTTGGCACAGAGGATAAAAGATATGCAATAATGGCTTTGATATTTTTTGTCCTTACCTATTCCAGCAGGCAAGTAGACTAGGCTTTGAGAAGTGAGGTTCTACATATGCACATTGGAGCAGCATAAAGGGGTTAGACATTTTCCCCTTGACAGTTTGGTAGCAGCGGGTAACTCTTCATTTTTCATTCCCAAGACATCAGACCACTACCTCCACTGCAATCAAGGTAATCCAAGGTAGCTTGTCACCTAGGGCACACTATCATGCAATCAATTCTTGCATAATATGTGATTTGGTTCAATTATGTTTTGTTCTAAACTCTTTGGATATATTGATGTCATTGATTAATTTGTTCTGCAGTGTTATGGTAGTTTACAGTGCACTTATTTTAAATCTGCTTCACCCTAAAGTGCACATTTGTCTCTTTTGTGTCATTTAAAGTCATTGTTACTACTACCTTTAGGATCTGATCTCAATTAGTTTCAATTATGTTTTAAATTTAACTCACCTTTGACTGTTCATTGACAAATAAAGAGCTAACTTATATTGTCTGCTATTCAATTGCATTTTTACACGGAGTCACTAGTTTGATAAAAGCATACAACCCCTTCAGACACCCCCCTGAGACATAAAAGCATCAGTCCGAACGGGGAGACTTCCAACCGTGACAGGGTAGGCCATCTGGAAGTGTCATGCAGATCTGTATATGCGAGTTTGCGTGATAACACCAATAAAAGGATATTCTCACTTAACACACAAATATTTTGATTACGTGTCTTGATTTCAATATACATTTCCCAATGGAGATTTTTATCATTTATTAAGTGATAATATAACTGGTCCCAGTATTTTCTAAAAGGAATGCATATTATACTCTTAAATTTTGATAAAATCACTATGCATATTCAGGGGGATATAAAACACAGTAATTAACATCAACATCCTAGTAGGCGTGCCAGTTTAATGATTAACATATTTCTGTAAGGCTTATGAGAAGCAAGAGCAGAAACAAATCAAGTTTACTACATGGAAAAGGAATTTCTGAACGTGTAAGGTTTTGCATGTTGTATTTCAGAGATGATAAACCCAAAAAATTCTAGCTCTTTGAGAAATTTGATGTTTTGAAGGTCATCAAATTTAAAACACAAAGAACCATGCTTCTGCTTATTCGAATAAAAAAATATGGGTAAGTGTACATCCAAATGTGACAGACGCACAAGACTGTGAGTTTGTCATTAAAAGGTGATTAACAGTAGCCATACAATGATATAGATTTTCACCTTCCATACTCCACTCAAAAAATCAATGTGAACAGAATTATACTATTTATGCCCATCTGGGGTTGTCACTGCCTAAAAACTGAGGAACCTAAGCAAATAGTTTTGTGTTCATATCAGATAATAAGCTACAATATTCTTACATGAGGAAGATTCCAGCTGGAAGAAGCTGTTTCACGTGCATTGCCAAATACTGCCTCTTGTAAAGCATCTTCCCAATTCCAAATACTGAAGAATGTGTTCCAAATTAAAAAAAAAAGCATTCAGAACATACCACAGTACATAAAATTTCTTTGAGCATGGTAAATATTAAACACTTCTCATGTTAAACAAAGGAAAGATCTGATTCTCAAGCCATCTAAAATGAAAAAGAGATGTTTGTATTAATATGTACATTGTAAATTAAGACCAAGCTAATGCATAAAACATAAAGCATATCATGTACTACGAAAAAAATAGTGAAAATATTACCTTCATTTTTTTTTGGCAATGATAAGTTCATAAACAAGATCCAAAAAAGCTACTGATGGTGGAAGAACTCAAACAAATCGGGAAACCAATACATGAAAACAAGAACTTAATGAAATTCATTATATAGGATACATAACTATGAGATCAATTTCAAATAAGTGATCCAACCAGCTCATCATTTAATGGAAGTGATGAGGCTAGCTGTAATGTTGCAATATGGACTGTTACCACAAAAGCTAGCAGGCCCTAAAGAGGGAAAGCCTATAGGACAAAAAGCTAGACTAAATGTTAATAATGGGACAATGGTCCACTGTCACCACAGCCAAGGTCCTCTGCGCTTTACGGATTTTCACTGATGGGAGGAGTCCCGGTAGGAAGGAGATCACTTAAAATAAATATGCTAGTATATGCCTTAGGGCACAAAGTGATCAATCTAGAGCTCATTCGAAAGAGAGGCTCAATAAAGGCACAAGGCTTCAAAGAAGCAAATCGCTCTCTAAGAAAAGCCGTAGAAAAGAAGGCACAAGGCCTAGGTTTTGAGGTTTTTTGATGCTGATAGGAATTCACAAGGTCAAGGCTCGAGAGAAAAGGTTTCTTCTGATTTGCTTCAACAAGTACTAAGCTCATACAGGCTCAAGGAAATCCTCAAGTTGAGGGAGAAGAACCTAGGGTTTCCCTCTTGGAGCAACACCTAGGGAAATATATTTTGTGGATGAAACTTGATTGGATGCCCACCAAACTTGGAGCATAGGTAGCCCAGACCATAAGCTTGATGATTAGTGTTGGCGCAGGGTCCCCTAGCAGCAATTTTGGAACATTTTTGAATATTTTTAATAATCTAGTTTAAGCGCAGGGGCTTTGGGGCGAGTCAAAGCCTCCAATGAATTGTAAATGGGTCAAAGGGTAGACCAAGAGTCCGCAAACCACGGTTTGCGGACCATAGAGTATCACAGGCTAGTATGTTATAAATAGATGGATAAATCGAGTCTAGGAGAAGGCTAAGTTTGAAACGAGCTTGGATACGAACTTGTGCATCTTTTGCATCGATTGTCTGGGTAAGGGCTCCTGCTGGCTGTCTGCGTGGAGACAAGGAGTCCTGCTATGTGCGGACCCTGCTGGCTGTGTGCATGGGCTAGTAGATAGAGTCTGTACGCTGGATCTGGATGTTAATGAATGAGAACACTGTTTGAGATAGCTGAAGTGTTCTGTGTTATGATAGTTGGCTGCGCTCTGTGTTATTTATATCTGTTTGATGCATACTGATGATTATTGATGCGCACATGGATGCAATATTGTATAAGAAAATGAATGCATAGATCTGGTTAGATTTGGTTGTTTTGCTTCTGTTAACATGCTATTGAATGATTTATGAGCTTCGATGAAGATATTCCGCCGATACACTGTTAAGGGTCTCTGTATAAGGGTTCCTCTGGCACAGGTCTTTTAGATCTGAAGGGACCCCCTTCAATTAAATTTCACTCTCTCAGGGTGCAGAAACCTGGTTCTAGCACCCTCCCATACTATTTCGGGTGAGACCTTGACTTGTGCAAGCAGGCCATTGCCGAAAGGGCCAGTAGTACAGGGGTTTGTTGGCAAACCTTAAAACCGAACCTGGGTCAAGACCCTTCTAGCCAACAAATGGTTCCGTTGCCGGGACTGGGAGCATTTTGAGAGAGAGATCAGGTGATGCCACGGGGTCATTGGTAGTTGTTGAAGCCTGAACTTGAGTACTAGTTTCAAAAACATATTCAGGAGTTTGCCCTAAAAGAGAATAGAAGTAAGAAGCTATCTGCCGAAGAGTGGAAGAACAAGAACATTTTCACAGAAGTGCACAAAATCTTCTTCGTATCCATCGCACACGAACTGCAGGAGTGGTTGGCAAGGTTGGTGGAGTTCCAGACCTGTTGGAAAGACAACCAGGTCACACAATGGACCCCTAAATTGATCCAACGGCTTGAGAAGACTGATAACAAGATCACTAGGACTGTAGATCACTGGGTTGATAGTATTTTGGGAGGGTTTGTAACAGAGTTTGCAGTTGATCAGTTTGTGACTTATTCGGAAGCTGAGCGAAGGTTCTTCAAAGGGTTTAGAGGTAAGTTCCTGCAAACCTTGTCGTTGCTGATTAAGGTGCTATTGTGTGAAAAGGGTGTCCTGTGCAACCACATTGAGTGAATGACCTCCGACCAGGGTGGAAGCACAACACGAAGCGGTAAATATTACCGAGTTAATCAAGAAGGAGAAAGATTGGTATACAATGCTTTAAGAGATTCGCCTGATTTTACCCAGGGCGGGACTATGCACGTAGGAACTAGTGCCCTGGCTACGTCATCGTCGAACCCATGCAAGGGTAAGAATTCTCCTACCCCACCTCCGCCACCACCTGCAGACGATATGGCTGCGCACATGAAACTACCCACCTTTAAGAGTGCGGGGGACGAAGATATGGATCAATTCAGGTTTGTAGCAGAGTTGGTATGGATTGTGCAGAACATCAATAATGATGTTGTCAAGAGGGTGCAACTATCCATAGCCTTTAAAGGACGGACCCTGGATTGGTTCATGGGATACATTGGTCAGCACGTGAATCCTTCAATACAATAAATTAAGGATGCCCTAAAGCAGCAATTCCGGAAGCCTAAGTCCTACTCCCAATGTGTGGTCGAGTTGAAGGATATTAAACAGGGACCTACAGAGTCCATCTAGGAAGCTGACCATCAACTAAAGAAGGTCATTAGTGATGGAGGATTTGTCTACAAGGACAAGCAACATAAAGAATGGTTTATTGCCATGCTGTTACCACATCTACGTGAACCTATGGGACAACAGAAGATTGACTCCCAAGAAGAAGCCCTGGAGATTGCCATGAAGCTAGAAGTTGCGCCAAGAGACGATACCCAATTTGCGGCACTTCAGATCCAGAGCTAGCTAGAGGTGATGCACTTAGAAATTTAGAACTTGCGAAAGGATCGAGGTAAAGAAGCTAGCTCGGATGTCTGGTGCATACGCTGTAGGGTGTCAGGCCACACTAAGGATCAGTGCCCTATGTTATTAGATTATATGCAGGCTGGGGGACCAAGTCCTCTACGCCCTAGAGAAATGGTCGGACCCAGTTCCTCCATGCTGTGGTGCGCTGACTGTCGGGTAGCAGGAAGACATGATACAGATCACTGCCCATGATTAGATGCCTATATTCCAGAACTGAAACAACAGTGGTGCAGATTCTGCTCGTCTGTGGGTCACGACGAGCAAAACTGCCGAACACTCAACCTGATGGTAGATAGGGGAAACCTATACAGGGTGCAGGTTGGCCCCTCATCACCACTATCTCCCTTAGGGCGGGGAGGATCCCCTGCATGAGGACAGGGAGGAAGGAGAGGTGGAAGCGCAGGTCGAGGACGAGGGCAACTGATTTGCTACAACTGTGGGGACGTGAGACATTATGCAAGAGACTGCCTGAACCCTGCGCGCCAATCTTGCAGATATTGCAGGCAGTTCGACCATGTCATTGAAGATTGTCTGGTGCTGATAGCAAAGATGCTGGAGAAACAACAAACACCCACGCAGAATGTACAACGGGTTAAGGCAGAATCACGAGAATATGGGCCAAGTATCAATGTGATTACGCTCAACGACATTGCCACCGGATGAGTTGAGGAAAAAGTTGCAGCTGAACCACTGATTAGGAGCACTGCTGAGAAAAGGGAGAGCCTAGATCTGAAAAAGGAGAAAGAAACCTTCATTGAAGTTCAAAGGGAAATGACTAAGAACGAAGCATCTACCTCATGGGCTTCGGTAGATCCGAAAGCAGATGAAGCAGTGAAGTCGTTCCTTCAGGCATGTATGAAGTTGTTGCACAACCAGAAGGTAGTGGAAAATCTCCAAGCATTAATAGATAGCTGTGCAGAAAAGGTTGCCCCACAAACAAAGGTTAAAACTGTCAACAAAATTTATAGGAACAAAAGGACTGGTCGGGAGATGTGTATGATTGCGTATATTGGGGATTATGAAATGAAAAAGTCATCCTCGACTTAGGATCGAACGCCAATGTCCTGCCCAAGAAAACCTAGCAAAGGATGGGAGAACCTAAGCTGGAATGGTCCACTATTCAGTTGCAGATGGCTAATCAGCAAAAGATCATTCCACTAGGATGATTGCCGAAGGTTGTGGTAGACATTGCAAGTGTTAAATTCTATGCAAATTTTGAAGTAATCCATATTGTGGATGATGCAAACCCTTACCTTGTGCTCTTAGGCCCGGACTGGGCTATTGACATGGGAGGTATCATCAATATGAAAAGGAGAAATATGATCTTTGAAAACGAAGGTACGCGGGTAATAGTCCCCTCGGATCCAGCAGAAGGTGAACGATATACCGAACCAGTGCGTGAGGAGGAGGATGTTGATCACATTTACAAACTAACTGCCCGAGACGATGATTAGATCAACCCCACGGCTGATGGCATGTTATGTTGGGAAAAAGACAGTGAATGTCTCTTAGACTCAGATGGAGAGACATAAAACTGGCAGAACCAGTTACATGATGTATCTGCGCTACGATGCCTTAAGATCACAAAGAGCTTCCGATGCATCCCCTCAGAGGTAAGAGAATTGCCCTACTTTGATGGTACTAGTAGTGTTAAGGACTTTCCTAAAGCATTTGAAGCGGATGTCCCTAAAGAACAGAGGTTTTGGGCCCTTGACTTGGCTATGCACATGACCCTTGCGCGGTGGTGGGAAACTCATAAGGAAGCTTTTCAGGACTAGGAGGAATGCCGAAAAATGATGATCCTACGATTCGATCCTCTAGTCAACCCACCCATGGAACTCTTCTCGGGTCGAGGGGATCCGCGCAAGCACTTGGCTATTTGGATGGAAGTATGGAACGAAAAAACATGGAAAGAAGGGGTCCATATGTTTATTCATGCCTTAGGACCAATCCCCACCACCTGGTATTTGGATGCAGAGCTACACCAGCGCACTCGCCACTGGGGTACAATGGCCGAAGATTTCATGATGACGTTTGGTCTGGTAGGAGGAACTAAGAAACTCGATGAAGCCCTGCAAGATATAGATGCTCTGGTCTTTGATGAGTCCTTATCTGGGCAAGAATGTGCTGCGCCAGCCTGGGATATGCAGATGCATGATATTGTCAACTGCCGAATTTGTCAGTAGAAAACTGCAATGAGGACCCTTGGAATATCACTATCCCAGAGTCCGAAGGAGAACATGTCGCTGCAGGACCTCTATTATAGGCAGTGGACGTAACCAAACCATTGAAACTAAAGGAAGTCAACATTGGCACGGAAGAGCAGCAAAAGATGACCAAAATTGGGGATTACTGGGATGATGATACAGTTGGAAAGATCGCGGAGCTGCTAACCGAATATCAGGATCTGTTCCCTACAAAGTTCTCGAAGCTCAAAGGGATCGTCGAGGATATGGGTGTTATGAGGATCACCTTGAAGCCGGATTCGCGCCCTGTCAAACAACGTCCCTATCGCCTGAACCATAAATATAAACAGAAAGTCAAGGAGGAAATAGATAAGATGGTGGCCGCAGGTATCATTGAACCGGTAGAACAGTCAGATTGGGTAAGTCTTATGGTGGTCCAGGAAAAAAAGACTAAAGGAAAAATAAGGATCTGCGTAGACCTACGCAAGTTGAATGATGCTTCCGTACATGATCCTTTGAATGTGGGAGGTTGTGGAGGAGGTCAAGGGTTGCGACTATTCACTGATGGGTTTTCAGGGTACCATCAGATCATAATAGCACCTGAAGACCGCAGCAAAACAACCTTCGCGACTGAGCGGGGATTGTTCCAGTACACTGTCATGCCTTTTGGGCTGAAGAATGCCCCTGCCATTTTTTCGCGCGTAGTTGTAGCAGTATTCAAAGAATTCATTCACAAGTTTTTGGAGGTCTATTTCGATGATTGGACAGTTTTTGGGTTAGTAAATAAGCATGTGTCGAACCAACGCATTGTTGAAAAATGTAACTAGGTCGGTCTTCATGATTGACTATGTAATTATGAAAAGGAAAATGTAATTAAGAGCCATGAAAATAGAAGAATATCCTCCAACACAATGCGGAAGAATGGCCTTCAAGACTGCCCATATTCAACGTTGAAGATAAGTCTAATTGCTACAAGGAAGTCAGCCTACAAATCTGTGTGAAAGTTGGCCTACAAAACTGTGTTGAAGTCGGCTTAATATTTGACAGGAACAACTATTTATACCCCTATATATGTTGCGGTAAAAGACAAAAAAAATTGCGGATTTGTCTGAGGTTTCTCTGAGATTAAGTGCGGATCAAAAGGACAGGGTTTAGTGCATATTAAAGACTACAGATTGCAGAATACTCTGAAGAGTATAAATTGCATAAAGTAACTGAAGGTATAGACTGAAGTTATAAGACTCCGGAAGTGACTGAAGGCTAGTTTGAGAAGACTGCAGTGAGAATACGTACAAGGTTGAAGTGCAGATATCGCAAGGGTTGTGATGAATTCTGAGATGTAATAAAAGGAAGGTAAATCTGTGATTTACCTTCCTATAATAAAAGTATTACTTCTACGTAAAACATTTGTGTCCTATACATTTTGGTAATTGACTTGATGAAAGATTAATTAAGAAGAATACATAAGAAAACAAGCTCACAAGTAATTATCAAGAAGAGAATTTATAACCCCTCCAGATACTCAACATGGTATCAGAGCTATGGTGACAATTAAGGAAGGGCATCTAAGGGACACGCACGGATAAGATTTCAAAGCATATAAGCTAGTCAAAGAAGGGATAAGTTCAGAGATCTAATACTCTGAGATTTTGGGAGGTAATCAGAGTCCAAATATCACAGCCTACAATTCGGATCATCCTCAGGAAATCTTGGCTCAATTTCAGAGGTGTTTTTCGGTAACCTCAGATCAGTGAATTCACAACAATGCTCTTGGCATACCTAGTGTAGATCACATGTTTGGACAAGGGCACATTCAATGCTACAGTCACATGTTTGTTTTGGTTCTATCCCTTATCTAATTTGGTGTTTCCTTCAGATCTCTGTAAAGACACTAACAGAACAATATCACAATTTTGGTTCCTTGTCATGTTTGGAGAGAAGGTCTAATAATATCAACAACAAAGATGATCTTGGTCTTGGCAATATGACATCTAACTCAGTTATAAGGCCAGCAGGATAAAAGGCATTATTATCTCTCTACTATTGCAGCAAGGATCCCCTCCTTACACATTGAAGAAGATCATCCGAAGAAGTGTCAATCAAAATCAACAAAGGAAGCCAGATCTAAAGATGTTGTCATCATAATAGGCAACAATCTCATTTATTGAAGAAAACACTGTTCATTTAGAAGAGACAGAGTTGTGCATTGAAGATGTTATATATATAGCATATAAGCTAAGGTTTGGGCATATGATTCTGTGGTATATGCTAACTTACAGTGCAAGCTCATGATTGCAATGTGATGCGTAGGAAGTCTGGTTAAAAGAGAACTATGTTATAGTATGAGAACAGAACCATATATAAAGGTATCATTATGATATGATAAAAAGTGGACAAGGTCAAAGAAGGAAGAATATGAATAGAGACCAAGTTCTCTTGTTATGGTGCGAGTTGGTACAAATCGGTGCTGAAGAGAAAAATCAAATCTGAAGCAGAAGTGCGAAAATAAGCATCACTATAAAGGATCTCAGACTTAGTCAAGGAAGCATATTGCCTAAAACCTAGGAACCGAGCTTTCCTAGGACTAATGCAGTAGAGTGCAAAAAAGAAGACTTTATCTTCACTTATCAAGTTAGTATCTTTCATTCTATAATCAATGTGGTTAAATGACTTGGTTTTGCAGGGAGACCTATATGTTGGTTGGGTTACCAAGATTCCTTGCATGAGAAGAATAATAACAGTTCTTGAAGAAAGAAAGGTTATGTCACTTAGACCAGATTTACACTAAATCGAATTATCAAAAGAATGAAGGGATATCCTCATAAGATCTCAACTGTGAGATCTGGAAAAGATGATAAGATGAACAACATAACAAATAGACAAGAAGATTACCTCACTCAACTTGTGGTTTCCATGCAAGATGGAAAAAGACAATCAAGGGAAAAAATGTTGGAGGATAAAAGACTCAAACATTAACAGAAGAAAAAGGAAAGTTTAAGTGAGAGACTTATGGACATTACAAGAAAATAGGAAGCAATGTAGCATCCTAATCTAAGCATGGCAGGAGCTCCTGGTGAATCAGCTCCGAGAAAACCTCTCTTACAAACATTACTAATGTAAAGCAGTCATCAAGAGCAAGGGTCATCATGGAAACATATTTTTGGGATGTGATAACATATTAATGAAGCAAGCCAAGGGAATGAAGCTCTTCATTCTTGAGAAATTGCTACAGGATGACTCAAGGGAAAAAGGTATGAGGCATGTATATATTTATATGCTAACACTAGATGTTTTGAAGTCATGTCATGTGGTTGCAGGTACTGGACTTCTGGACTTAGAAGTATGATCTATGGAGGAGTATCTCTCAATGCACGGACAAATGAAATCCACATAATATGCCCTCATGGAATATGAGGTGGTTGTATATGAATGAGAAACTAGGAAAGTTGTACGATCTTGGGAATCAAGAATGTGCAGAGAGGAAGAGATCATGAAATGCAACCATGTCAAGAGGCAATTATCATTCAGAGGCCACGAAGATGTGACTAGGAGATCTCCTGGAGAGATATACTCTGATAGAAGTCTAGTAGGGAAGAAGACCCTTGGAAAAACATATCATTAGGAGATGTGTCAATTTGTATGAAGGATGCCGATGCTTACAGGAAGATGTCATGGTGAAAGATCATCACTGAGGTAAATTTTGTTTTAAAAGAGTATATGTAAATGTTTATCTGGATGAATTTGTGCAGGGCTGCAAATCATAAGAAAGGATGTATGATCCTGGGAGATGATTCGAAGGAAAGCAGCATAGCAAAATAGTGTACCAAATAAGGAAGTCTGGTGAATCACTCTGATAGTTGACAAGACTCAGGATGGAAGTGATGGATGATCTGTGCCCTATGAAGATAAAAGATGGAGATTCCTCAATATCGAAATCCATGACATCAAGGACAAGAATTCTTCATGAGCAGCTGGGTGTCTCACCATTGCTGCTGGAGGTCCCTGGTTAAGAGGGAGCCTGATGGTAAGTTTCTTACTTGGAAGAAACTTGGTAATTCCTAAGGATGAGCTTAGGTACATTCTTTGTATAAGAATGAGTACATTCCCTTGTGGAATAGGTCCTCTCTGGGAGGGAGAGATAGACACATCATTCTGGTCTTGGGAAGACAGAATGGAGGATTGGGTAATCATCTGGCATTCGATACTCTTTGAGAATGTGATCGGGCATTCAAGATAAGAGTAGTCGAGGACCGAAATCTTTTGAGGGCTAGCTACCCAAGAGAAGAATAGTCCAGGAAGGTCATACTTTGGGAACACCCGGGTGGAGTATGTAACTTGGAGAGACAATGACGAAGGTGTCTATAAGTCATGTTTCTTGCCAGCATTGAAGCCCATTGTCTCGTTGAAGAGATGGGGTTGTTAGTCAAGGCCTTGCACTAGTACAATGCTAGTTAAAATGATGCTATACAGATGTAATTACCAATCCGATTTTTCTTATGAAATTCTTCAGTTTGAAAGTAACCTTGTACCTGTGTGAATACCTCCCTAGTTAAGAGGGAGTGTTGAAAAATGTAACTAGGTTGGTCTTCATGATTGACTATGTAATTATGAAAAGGAAAATGTAATTAAGAGCCATGAAAATGGAAGAATATCCTCCAAGACAATGCGGAAGAATGGCCTTCAAGACTGCCCATATTCAACGTTGAAGATAAGTCTAATTGCTACAAGGAAGTTGGCCTACAAATCTGTGTGAAAGTTGGCCTGCAAAACTGTGTTGAAGTCGGCTTAATATTTGACAGGAACAACTATTTATACCCCTATATATGTTGCAGTAAAAGACAGAAAAATTTGCGGATTTGTCTGAGGTTAAGTGCGGATCAAAAGGACAGGGTTTAGTGCATATTGAAGACTACAGATTGCGGAATATTTTCTGAAGAGTATAAATTGCATAAAGTAATTGAAGGTATAGACTGAAATTATAAGACTCCGAAAGTGACTGAAGGCTAGTTTGAGAAGATTACAGTGAGAATACGTACAAGGTTGAAGTATAGATATAGCAAGGGTTGTGATGAATTCTGAGATGTAATGAAAGGAAGGTAAATCTGTGATTTATCTTCCTATAATAAAAGTATTACTTCTGCGTAAAGCATTTGTGTCCTGTACATTTTGGTAATTGACTTGATGAAAGATTAATTAAGAAGAATACATAAGAAAACAAGCTCACAAGTAATTATCAAGAAGAGAATTTATAACCCTTCCAGATTCTCAACACGCATGATGCTGGATGCTTGCAGGAAACACCAAATTTCGCTAAACATCAAGAAATGCATATTCTTTGTACCATTTGGGATTTTGTTGGGGCACGTGGTATGTCAGCAGGGATTGATGGTTGACCCAACCAAGATTGCGGTTATCATCAATTTAGCAATCCCCACCACTGAGAAATAGTTGTGCTCCATCTTAGGGCACACTGGTTACTACAGGAAGTTCATTCAAGGGTACGCTCTAATCATTGCACCAATGGAGAAGCTTCTAAAGAAGGATATATCCTTTTTTTGGGATGAGGAGTGCCAAAAGATCTTTGAGTTACTAAAGGAAAATATGTTCACTGCTCCTATTCTTATATTTCCCGATTTGGGGAAGGTCTTTCATGTACATGTGGATGCATCAGGGATAGCCCTAGGAGCTATCTTAGCACAGCCCAGAGAAGGAGACATTGATCACCCGGTTGCGTTCGCTAGCATAAAACTATTTAACGCAGAGCGTAACTATTATATTACAGAGCGAGAAGGATTGGAAATGGTGTATTCCCTGCAAAAATATAGGCACTATCTATTAGGTGGACACTTCAAGATGTTCACAGATCATTCAGCTTTAAAATACCTGGTCAATAAGCCTGTGTTGGGGGGGAAGATTTGTAGGTGGTTACTGTTATTCCAGGAGTATTATTTTGATATCATTGTGACGCCCAGGAGATTGAACGTTGGACCTAACCACTTGTCTCATATTGGGAGTGGGGTAGAGCCAACTAATTTAGAATAAGGATTACCTGATGCGCAGTTGTTTTCTATCAAGGTGGTTGATGAACACTTTGCAGGCATCATTCATTTATTGACCACAAGAATGGTGCCCGATGACTACTCAATACCATAGAAAAAGGATATGGTAGCCCACACATCTGATTTTACCATAATTGTTTGACAACTATACAAGCTAGGAGCAGATGAGGTGTTGTGGAGGTATGTATTAGACCACGAAAGACAATATATCTTGGTTGAATCCCATGGAGGAGTTGCAAGAGGTCACTATGCAGGGAAAGAAATTGCGTAGAAAGTCTTGAGGGCTGGGTTGTGGTGGTCCACATTGCATAGCGATGCCCATGCATATTTTCGTGCCTATGATGCATGCCAATGGACAAGGAAACCTTCACGCAGAGATGAGACGCCCCTGCAACCACAGATGTCTCTATAGGAATTCGACAAATGGGCCATAGACTTTATCGGACCCATCAATCCCCCAGGAAAGAATACGGGTATCCGGTACATCATTACTGCCACTGATTATGTAACCAAGTGGATGAAAGCGAAGGCAGTGAAGGATTGTACTACAGATATCGTTGTGCACTTCATCTTTGAACATATTTTGACCAGGTTTGGCTGCCCGAAGATCTTAATGAGTGATAGAGGAACACAGTTTGTTAATGAAACTATTGCAGCTTTGACTGAGGAATTTCAGATCCACCATGCAAAGAGTACCCCATATCACCCACAAGAGAATGTGGCAGTAGAGGCCTTCAATAAAATTTTGGAACATGCGCTAACTAAGGTTTGTAATATTGATCGATGCGATTGGGACATGTGCATCCACTTAGTCCTCTGGGCCTATAGGACCACATGTAAGAAACTCACTAGAAAAACGCCTTTCGGGATGGTCTACGAGAAGGAGGCCATCATGCCCATGGAATATATTGTTCCCAGCCTATGCATTGCAGCTTTTACAAACATGGCTGAACCAGACATCATGGAGGAACGCTTGGCGCAGATAATGGCCTTGGAAGAAGATTGGTTCATTGGTCAGTTCCACCATTAGGTTCAGAAGGCTTGCGAAAAAGCATGGCATAATCGACATATCTGATTGAAGGTATTCGAGTAAGACGACTTGGTATTGCTTTATGACAACAGTTTTTGCGCCACCCAGGAAAGTTCCGTCAGCACTGGTTGGGCCCATACATAGTGAAGAAGATTACATATGGTGGTGCGGCCAGGTTGGCTAAGCTGCGCAGAGATTACCTGCCTAGGTACGTTAATGGAAGCCCTCTGAAACCTTATAGGGACAAACCGCCGCCTACCAAATGACTATATTGCTGGAGTAGTTGTGTAAAGGATGATGTGCACACTGGGAAGGAAAATTGAAGGGGGGTTTGATGGACGCGCAGGGGTAGTGCGCAGGCCAGGAGGTGTGAAAGGGTGCGACGAAGGCGCAGGGGTAGTACGTGGCTGGAAAAACTAGCCATTGGAATAGTAAAACTAAGTGAAAAAGTGATTTTACCATTGAATGGAGCGGGAAATTGGATATTAATGCAGCGATCTAGGAGCATTTTTTACTGTTTCCTTGATGATAAGTTTCAATTAAGGCTAATCTGACCATTTTTACCCGTTTGAGGCTATAAAAAGAGTGGCGCAGGTCATAACAAGTTCGTTTTCTTTCCAAAATTCTTGTGCCTTGTGCTCTACTGTGAACTATGTCCATTATGTGCAATTGTCATCTATATGTCTGGGAAAGCTACCCCCTCTGACAGCAGCAACCCTGAATTCATCTTCTGAGTGAGAATGACTGCTTCTAACCCCGCCAAGTCATTGCATGTCATGGCCTCTGTGGAAATTGGGTTTGAAGACGTATTTGAAGTAACCCCTGATATGGAGGAGGTCGTGTCTATGTCAGCCAAGGGAAAGGGAAAGGGGAAGGTGAAGGGAATGGAGAAAGGAAAAGAGAAAGCTACGAAGTGGGCCGCGGTGAAGCCACGCATGTCCCCTCATTTTGTGCATTCCCCTCAAAAGGTGCCTAAGGCACGCTCACCTGATCCATCAAAGCAGCCTAAGACAGCTCATGAGGAAGCTTTGTTGGCAGCCTCGCTTTCCAGGCTACCAGCATATGTTAAGCTGAGAAAACCAATGATGCACACCCCCAAGAATATCGATGTTGTCTGCACCTATCTGCAGATTCCACTGGTCCCAGAGGGGGTCCCCCTTATTGGTGATATGTTTGGAGGCCTCCCCTCCATTAAGTTCATTGATCACAATCTATCCAATCTAGATGTTTTCCCAGAGCTGGCTCCAGAATTATATCTTGAGAGCGTGTTGTACAATAACGTGCCGAAGGTAGAGCCGATGTCATGGACACGCAGATAAGAAGGTTCGGGGATATTAAATTTGTTGTTCATCCCCCACTTTGGCCGATACAACATCATCAGCTTGATTGTGCGCCAGCTGCTGGCGCTGATCCATGATGGGTGCTTGTGGATCCAAGGTAGCATCTCGATTGACGTCGTATTAATTCAACGTATCACTGGCCTACCCATGCAAGGGCCCAATCCCATGACAGGCATCGGAAAGAAGTACGAGCAGCAGATTGCCGACGAAGTGCGGAAGAAATATAACGTTGATCGCGATAAGAGGGGGTTCCTTGTAGAAACCATTGCTAACCGAGGAGTGTGCATGGGTACCCTACTGCTTGTATTCAAAATGATGTGCAACTGTAAAGCATCAGCTATCCCTACTTATGTAATTTAGCTCACCAAAAGGTGCGAAAAAGGGGTCTGCTACAACTAGTCGCAGTACCTCTACGACGAATTTCTAGACAATGTGCACGAGGTGCAAGACCAAGGAACGGTGTTCTGCTACTCATGGTTGATGATGTTAATTGCCTTGGTTGCGTGGGAGACACCTGACAATGCACTGCTCCTTGAGCTCGAGCCGGATATGTGTGAAGGTGTGTGGTATGTGAACCTTTGGGATTCGAAGGATTCCAAACACATTGAGGAGAACAAGGTGTTCTAGGTGTTGTTCGACAATGCGTTGCCAGCAAAAATTCATTCCCGGCTGCGGTTGTCACCCACGGTCTATGAAAAGTACAAGGGTATTACAAAGTTTCAGGTTATTATGCACAATGTGTAGATTCGGACTCGCAAAGATCCAACCTGGTATACCCTCCCTTATATGGCCACATAAGTAGAGATTGACCAACTGGTCGCAACTTGGCCACCAGCATGGAAGCTTGGCTTCAAGTAATCTGACCCGGTTACAGCATGCACCTCCAGCAAGGATGCAGCCCCAAAGTATACTATCCCACCGAGTACAATGAAGGCCGCTGAGGTGTGTACCATGGAGACAACCACGACCAAGGAGACCCCTAAGGATGCCACCAAGGGGGTAGAGCGGGAGTCCCAACAGGATGATGGAGTCGAAGGGCTTGGTGGCGAGGGTGTGGCATCCCCAAGTGACACCAAGCGCACAGGTGAGCCTCCCAAAGGGCAGAGGAAAAAGCGTAATAATACTAAGACTGGTGCGGAGACGGAGGTCACTTTGACAGAAGATGACTTGGAGAAGATTGCGGACATTGTCACTATTGCATCTGAAGTTCGGTGGACTGCCTTGCAAGAACAGTAAAAGGTTGCAGTCGAAGCCTTGCAGTTTGGACTGCATGCTCTTCAGCTAAAGGCAGACACGCTTCAGGTGAGCGTGAATCAAGCGAGGAAGAATCAAGCAAGCCAGCCAGCTATAGTTACAGTCTTGGATGTCGTGACAGAGAGTCAGATCTTCCCCCTCCCAGGCGTAGCTTTCACTATGGTACCCTCGATATTGTGTGACAAATTACATGCATGCTCTGCGGTCAACCTTGATGTGGCAAGACTAATAGGTGAGCAGCTGCATGCCCTTTTTGTCTCCATCTCCGATGAACTTTAGCACAGATAACTGTGGGTGCAGCAGTAGCTCAACGAGGCCAAGCAAACTATTGTGACAAAATCCGTTGAAATCACCCAAGCCCAGGTAGCGCACATCATAGCAGTCGCACAGTAGGCTGAATTAAAGCAATTAATAGACTGACTCTATGAGTATATGTCGGAAGTAATTCTTGCCTCCGTTGCATCGTAGGCCAAGGTTGAAGGCTTGGTCGCCGCTTTGAAGGCATCCCGAACCGAAGTGCAAGTTGTTAAATTTGACTTGGAACTACATATAGCTTCATTGGTAGCCAAACTACAGCCCGAGACCCCTCCTGAGGTGCGCGTCCAGCGAGCCGTGCTGGTAATGGAAGCTACAAGAAGTATTACAGCATAGATTACAAAGGGCACCAAATTGTTAGAAATCGTTACGGGTTTATGGTCCCAAGTGCAGCGTGATCCCCTCCTTCGCCAATTCAATCAAGAGTTGCACCAAAAGGAGCAAGATTTTGAGAAAATGGAAGCCATTATGCCCACCCTCATCACAACACAACGACTAGCACGCTTTCGGACTAGCCACGCGCTCAGAGATGAAATTGAGGGGCTCTGCCACAAGAAGCAGGTCCTCAGTGACCACCTGATGCCATGGGCTGATGAATCTCTCAAGCTTTTGCAGGATTCAGATGGGGTCGTGAAGAATTTGAACCAGGCCCTAGAGAGTGTCACAAAAGTTGGCTGACATCGTGCAGAAAACAGCCGCGAAGAGCGCAAGTGTCATGTGCCCCTTTTTCCTCACCATCGAACAGCTCTAGGAGAAGATGAAGACCCCACTGACGTTGTGACTTGAGACGAGTCACAAGATTGTGTTGGGGGCCTGTTGGAGCAAGGTCCCCTAATCGCATTTTGGGTCCAGTTTTGTAATATTTTGTAATAATCTAGTCTAGCGCAGGGGCTTTGGGGCGGGTCAAAGCCCCCAATGAATTTTAATGGGTCAAAGGGTAGACCAAGAGTCCGCAAACCCATAGAGTAGCGCAGGCTAATATGTTATAAATAGATGGATAAATCAAGTCTATAAAGAGGCTAAGTTTTAGAACAAGCTTGGATACGGACTTGTGGATATTTTTTGTCAATTATCTAGGTAAGGGCTCATGTTGGCTATGTGTGTGGAGACCCTGAGTCCTGCTATGTGCAGACCCTGCTGGCTGTGTGCGCAGGCTAGTAGATAGAGTCTGTAAGCTGGATCTAGATATTAATGAATGAGAAGACTGTCTAGGATAGTTGAAGTGTTATGTGTTATGACTATTGGCTGCGCTCTATGTTGTTTATATATGTTTACTGCATATTGATGATTATTGATGTGCATGTGGATGTGATACTGTATAAGAATATGAATGCATAGATTGGATTAGATTTGGTTTTTTTGCTTCTGTTAACATGCTCTTGAATGATTTATGAGCTTCACTGAAGATATTCCGTCGATACGTTGTTCTGTATTAGGGCTTCTCCGACGCAAGTTGGTTAGATCTAAAGGAACCCCCTTCAATTAACTTTCTCTCTCTCAGGGTACGGAAACCTAGTTCTAGCACCCTCCCTTACTACTTCAGGTGAGACCTTCACCTGTGCAAGTAGGCCATTGCTGAAAGGGCCAGTAGTACAGGGGTTTGTTGGCAAACCTTAAAACCGTACCTGGGTCAAGACGCCTCAAGCCAACAGGCACCACTTAGGATCAGTCATGGATAGGAGGACAGGACAAATGGGGCATATGGTAGTAGGTATCAATCAAGATACAGTTTTCACAGGGATGACACAATTAGAGATGGTAGGTTCTTGGATACATCTAATAGGAGGTGTAATGATTGTGGGTTCTATTCTAGTTCTGGTTCAAAGAGACATCATCATTATCACCACCATCATTTGTATAGGAGGAGTGAAAAGCAGTACTTTCTAGATAAGTTCAACAAACCAAATCCTCCTACATTTGATGGAGAAATTAAAAAGTCACAAGATGAAAAATATGGGTTGCTTGGGATGAATAAGTTTTTGATTGCATGACTATTCAGAAAATATGAAAGCCAAGATAACTACTTTCAGTCTTAAAAGAAAAAGAAAAAAAGACATTTGGTGGGAATATGTGAAGAATGTTAAAGGAATTCAAGAAGAGGATCTGATTTGGAGTGAGTTCAAAAGACTTTTCAGGAAGAAGTATGTATCTGAAAGATACTATGATGACAGGGAAAAGGAGTTCTTGAGTTGAATATGGGATCTATGACCAATGAGGAGTATACTAGCAAATTCTTGGAGTTGTTGATATATGTGCCTTATCTTAAGGATTAGGAAACAAAGATTCATAGATTCATCAGTGGGTTTTTGGTATCATTCAAAGACAAGATTGAGTTTTATGAGCCTAGATCGTTGGAGGAATTCGTTAGAAAGTTGAAGCATTGTTATGAGAAATCGAAGCATAAGATAGACTCTAAGTAGATTAGAAAGGTAATGATAAGAATAAAGGAAAGTGGGCTAAGAAGAGAAGAAAACCACGAGATATAGATGACAAGGAGAATGCAACATCGTACATTAATTCAATGCAGTTAATAAAGGACAGGGATTTCAGTCTGAGGAGAAGAATAAGGGTGATGGCAGGAAGCCTTTACAATGTTGGTCCCTTGGTAAGGATCATCACAGGAGATATTTTCCATAGCATCAGGGTGGCAGACCAGAAATTTACAGTGCTCAGGAGGAACAAATGGTTGGGGACGTTGGATAGATTATTCGTCGAATTTATGTAGCATTGGATAATAGGAAAGTTGATCATCAGACATCTATTATCGAGATGGAAGGTAAGCTTTGTGATCAAGTTGTTTCTTTTTTTATTGACCTTGGATCTAACTGTAGTTATATCAGTCCTAACCTAGTGGATAAGTGTTGCTTCAATAAATAAGTGCATGCAAAGTTTGGGTTGGTACAGTTAGCTATAGGTACTAAGAAAAGGGTTCATCGTTGGGTAAGATCTTGTGCATTTGAGTTGAAAAATATGTCTACATCGGAACAACTAAATGTGCTTCCGTGGGGATTATATAGTATTCTATTTGGTATTTATTGGTTGTACACTCACAAGACTAAGGTAGATTGTTATGATAAGGCTATTGAGTTCTTGGATGATGATGGAGAGAGGATAATCTGACAGGGTAATAAGAAGCCTACATCGGTGAGAAGAGTTACAACTATGCAGGAAAAGTGCAATAGCATGAAAGGATTTGTATTTTTTGCAATTCATATTTTCAATGAAAAAGGGAAGGATGTTGAGGATGTTGAAGTCTTGAAAAGGTATACGATTTTGCAGAAGTTTCAGGATGTATTCATGTTAGAATAAATTCTTAACGCGAGTGTGCGAAAAGAGATCACTTTAGCTGCACATGACAAACAGCCCTAAAAACAAAGAAGGTTGTCTAACTTCTTATATCTGCAATATAAAATTGTAACAAATGCAAAATAAACCCAGATCTATGCAAATAAAGCAGCTAAACAGCAAAATGAAATAAGAGTTTCTCCAAAATATCCAATGGACAAGACAAGAATTATAAAGAATTTTTTGTATTATATAACACCTGGGAAGAGAACTAATACAGCCCCCTCCATGGGATGGGTTCTTGGCTATCCTCAAATTCTTCAGCTTCATAGTTTCTCTCTCAATGGTGTAGAATACCCAAGACGTGTAGAACTCAAAGGGAGCTCAATAAGCAAAAAGAAAATGAAAATAAATCAAAGTATGACAATAATAACAGGATCAAAGTCCGACCATGATAAAAGGATCAAAGGTAAGAAGTGAATGGAAAACCCTCCTATTTATATCAAAATATTGAGTTATCCTTGATAATGGTGCATAGTAAAATATTATTAACCAAGATCTAGATCTAATTGCTTAGAATATTCTATTATACTTTGTTGGAGGGAAAAGGAATTTAAATTGGTTAAATCCCTTTATTTAGAAACAATAAACAAATAAAATATTTATTTATTATTTCAAGGTTGGGATCAAGGAATAAATTAACAAACAATCATTTATTTTATTATTCCTATTTAGTCAAATTTAACAATAAATATTAATTAAATAATGATTTAATTAATTATTCCTAGAGAATAATAAGATAAGTAATGGTTTATCTAATTATTTCTCATTAATTGGGTTAAATATAACCAGGAATATTATTAAAAAGAGGTTTAATTAATTATTCCTAGAGGAAACCCGGATGCGGGTGGTTAAGCCGATAAAAGGGTGGATTAGTCGGCCAGGCGGCACTCTGGCAAGCCAAAGGGCACTAGGACCAGCAAGTGTCCTTTGGCACTTGCACAAAGGAATGAGGCATTTATGGCATTTATCGCCCGGCGCGTTTCACAATTCAGTCACCGGAGATCAAGATATCTCCACACACTGCAAACAGGACATGGCGATCAATCAATTAAATGAGGGGTTAATGCTGATGGTTGGAAGCAGATTTGGTTCATTAGTTCACAAGATGGCGGACGAGCAACACTCCAGCAGTATTCCCAGGCCCATTTCTGTTTTTTGCTCTCCCAATGTTTGGCTCTCCTCAGAGCACACAGTGACTGGAAAACGTACCAGGATTCATGGCTGTTTAGAGCTCAGCGACAATCTACATTTCTCAATTGCGGGGAATTGTATGCATGATTCGGGAAATTGGACAGAGCATCTGTCCAGGGCTTCTGTCCTGCTCCCGCTCTCGCACTTGGCCAACGCCTCTTTCTGGTTACAGCATTCATCCAAGGCTCCTGCTTCGAATGAGAGAATGCCTCGTCTCAGGCACAGGATGAGATGCAGAAGAGGCTCATCCCGGCAGCTGATAAGGCGCTCCTCCCCGTCCTCCAGCGCCTCCGCTGCGGACTCTCATATTTCTGAAAGAACTTCCCGAGCTGCCAGAGGTCGTATCCTTCGTTCTGGGCAACGATTTTCCACCCCCACGCGTGCTCCAGCCCATTCACAAACGAGGCACTTCTCCTTCATAAGTGCGCTCAATTGCCCACGAATTACCGCCTCTGTTACTATTGTTTTTCGTGAGTCCCCTCAAGATGAGGCTCCCAATTCAAAAAGGTGGGCTGGGAGTGCTGTGGACTTGAATGCTACAGGGCAAAGTGCTGGCGGAGTGAACGTGCAGGACATGGACATCAATCAGGAAGGTGCTAGCCAAGGCAATGAGATGAATATTGATATTGATCTGGAGCAGCAAGAGCAACAAACTGATACTCAGGACCCTGGAACTGAAAATGCGCAGCACCAAACTCAAACGAGCGAGGTAAAGCGCACCCCAGCTGCTGAGAAAGTCATTCACTCTACAGAGGACCTATATACAACTGATGGCGAACCAGATGATCTATGGTGCAGGGTCGTGGAAGAGGCACCGGACGAGTAGCGCCTCCACTGTTCCTGGTTTTTTCTATGGATCTGTCTACTTTTTGAAAATGTTTATGTTTGTTTTTATGGTTTCGGTCAGGTCTCGTAGGCTTTCTTTTTCACGAACAAGATGCATCCCCTACGTGGGATTTTGCTGGAAAACCTTCAGCATTGGTTTCCCTCTTGGAGGGCAGTGCTCAACAATGATTTTTTGCTTAACAGGCCTCAACCTTGGGCCTGGTCCTGGATAATACTTGCTGTACATTTTTTTTTTTTTGTTGATTAATAGATTAAGCATACTTAGAAAAAAAATTATTCCTAGAGGAAAATCAAATAAATAAGAATTTATTTAATTATTCCTCATGGGGTTTTCTATTTGGACTAGAAATAACTTAATAAATTATGGTTTATTGAATTATTTCTTAGTGAAAGCAATTTTACTATGGTAAAATTGGTCTTACATGGTGTATTTCAATCCATCTAATTATACATGGTTAGATGACCGAAAATTGGTGTAATAGATTTCCCCCAATGTACGAGCGTTAGGGGCTAATCGTATGACCGAAGTACGTTGCAAGAACACAATCATTAGACACCGAAACAGAGTCATAGAGAGAGAGATACGTAGGTGAAGCGAAGCGAGAGAGGATAATAACCCTGAGGGGGCGAGACTGACAACTGTAAGCCTCCTCTAATGGTTGGGTACCTGTACACAATGAGGCAGGGGAGGCATACATAAGCCTGCCGAGATGACAAAGTACAAAGAATAATGATTCGCCTAGTAAAATGAGTATGAGCTATAAATTACATGATATGTTGGCGTAAACATGGGTCGGAAAAAAATATAATGGATCCCACATACATACTACGCCTGGGAAAACAGCTAGGACTGAATGCATGAGATATAATAACAACCAGAGAAGCCCTGATAAACAGGAAAGGGATTTGAAAATATAAATGGATCATCTAAGTGATACATGCATGCTATAAGCGCTACAAGTGGTTGGGGCCGAACCCATCAAATATGTGAAATTGCATCTGAGGTTGTAGAAGAGAATGAGTTCATCTGGGCATGTGGGGGGCTACTTGAAGGGCCACCCCCTCATGAGGTCTGAAACATCTCACACATATCTGGGAATCATTGGATCAATCTTCTGGATCACCGAACTATCGAGTATATGAATCTTGATCATGTTGAAGTGGAGTGGATAAGAAAGAATCAATTCAAAGGGAAATAAGGATTCCCTTTGCCTGATCTAAGGCACCGAACAATGATGGAAGCTGGAACTAAGATACACCGCCCTCTAGACTTGTCTTTTGGAATGAATGTGTTGATGTCGACAGAAGGAAGTCCGCCATAGGTGAGGCAATAAGGGTCTTTAAATAAGGAACGAGGGTACATAGTAGAGTGACTGATGGAATGACACTAGGGAGGATGATGGAATGGGGGATACTGAGTATCAAGCGAATGACTTCCCTTGTCAGAGCATAAAAAGAATGGATGACTTGGCAGGGATTGACTTGACTCTGGAGGGGATGGGGGACAGTGTGACTGGAGGCAAAAATGGGTGACACTAGAGAGGGACAAGGCAGAAATGGATGGGATACTATAGTAGGAGGAAAAGGGACTCGGGATAGACTCCATGAATGTAATGATGACTCAACTCAGATGCTCTGAACAAGGGCGACTCGATGATGTTGCCACACAGAATAGGCCCAGTGGGGACCATAAAAGCATGAGCAAAATATGGTTACTCATGAAGAAAATCGACATGAGCGTCAAGTACAAGTATGAAGGCTAAGTGGTGCCCCAAGTACAAGTGGCGCAGGTGTAGAAATTCGATTTTTAGAGGCGGCGAAGTGACCCTTTTTGGAAAAAAGGGTTCCGAATGAAGTATCAAATCACCAAAAACAAAAGGGTAACATGCCATGGCATGTTGGATGTATTAGAGTAGATGACTCCAAAACATTTATGATTTTGTGGACACATATTATGGATATGCATATTTTTATATATGATGAGTATGTGGCTCGCCATTTGTTTATGTTTATTGTATCGTGTGAAATGCATGTGATAAGTGCCAATCTAGAATATTGTTTGCAATGTTATCTACATAGTGATTTTTGGCTCTAGGTACATGACTAAATGTAATTGTTTCAAAATCATGCATTAAGAGCTTCACTCATAAATATCTTCTAACAAGGACATGGTTATGCACATGATATACGCCATTCAATTGTCTGACAAGCAGCAGGGAATCTAAATGAACATGAAGATGAAGGATGTGATGGTTAAGGGCATCGACTAGAAAAGCTATCACTGCATCATATTCAGCCTCATTATTGGTGGAAAATCCAATACATACGTCGTTGGAAAGGACTAACGAATGTATGGGGGTAAAAATGGCCCAGGCTGCCGAGGCTAGATTCCGCGAGTAGTGGCCTGCACCATCGGCATAGCCGATGTACGATGTGGATGAATGATGCATCTAAAAGGCGTCACAAGACAACAAAGGATAATATGATGGAAAATGCTAGAAATCGGAATGCATGTCAGAAATAAAACACGCATGGGGGATTCTATGGGTAATATTTCTATGCCCCTTACACTTGTAAAAGATATGGTCAATACATGGTGTGGGGAAATTGTGATGGGGAAAAGCTTTATTCAATTCATGAAAGTCAATACACACATGAATGGTGCCTATTTTCTTGAAAATGGAATAGGAACAGCCATCCTGCTTGAGCTTATCGATTACGGTTTTGAGATCCTCTCATCGAGAAGTGTGACTCAACTTTTGACAGATAGGGTAGGCATCGGGCCATGTGTTGATATGGTGGTTGAAAGTGGAAGGATCATGTCCGGGCCTCTCTGAATAGGAACTGGTGGAAACATTATGGAATTATTTGAGTGGCTTGGAGTAAGCCTCAATTTCATCTGGGGTGCAATGTGCCCCCAAGGCAATGTTTTCTAAACTGATCGACCTCATCTGATATGAAGTCTTTAGACTCCACAACATACTGATCATGGGACTGTTGTGGAAATAAGTACGCATGGTGGTGCATATCATCCCAATGAAATTCAAGCGTGGTCATTTCTTCCATAATGTCTTCATCAGAGTGAAATATGGGGGGACTGGCAGAAGAAATACCACATGACGCGACGGGGCTACCTAACGCATCATCATGAGAGATATGCTTCACATACTGATCTGAAATTGAACGATTAACTTCTTAAATCTATTACAGAGATTGGCTGTAGGGGAATTTACTGGATATGTCACCTTTGATAAAAGGATGAGATCTAGAGGCTACCTGGCCCTTTACAGACTCTGTCTTTAGAATAAATAGAAGTTAATACTCATGTTCTGAAAATGCGGAAATTGATCGAATAAAGTGCTAAGGTAGTTTGATTAGTTTGTCCTTTAAATTGACTATTAACTGAAGTATGATTTAATTAAAAAAATGACATAAACCAGCAGCATAAATTAATTAAATAACAACAATAATCAGAGAGAAGAAGAGGCAAACAATTTGATGACGGAGTTTGTCCCTCCTGGACTACATCTCTGGGTCCGCTTTTAAGTGGGCATCCATTTTTATTAGGATTTATTGTAAAGAATATTTACATTGAAATAGAATATAATGACTATGCTCACGGGCACTTTTGAACCCTGTAAACAGAAAGTAATTTTCCTCACCTTTCCGACGCCTGTCTCCGTGCTCAATTCTGACCACCGACGGCTGAGCAATGCTGCAAACAAAATCACCTCTCAACTTCTGAAAGTGCACTATGTCTTCACAAAAATCCAAGCTGCCTTCATGAGAAAATTCCCTAGTTTAAATAGGCTGCATTCGAACCTCTGAAATCCACATTTAGAAGATGGTTGATAATTTCATGTGATAAGGGTCAAATTATTCTCCATTCATGAACCTTAGGGATATGATCTCCAACCTTAGCATTGTAATTAAATTGAAAAACCCACAAATAAACTTTATGATATATCAAACGGCTAATTAACCGGGCGGACATTGCAAACCGGGCGGAGTAATAAAAATTAGATATGTGAACAGATATTTTATCTGACGGTTATGGTCGATCCTGACGGCTAGGCTAACCGGCTACACTTGGCGGCTTATCTTCTTGTCACATGATTTAACATGTCTCCGACACAGTTTATTGCCACATGGTTCTAACTGTTGTTTAACACTTTTCAACAAACTTTCCCGCAGTTTTGATACCTGTCACATATGCTGGTGGTTAATTTTTCCATTGCGGTTATCTAACTTTGTGGGGTTTGTTATATTAAAGTTTTATTGCATAGTTTAAAATACATCCAAACCCTATAACATAACTTTAAACCAACCCAATCATCCGAACCTTTGAATAAGGTTTATGGTATAGGTTTAATATGATTTATATTTGCGCTATAGGTTTTTTTAATATGGTTTTGAATTTGCGCTAGGACTTTAGCATCAGGGATTAATGCATAGGAATTTTTCATATGGGTTGGAGATTTAGGAATAGGATTTTAGGTATTATGGTTTTGACATATGTTTTAGGTATTTAGGAATAGGACTTACATCTCATAAGGTATTTCACCATAGGAAACCTTAGATCTAGGTCCATAAATACTATGTCCCCTTTTACACCTTTTTCATCCAAATTCGAAACACATGATGACCATAACATTGAATGAGCTTTCACTAGCGATTTGACGATTTTGAAGACTGAACTGGACATCGAACTGCTGGAGTTGAATTGGAACTTTGTTGACCTGTATTGATCAAGATCCTCCTGGATCAATCCTCTCCACTTAAAAAGCTTTTGGACCACAAAAGCTTGATTTTAAACTGACAATAAGTGAGAATATAACTCTCTCACTTTCATCTTGACTTTGATGATGTACCAATACATTCAATCAATCAACTGCAAGTGATGACCCTGATGCTAACCATGGCACTTTTTGAACTGGTGGCCTGTTCCACATTTCTGCAGTATGTAAAACTTGCGATGATGGTGAAACAACCTATTATAAACATGGAAATTGACTTCTTTCCACAAGATACCATGAGTTAGTAATTCACAATCTTTGAAAAAAGTCTCTATAGGATATTGTTCAATACCATTGACTTGTATTAACAATCCACTTTGCGGAATGACAGAGATTGTCAAAGACATTTTTGACATCACTATTTGATGTTTCCATTTATTATCACTTTCCCCTGATGCGTAAGCTTAATACTTTGACACTGCTTTTAGAAAGGCTTTGATATGAAAACAAAAATGATCCCTCTCCACTTGAAAATAGGTTTCTAATGGCGACACAATACAAGAGAAATCAAACACTGACTTTCCCCAATACTGACCTGTATCCCTGCATCTGTTAAGTTTCAAACTTAAACTGATTTGATTCATTCTGACATTAGGAAGAAGAGATCTAGGCATCATCTGTAATGCATGTTGTATTCCCTGCTTATGAGTAAGATGTTTGTTTCCTTCAATCAAACTATCTTTAAACTGGGACTCATAACTTGAACTAACATATGGTCAACTCTTATGTTGTTCCTTTACACACATGATTACAAGTCTTTTTAATTGCTTTATTTCTTTACGCTCTACAACTAAATTGTGACACATTCTATTATTAGAGGCATCAGGCATCAACTGCATCTCATGTGATATTTCCTTATTATGAAGTAGATGTTTTGGTTCCTTAACTAGATCTTGTAATGAATCTAACTTTTTAACCAAATTACCTTCATTCTGAAATTCACAACCTGAACAAGTATCCTTAAGATCCTTATGTTGCTCTTTTATCGACGTGAGTATGTACCTCTTACTTGAACTAATTAAGCGCTTCATCTGATTAGCATTAATTAAATTCAAGTGATTTTGAGTTTTATGTGCCCGAACGATGTACTTAATCCCATCTTTTATGAGATGATACATACGTTCCTTTCTATAAAATACTACATCACGGTCATAGAGATAAGGGCTACCTAAGACAATTCCACAAATGTCTAACGGTATCACATCCAGATCTACTTCATCGATATAGTTAGATGTGATTGCAAATTTTAACCAACACTGTTTGGTAACATGAATTTGAGATTTTTCCTTTAACCACCATAGAGGATATGACTTTGGATGATTATTTATTTTCAAACCCAATTTTTTAACCAATGACTCAGAAATCAAATTTTCTTATGATCCCGTATCGAACAATGTATCTATCTTAGTATGCTTTGAATTTACCCTTATATGAAATAACTCGATCATTTTTCCTTCATTCAATTGTGTGATATTAGGAGAAGTAGAAGTACTAGCTTCAGAAATTTTACCTGTTGTAGCCATAACAGTGATTTTACCTTCATCACCAAAATCAGATCCCAAATCCAAGCGTTGTTGGATTGCTGTTTCAGCCTTATTTTCACCCTTTCTTATTTGCAACTTCTTTGGCTTTAGTTCTGGATGAATTTTTCAACACCTCGCTTCATCATGGCCAATATTTTGGCAATGTGTACAAGTAGGTCTATCATCTCCCTTCTGATTTGTGGCAGTCTTCTTTCCCTTTGACTTGCCCTTCTTTTTGCTATCTTCAGTTTCCATCTGCGTGGATGTCTTTGGTGTAAACTTGAATGGTCTACCACCTGACTTGACATGAATAGCTTGAACACAAACTTCATCAAAATCAACAGGATTAAACATTAATAATGTATTCTGCAAATATGAATGCAAACTTCCTATATACTTCAACAAAGTTTCTTTTGTGTCCAAAGAAATACCAAGTGCTAATGCCTTCTTTCGGAATTCTTGTGTGAACTCTTGAACACTATGTCCCTCACCTTGTCGCAAGCGCTACCAATCCATTACAGCTTGTTGTGTGTGACCCAACGGATAGAATTGTTTCTTTAGAGCCCTTATAAACTTAGTCCATGAGGTGATAACTTTTCCTTTACGCTTTAAATCTATAAGTGTCTTACTCTCCCACCAAATCAAAGCAGTACCCCCAATTCTAAGAGTAGCTAATTGGATTTTCTTCTTATCATCAGTAATATTTTGAATACGATAATAGACTTCTAATTGTTTTACCCAATTATTTATTTTCTCAGGGTTCATTTCTCCGTCATACACAGGTAATTCGAACTTAACATCAAGTTTCAAAAGTGGACTCTTAAGTTTCTTTTCTTTATCTGATTCAGAACTAAATGTAGAAGAAGAAGAAGAAGATGATGGATATGAAGGAGGAGAAGGAGATTTATCTGCCTTTCCTTTACCCTTCTTCTTTGATTCCTTTGTCGATGAGGCTTCATCTCTCTTCTTTTTGTCTTCATATAATTATGCCAACATTTGTTGCATGTTCATAAACATCTGTTGGATTTGAGTCTCATCCATGGGCTTCATTTCAGTAGCTTCAGGAGTCTCAACGTTCTTAGTCCCTGTCATCGTTGATTGATGAACGAGTTTTCGTTTTCTGATCTCTAGATCGAATTCCTCAAGCTTGCCTTTTCCACGTTGTAATCCCAACCTGGTTAACATCCACTGACAAACAAACTACAAAGCACAACCGCTCTGATACCAATATGATCTGAAATTGAACGATTAAATTCTTAAATCTATTACAGAGATTGAATGTAGGGGAATTTACTGGATATGTCACCTTTGATAAAAGGATGAGATCCAGAGGCTACCTGGCCCTTTACAGACTCTATCTTTAGAATAAATAGATGTTAATACTCATGTTCTGAAAATGCAGAAATTGATCAAATAAAGTGCTAAGGTAGTTTGATTAGTTTTTCCTTTAGATTGACTATTAACTGAAGTATGCTTTAATAAAAAAATGACATAAACTAGCAGCATAAATTAATTAAATAACAGCAATAATCAGAGAGAAGAAGAGGCAAACAATTTGATGACGGAGTTAGTCCCTCCTACACTACATCTCTGGGTCCGCTTTTAAGTGGGCGTCCATTTTTATTAGGATTGATCGTGAGGAATATTTACATTGAAATAGAACAGAATGATTATGCTCGCAAGTACTTCTAAAACCCTATAAATAGAAAGTACTTTTCCTCGCCTTTCTGACTCCTATCTCCGTGCTCAATTCCGACCACCGACGGCTGAGCAATGTTGCAAACAAAATCGCCTCTCAACTTCTGAAAGTGCACTATCTTCACAAAAATCCAAGCTGCCTTCATGAGAAAATTCCCTAGTTTAAATAGGCTGCATTCGAACCTCTGAAATCCACATTTAGAAGATGGTTGAGAATTTCATGTGATAAGGGTCGAATTATTCTCCATTCATGAACCTTAGCGATATGATCTCCAACCTTAGCGCTATAATTAAATTGAAAAACCCACAAATAAACTTTATGATATATCAAATGGATAATTAACCAAGCGGACATTGAAAACCAGGCGGAGTAATAAAAATTAGATATGTTAATAGATATTTTATTCGGCAGTTATGGTCGATCTCGACAGCTAGGTTAACCGACTACACCTGGTGGCTTATCTTCTTGTCACATGATTTAACATATCTCTGACACGGTTTATTGCCACACGGTTCTAACTATTATTTAACACTTGTCAACAAAATTTCCCGCAGTTTTGATACTTGTCACATATGTTGCCGGTTAAGTTTTCCACTACGGTTATATAACTCTGTGGGGTTTGCTATATTAAAGTTTTATTTCATGGTTTAAAATACATCCGAACCTTATAACATAACTTTAAACCAACCCAATCATCCGAACCTTTGAATAAGGTTTATGGTATAGGTTTAATATGATTTATATTTGCGCTATAGGTTTTTTTTAATATGGTTTTGAATTTGTGCTGGGACTTTATCATTAGGGATTAATGCATAGGACTTTTTCATATGGGTTGGAGTTTTAGGAATAAGATTATAGGTATTAGGGTTTTGACATATGTTTTAGGTATTTAGGAATAGGACTTACATTTCATAAGGTATTTCACCATAGGAAACCTTAGATCTAGTCCATAAATACTATGTCCCCTTTTACACCTTTTTCATCCAAATTCGAAACACATGACGACCATAACACTGAAGGAGCTTTCACTGGCGATTTAACGATTCTGAAGACTGAACTGGACATCGAACTGCTGGAGTTGACTTGGAACTCTGTTAACCTGTATTGATCAAGATCCTCTTGGATCACATACGCATCGCTACGGAGGGTAGACGAAGAGATAGTAGATGAAAAATCTATAGATGTTGAGCCTAAGGCGATCGTCAAAGGAGATTCAGTCGAAACAGAAGGGAATGCACTAGAGAGGTTTTCCACCAAGGATCTCATGGATGATGACAGATAGAGAATAGTGGCCAAAGGTTCCATCATCTCAACATCGAAAGGAGGTATGACAATTCCCTCTGATTCAGGTTGAGCCAAACGAACGAGTAGAGGAGTAGCAGGTGAGCTACACTCGACCTCGATTCGACGGACGGCTTCAAGGGTGTCGCGAAAATATTCGAGACGAGGACAAAGGTGAGAATAGTGGCCATAAATATCACACAAAGCACAAGGGTGATTCATGCACAACGTTTTTATTTTCTTAGTTGAATTGGGTAAAGTAACATGGACCTCTGGGATATGGGATTCAGGAAACGTTTCTTTGACCACAAGTTTGAGAAGAGGAAGTTCGGGACAATGTTGGGTAGCATGCCACCCAACATCACACAAAGCACACGGAGGTGTGTTGTGTAGATTAATCCATCTTGCGGACAAGACCGATCTCTCTAGTACTAAAAGTAACTAGCAACAAACATCCAATTATACTAATCTCTCTCTAAGCATACAAGATTCATAAAAATGCTATATAGGTGTAAGGCCTATCTTATGTCCAGCGCTTGCTTGATCTCGTTGAAGTCCTTCCCGTGCACTTGAAAGAACGTTCCTCGTGAATTTGCAGTCACAAACAAGCAAAAAGATTACATAGCACCTGTATAGAGCAAAAAGATTACATAGCACCTGTATAGACATTATTATAAATCATACTCATCATAATGATCAAGGAATTTATGAAATAAACCATGAATAGACAGTTTAATGAGAGAAATGAGTATATTTGTATTAACTTCAAATAAAAGAAAACCTTTACAACCTGTGCCTTGATGTTGTGCAGGTCCTCTTGGGGTCCGAAGCAGGAATATCTTCTACTTTGACAAACATTGCACTCTTTGAACCAAGACGAATAGAGGTGAGTAATTTAACCTCACAAAAAGTCTTAGTTAACTAAGTCTGAATCTCAACAGCATTTAACTTCAAATATCTTAAAGCTTGAACTCCCTTTGAGGCTACCCAAGGCCTCTTTTTATAGTGGAAAAGAGGAGGTTTTCTGTTCCAAATATGAAGGGATAGAATCCTCCTTCAAAGGGATTAGTTCCTTACATCAAGGGGTTAGCTCCATCAAGTGAGGGATGCATGAACCTTCTCAAAGTGTATCCATTCCCGAAAATTCCCATCTAGAATCTTCTAGAATTCATCTGAAATCAACTTTTTATCTTTACTTTCTCGCCTTTTTGAGTTTTACAGAGGTCCGCACCCATAACACAAAGAACATGCGGTATGGTTCCGCAGGCTAGCTGAACTTTAGGTGCGGGACCGTAGGCAATGAATAGAGAAAGTGTGATACCAATGTTTAGGGGATTTTTAGGAACTTTTCTCTGATTTTGAAAGCTTGACATGAGGAACTGATATGTTAGACTTGCAAAAGGAGGAAGTATGAGTAATAATAAGCTCATACTCATAGAAAAATGTCAGGATGACAGTTTTTAGTGTAACAAATTGCCCCCTAAAGTGCAAAGTCTGGAATAGATGAAGCTGAAGTCTGTCATATATGAAGAGTGCAGTACTTTATCATTTCAAAGATCATCCTGTGGACACCCCAGTCGGAACCTGTAAAAACAATCAATGCAAAATATATACATATATATGTCATCACTGAGGTAGGCATTCCCATACTCAGATTGAAACTAACTAGAAACTAACTCAAATCGTTCTGATACAGGAATGATTTTAATATTACATCAATAGCGTAGACACAGCATGGGCGCAACCATTTGTATTGAATAGTCTACTGTATAATAATAAAATTCCTTGCAGCCTGGATGGTGGAAACTAGATCCAGGGTCTTGATTTCCGCATCTCGAACTAGTACGATTCTATCCATGTGAATAAATGTGTTGAAGTCGAACATGGTAGAAACCACTTGATTATCAGTCAATGATGTAAACTGTTAACAAGTGTGAGAGAAACCACCAGTAATGTCAATGGCTCTCAAAGTACTCAGTACAATCCATGAAATGTGAATGAATGAGTTGAAGTCGAACATGTCATGGAATCATTCGATCGAAGGTCAATGATGCAACCTGTCGTCGAAAGCGAGAAACCTGCCATTGAGGCATGCAGATTTCAAGGTACTGACGATTTCTGGATCAACTTCCTAGATAATGTGTTGATGTCGATAGAAAGTGATCTGTCGTAGGCAAGCCCACAACACGAAATCATAGATCAAGTCTTGAAAATATATTGGCAAGGACTGACTCAGGGATGGTCAAAAATGGATGACAGATATTTTGCAGATGAATGGTTTATTTGAACTGTTCTCTTGAACACATAACGACACTGCAGATGGTTTGGTGACAATTGACCCAAAGCTAATACCCAGAAACTGGCTGAAGACTCTCAATGTGGTTTGATTAACTGTTAGGCAAAGGATTTCCCAACCCAAGTGAATGAAAGTGTCGTGTTCAAGAGTGGTTGACTGAATTTTCAAAAAATTTAAAATATAACAAACACGCCCATTTCTCTCTTTTTCCCCCACCATTTCTGGCAAGTACCTCTTTATTTTTGACAAGCTTGAGGATGATTACATTTGCTTGTTTATAAGCTCATCCTTCGGATGAGTCCAACTTAGTTTGATATTCGAACCCTAAGAAGGAGTGGTTCATTCCTGTTGAAAATTAAACAGGTCCTTTACTGTTAAGTTTTAACGAGTCCAGTATAGGAGAAACTCGGTGTTTTTCAGTTTTAGGGAGTCAGAAGAAAAACTTAAGAAAACTCCATGGGTGTACTTTTTCGTAAATTTAGTCTCTTGAGCCCGAAAAAGGATAAAATAATGCGGGAGAGAACTCTATTGACCGTAATTAGTCAACGTATACCTTTTTCGTAAATAGTCCATTTCAGTCCGTAAAAGGGGTAAACTTATACTGAAGGGACGACTGTTCATTTACTTTAACGAGTTCGAATAGTCAAGTACTCGGTGATCTTTTCATGTTTAGAGAGTCTGAAAAGGGCTTAAAAGAGAACTCCATGGTTTCGCTTTTTCTGTAAGTTTGAATGAGTTCGAAAAAGGGATAAAAATGTACTCATATGGCCGACTTTCAATTTAATTTACGAGCAGGAAAAGACGGAAAGAACTCGGCATTTTCATGTGTTTTACGAGAATGAAAAATAGCAAAATGATCTCGGGATTTTCATGAGTTTAACGAGTCTTGAAAATAACCAAAATTGACTCCAATGTTTCGCTTTTTTGTAAAAAATTTGAAAGAGTCTGAAAAAAGTGATAAAAGTATGCTCTTTGTTGAAAAACTATCAATTCTCCTAAAAAATCCAATTTCTGCACAAAAACTTGAAACATTACAAATACTTGTTTAAGATAAGTAAAAATGCTTTCAAAAATACCCTTTTTAAAGTGAAAAATAAATAAATTAAAAATTCATTCATTCGAAAAAACTTATAAAAAGGACTTTTTCAATTTCATTTTTACCGTTCAGTTCCAGAGTGAAAAGTAGAAAGATTTTGGGTAAAGAAAGTTCCTGTGAAGATTCTGGAAAATCCGTCCGTTGGAATCGAGAACCGTCAGTCCCAGGTAATCCACAACCTCTCAATCTTGTTTTTCATCCGTTTCAAATTTGTTTTTAGGTTTAGTTTGCATTTTTGGGGCAAAAAATGGTTTAAAAGTTCGCCCGCGGGGTCCGCAGGTGGGACACATGTTACCTACGGACCCCGACTTTTTCCTATAAGGAAAAAGTCGTGGGTTCCGCACCCGGCGCACATTACGCGTGCGGATCTACGCACTGTGTACAAAGCGTAGGTGCGGTACCCGCGCGGTTGGATTTTAAACACTCATTTCTCATTTGTTTCCCAAAAAATTTCAAATAAGATTGTTCTAATTTGCCTTTTTATTCATTGTAGGATTGACAAGATGTTGATCTGGTGAGAACGTGAGCACGAGGAAGTGGATGAAGCCACCATACTCCATTTGCCCACACAACAGGCATTAAGAGCATGTGGCTTGTACAAATTTTGGGCCATTTCAGGCATGAGGGCACAAGTAGAACTCTTGACATGGTTGGTGAACAGATGGAATGTGCAGGACCAGTGCTTCTTCATTGGTGGCCACCGGCTCGAAATTGAGCTGGAGGATATATATTTCTTGACTGGTTTGTCCAAGAGGGGCGAACAAGTTTCTTTGTTTGGGACTAGGCCAGGTGGCCAGTCTGTCGCTAATCTCCAACTAGAATTCTGCAATGACCAGGCAAATCCTTGGGACAAACGGATTGACATAAAACACATCATCCGTCCTGAATTGAAAGTTATTGCTTTTACTGTTACCAAACTGTGTGGGAGTGCTGCGCTTCATGTAGCTACTGGTTCCCAAATGCGTATTTCCGTGGACTGTTTTCGCGACACCATCTTTAACTGGTGTGAAGCTGTGTTGGCTAATGTAAAAGGCCAACTAACCAGAGCAAAAAATGGGAAACTGAATAACTTTGGATATGGATCCATCGTTGTTTCTTTTGCTCTAGAGAGGATCCCCATGTTAGCTCCACAGAGTATTGCTGTTGATGTCGGTCGACTTCGAGAACCGAGGATGGTTCGTTGGTCTGCATTGATGGCTCGTCATGCTATCGAGGGTACTGAGATTGTCCGATTTCCTCCTTCATATTTTCGTTGGCTGGATCGCCAACTTTTTTTGATAGAGGATTTTCCATACGTCGGGATAGATTTCCGCGGTGACTGAGAGATGGTTCTCCCAGCAGGGGAACAGTGGGATGAGTCAGGTACAATCATTTTTCAACGTTTGCTAAATTCTAATTTTTTTTAATTTTTTATCATCTTTGAAAACTAATAACCAAAAGTTTTTTGAATACAGATGT
>CM076584.1:1143549777-1143791328 GCA_034641835.2 Pinus albicaulis
GTGCATGTGCTTATTCTAGATCTGAATTGGTAGAGATCTGTTATGTGTTTTGCTTTGATGTTAACTTGAATTTATTCAGTTGATAACTTGTATAAGTAGGAGAAGTTTAACCGGATTAACAAAAATAATTTCTGCATAAGAATTAAGATTCAGAAATTTCTACACACACTGCTAGCCCAGTCAGCATCAGTATATCCATGGAGCCTCACATTCCCGACAATGTATTTTAGTCCATGATTGATTGTGCCCTAGAGGTATCTTGAGAGATTCTTGGCAGCAATCCAGTGTATGTGATGAGGCTCGACCATATATAGACTCAACGTGTTCACTGCAAAACATATGTTCGGACAGGAGTTCACTAAGAACATCAGGGCCCCCACGAGTTGACGATACTCAGTAGGATTTCCCAAATCAAGCCCAGCATCACTTCCACATAACTTCTTAAAGTTGAGTTCCATCGGAGTAGTCATGGGCTTGCAATCCACCATCCCAAATCTTAAGCCTAGGAAGTAGTGCATCAGTCCTAGGTCCTTCATCTCGAATTCAAAAGCCAACTCCCTCTTACATTAATGAATGAGAGGGTATGCACCTGTCAGGAAGAGATCGTCCACGTAGAGTACCAAGATGAGAGGCTTGTCATTATCAACCTTGAAGTAAAGGTTTGGATCAGCGTCACTTCGTGTAAATCCCAGCTTCATCAGATAGTTATCGATCCTTTCATACCAACCCCTAGGGACTTGCTTCAACCCATAGAGGGTTTTCTTCAACTTGCATACACGACGATGGAAAATTTTAGGGGCTAATATTCGTAGGTGGGCTAATTTTCCATTATTTTTCCAAAAAAAATATTCGCCAATTTCCATTTTTATAAAAGTGATTCGCCCAAATTTTACAATATAAAAATATTTTACCTTAAAAGTCGCCAACATTATATAGAAACTATATATAAAATCATTATAAATTTGAAAAAAATTATAAATATATCAATAAACATTTTATAATTTGCGGACTAGTGAGATTCGCCAATGTTTTTAAATTTCAAGATAACTTTCCATCCTTAAAATTTTCCCTCGATTTCGAACTTCGAACCCCAAAGGTTGTTACACGTAGCCCTCTTCCTTAAGCAAACCATGTAAGAAGGCAGTCTTGACATCCATCTGATGTAGACTCCATCCTTACGAGGCAGTAAGGGCAATAATTGAACGGATGGTGGTATATCGGGCAACAGGTGCAAATATTTCATCATAGTCTATACCTTCTTTCTGCGAAAAGCCTCGGACAACAAATCTGGCCTTGAACTTTTCAGCACTTCCATCGGCTCCATGTTTGATCTTGTAGAGCCATTTCGAAGTGACAATAGACTTGTCTTTTCGTCTAGGGACCACATCCTAGACGTCATTCTTCATGATCGACTCATATTCTTCGTTCATTGTATCCTTCCAAACTTGGTGCTTCATAAATTCTTCAAACATTCCAGGCTCAGATTAGACGATGATGCTCGAGGCTACTAAGTACCCTTGGTACCTGTTCAACTTCTTACTTTCACGGAATGTTCCCCTTGGTGCAATATGTCTCTCGACATCTTCGAGAGTATCTCTAAGCCATGAGGGTCTTCTCTTTGTAGAAGTGGACTCTCTAGGAGGTGAATCAAAAGAAACCATCGGACCTTCAACATCAAGCATCTGTTCATCCTTCTATTCTTCTTGTTTTTCTGCATCATCCTCTTTGTCTTCCTTTGAGATGGGAATATCTCTAACCTTCCCAAGGGCAGCATCTTCGTCGAAGGTGACATCATGACATATCTCCACTTCCCTTTGACCGAGCACATAAATTCTATATACCTTCGAGGTTTCACTGTAGCCCAAAAATGTTCCCTTCTTTCCAGAAGTATCCAACTTGCTCCTCTTTTCTTTCGGCACATGAAAATATACGGGACTTCCAAAAATTCTAAAATGAGAAACATCAGGTTTCTTACCAGTGAAGATTTCTTCGGGAGTTTTGGAGTCCAATGCTTGATGTGGGCATCTATTTTGAACATACACGCAATGTTGGCAGCTTCTCCCCATAGGAACTTTGGAAGACCTTGGTCCTGTAGCATGGCATGAGTAGCTTCAATGATGGTTCTATTCTTTCTTTCAGCAACTCCATTTTGTTCGGGAGTATATGCAATAGTGGTCTCCCTCTTAATGCCAGCTTCCCTACAATAGTCATTAAACTCATTTGATTCATATTCAGTTCCATTATCAATCCTCAAAATTTTGATCTTCTTCCCTGATTGATTTTCAACCAAGGCCTTATAGGTGCGGAACCATTTGAATACTTCGTCCTTTTTCTTCAAGAAGTATATCCAAGTTTTGCGAGAAAAGTCATCTATGAAAGTGACATAATATAAGCATCCTCCCAAGGATGTTACGACCAACATACCAGATAGATCAGAATGAATCAATTGTAGAATCTCGGTAGTCTTGGTATCACTTGGGGGGAATGGTCCCCTTGTATGTTTCCCTTTGGCACAACCCTGACATACACCTTCATGATCAACTTTGAAATTGGGCATACCTGTGACCACCTTCCTTGCTTCGGGAAGAGCCTTATAATGAAGGTGAGAAAACCTCCGATGCCATAATTCAGATTGAAGAGTTGTGTTGCATGTCATGGCTCCCAACAGACTTCCTCCAACCTGATAAAGTGTATCAACCCTGAAACCAAGAGTGAATGCTTCTTTGAAATTCCTCTTCCAAATGCGTACATTTCCATCAATGAATGCCACCTTGAATCCTTTATCTTCCATCGTCGAAATAGACACCAAATTCTTCTTCAAGTCAGGTACATATAACACATCTTGTAGATGAAGGATTTGACCTTGATTTAGATGAAGAGTCACAGTCCCTATCCCTTTCACGGGATAGGTGGCATTGTCTCCAAGCACGATCTCCAAATTAGTTTCCTTTTCAATCAAATGTGAGAGGGCCTTTTTATATCTAGTGAAGTGCCTTGAGGCACCACTACCAATCAACCAATTATCCAGGGTGTCGAGAGAAGATGCGGCAAAGAGGGCAGATATAAGAATAAATTATTTTTGCCTGTTATCTACAACATTAGATTCATCATACCTGGAGTTCCTTGGCTTCTTGAACGGTTGACCATTTCCATTTCCATTTCAAGTAGAGGGAGCCTTTCTCTTTCCTTTGTTGTTGAACCTGTTTTTCCTTTGATTTCCATTTGCCCTGAAGTTGTTGTTATTGTTGTAGTCATCATTTTGGGGTGAGTCCCTTTTATTGGGACACTCTCTAGCATAGTGGCCAAACCTGTTACAATTGTAACATCTACCCTTCCTTCCTTTGGGTCCTGCTCTTCCTTGACCTTGATTTCTTGGACCAGCATTATTCTTCTTCTTTGTATGAGCGGAGAAAGCAATAGGTTCATTTGCATTGGAAGGTTTGTCTCTCCTCTTGAGTGCATCTCGTCAACAATTCATCAAAATCGGGAATTATGTTATTATTGAGAATAGTGGTATATTGAATACATACAATGCCCGGGGAAGACCTCCAAGAGCAATAAGAGTGAGCTCTCGGTCAGCTATGACCTCTTCAATAGATAAGAGATCATTTTTTATTTCAGTAATCTTCATAAAGTAGGATTGGATAGACTCTCCTTTGTCCATCTTATTGTCCTTTAGCGTGTTCTTCAAAAAGAGTATGTGATTTATGTTGCTATCCCTGAACATGCCAACCAACTTGTCATACATCTCCTTAGATATGCTTGTGAATTGAGTCCCTGATGATCTTCTTCGCTTTGTTTTCCCCTTTCTTGTACTTTGTCTTAGTGGCAGCCGGTGCATTTGAAGGAGGCTCAGTAATCTTTCCCTACACATAGTCCATAACATCTTGTTCCTCCAAATTCAAGTCCAAGGACATTTTCCAAGCATGATAATCGGACTTATCATTAAGCTTGTCATCAGATTTGAAGTATGATGAGGAAGCCATTGACCCTTACCTTGTCCAACAGATTTCATTGATTGTTCTTCTCACTCTTGCTTGGGCTTTGTCTTCACCTAAGCTCTGATACCATGTTAATTTTAGATAACAATGGTATTCTATGCTTAGAGCAATTTACTTGAATCTTTTCTTATTAGCCCAATTTTAGTTCCATATTAGCAATCACATTAACATTGACAGTAAATGTTGATAGAACATAAACAAATAACCAGAAGACAAGCCAAGACAAGAGGACACAATATTTTGGCGGATGCCAAGGAAAAACCCCAATGTGGGGAAAACCCTTTGATCAAATCTTTTTATTATTCTTCAAAAGCTCAGCAGAGAGAGAGAAAAATATACAAAATTTACTTGCCCAAAACTTTAGTCAAACAGCAGTCAACAAGATGCCCTAACCAGAAAGTCAACGTTGGTCAAATCAGCAAGTTGACTTCACCAAAATGTGCCCAGTCAACCTTAGCCAATGTGTCCTCCAACGGTGAACCAAATCAACCCAAAACAGATCAGAAAATCACAATCAAACTCGATCAACCTGAAAAGTCAATGTTGCGATCAAAGTCAGCGGTCAAACTGCCCAGAATTCCTCGAATTTCGTGGCAATAACTGCAGCCTCAAGAGATCAAAATTCTGCCCAAAAATCAAAGTCAAAAGATGAAGTTTGACCCTTAGTCAATGCTAGTTAACGCCCTGATCTGCTGCCCTAGAACAATCCAAAATTTATGTCCTTCCTTTCACACGTGCGAGGAGAGAGAGAGAGACTCCTTGAGGTTGTACGAACCAATGAGAGAGGAGATGATGTGATGAGATGATGATGTCCAAATGAGGAATGAGTCTCTCTAATTTATATCCTTCAATGATGGGTGGAGACACATCTATTGAGGCTTATGAGCCTACATTACATTTCTGGTCGACCATTACAAATGTACATGTGTGAGAATAAATTCAAAATCCAACTTTCTGCTCATCCAAACAAGATGATCTTTAGATCAATCTTGCACCTCTTAGAAAGAGGAATCCAACAAAAATAACATCTCCATCATATGAGCAATCCAAAGTGGAGTTTGGCCCTAGTTTCCAATTTTAACAGGTTCCCCCTTCAGTTTTATTGTTTCTTGATTCTATCATTCTCAAGGCATGGACTTACTTATTCTTTCTATTCTTATGTTGTTTGGGGTATTTGTTACATAACACCTATCCAAATATAGGCCATCAATTTGGAGTTTCATTGGGTCATCTAATATGGCATGGAGAGAAAAGTAGTGTTCCACTTGGTCAACCCAACCCAATGAATGTTATGATCCAGATACATAAAAAACCATAAGTACACACCATGTACATCAATGTGAGAGTGGAGCACAAATCCAAGATAGACAAGTTAAACAATAATTCCTTAAATAATAAGAGAACTTCCTTCAAATTATCCAAATAGATTCATACATCCAAATCACATGTCCTTAATAATGACTACATGATCCCTATATATTCACACATTGCACATGTGGTCCCTTCATTAATAGGCTAACCCTATTACATATATATTTACACATTACATGCACATTAAACCCTATATATGCCCCCATTTGGGATCATATCATATACGTTCAACCCAAGGTTGTGGGGGTGTCCCCCCCCCCCCCGGAATCCGCTCCTAAAGCGCGCTTCGAGCAGGAGCGCATCGAGAGCGAGCCCAAAAGCGCATTCCCTAAAAAATTTGTGCTCCCTGCCAATTCGAGAGCAATAGAGGGAGTGATCGCTCTCGTATCGCTCCCCTTCCCTCTCGAGCCAAATTTTAAGTGCGGGGAGCGATACGTTCCCGATCACTCCCGCCCTACTAAGAGACACATGTGGCCTACTTGGAGGGGAAATTTTTAAGAGGGAAGAGGGGCCAAAAAAATAAAAGGCCTCCTCCCCTCCCGCATTGTATCATTTTCATGAACTTGAGAGAGATTGAGAGGGTTTGAGCTTGAGGAGCTTGCGAGGGAGATTGAAGGTTGCCATTTGAGAGAGCTTGGGATATTGAAGACACCACCCATTGGAGAGCCAAAGCGGTAGGGTCTAATCCCATCCTTTTTTCTTCCATGTAGCATTTGTGTTTTTTATATGTTGAATGAAAGATGTTTTCTTCTCCTACTCTTTCCCAATTCCCATTCCTCCTCCATTTTATTATAGGCAAGAAACTCAAACTTCACCAAACATGATGGGTATATGGCTTAGCATTCTCTTGTTGGTTCCTTTTTTTGTTATGATGGTGGTGGTGGGGTACAGAAGAATAAGAAGAGATGAAGATGATGAAGTGGGTAGTGGTGGATTAGGAAACCCTGAGAAGAGGAGTACCAAGAGGAAGAGGAGGAGGATAATGAGGGTGAAGATGATGATGGAAAGAAAACCAAGGTAGACCAAACCCCCTTGTGGAAATATGTTACTAGGCTTGCAGAAGGGAAAGGGGGTGGAACCACTAAATTCACATACCCCCATTGCAAAATCACTTACACAGGTTCATAAACACGTGCCAGAAAGCATCTTCATGGGAAAATGGCATGGGATGAAACTAAGCAAATAGGAATCAAAACTTGTCTATGTGTGTCAACACAACAAAGAGCCAAATACATAAGGGATAAGGAGGAAGCCCAATACAATTTTAAAAATTAAAGGGTGAAATTGAAAATTACACCACTAGCCCACATAGAGTAAGAACTCCATCAACATCCACCCATGGTAGTGGATACAGAGCCACGGGCACAGACATCTCTTTAAGGCCTGGAACAATATCAGAATTCCTTGATCAATGGTGTAGGGATGACAAGGATGCAAAAAAAATCCAATCTCTTTGCATGTGGCATACCATTCAATGTTCTTCGCTCACCTTATTGACATGAAATGTTTGCCACCATCATGCCCCTAAAGGATACAAGAGCCCTGGGTATCACAAAGCTAGAACCATGGGACTTGATTGTGAAAAAACCAAAATAACAAATGTTTTGAGTAAATTCACAAATGCTTGGAATGAATATGGGGTATCCATTGTATCTGATGGTTGGACAAATGTAAAAAGTAATCCATTAATAAATTTTCTTGGTGTGTCTGCTACTAGTGCAGTCTTCCTTTCATCACATGATTACTCAGAAAAGTTCAAGACTGCCATCAACATTGCACAACCATTAATTCAAACAATTGAAAGTATTGGGCTATACAATGTCATCCAAGTTATCAATGATAATGCTTCTAATTATAAGGCAACAAAAGCAATCATTAAGAATAAATACCCCAACATATTTTGGTCTGGGTGTTTGGTGTTGAGAAATCTAGGGCATCAAGATTAGGTGATTTCTCTATTAATGATAACTGATTGTGAATGCTTTTTAATTCTTGAAATTAGGATCTTCTCTTCTTAGATTATTATAGTGTTCTTATTCATCAAACAGATACCAATGCATGAACAATAAAGAGGCAAGAGACACAGAATGTAGGCTATCAGCTAGAGCCAAAACCTCTCCCACTTGAGAGGAAAACCCGAACAAATTCTTCTTCTTATAGAGACTTCAACTGACGAATACCAAGACCCTTGACCTATTTTCCACTCCAAGACAAAGACACAAAGCTTCCTTGATGAGATCCTTCTTCCTTGAGTCAACGATACTCTTGCTTCTTCCTTCTTCTCGACTACCCTTCAAAATTTCGGCCCCTTGATTTAGGCCTGCAATCTTCGACCCTAATTCAAAAACCCTAATTGCAACTTCTTGGAAAGTGTCACCTTCTAGAAGAATGCCCTTGATTCCTTTGCTTATCTTTAGACTTTCCCTTCTCCAAGTTCGGTTACCCAAGAGGACTGCAATTCTTCTTGGCTTCTTCTGCTGCAAATGATCCTCCTCTTCTTCACACGTGTGATAAGTGACTAAAAACAGATCTGAAAATGATGCTAAATACCTCGCTCTTCTTCTTTCTATTTTCACTGATGATTAGGCTCCTTCCCAAATGATCTTTGCACTTCTTGTTACAGAGTTTATCTTGATCGAATTGCTTGCTCTCAAATGAGGTCGAGCTACCCTATTTATAGTCGTTGGAGCCTCCATAATAAGCCGACTTGAGTGAGGACGAGCCGACATGTCCTTTAGTGAAGATCTTTTATTCCATCTTGTAACCAACTTGAAGGAGATACTTTTGCTTGGTCTTGGAGGGCTTTCTTACTCATTTAATGACTCATAAAAAATGTAACATGCCCAAGAAGGCATGACATTGACTTAATAGACTTTTATGACTTAATGACAAAACCTAAAGGCTCACAATGGGAGCCATCACTAAAAATAAAATTCCTTGCTCATGAAACCCATGAGACAAGTGTTACAATAATAATTTTATTTTCCTTATTTACATCAATTACATAAAATCATATTTACACATGTCATTATGAAGACCAAACCTAGTTACACTTTTCAACATTTGGTTCACACAGTGAACCTTTTGATGCATGACATTATTAAGATGAAGGAACCTCAATACAGATGGATTGGTGAATTGTACAAGAGAGGCAAGAAAATGATAAAATTTATTACCAATCATAGCAATACCCATAGCCTTTTCCGCAATCAATCAAGGTTGGAGCTATTGAATATTGTGAAGACTAGATTTGCTAGTTATTACCTCACCTTCAGGCACCTTTTGAGGGTAAGAGAGCCATTGGCTAGCATGGTATCAAGCCCACATTGGTAGGTATTAAAGGGCATAGCTGCAACCGCAACTGACAAGGAAGATTTTGAAGAGGTGGAGCACACCGCTCTTGATGGTCAATTTTGGGCAAGTGTGAGGGATGTTTTGTAATACACCAATCCCATTTATAACATGATTTGTTTTGTAGATACAAATGCACCGATGATTTGAGAGGTGTATGAGCAAATGGATAATATGTTGGCGCAAATAAAATATATTATTCAGCCCAAAGATCTCATCTTGTATGATCATATTCACAAATATGTATGTGCACAGTGGGATAAACTTAATGTTCCACTACATGGCCTGGCGTATGTCCATCTTGGTTGGGCAAACTTGCACCTAAGGGTGGGGTTAGGATCAAACCCCATATAGATCCAGCGGTACAAGTTGGGCATATGGCATCATTAAACAAGTCAGTCCCTGATACGGAGGAGTGTGCTAGATTATGTGGAGAATTAGGAAAATATTTTATTCAAACTGGAGTGTTTGGTTCTTTGCATGTAATAGAAGATAAGGACAGAATGAATCAAGTTGAATGCTGGAACATGTATGGCTTTGGGTGACCTTTGGCAAAATTGGCAGTAAAAGTGCTTTCACAGGTTGTTAATACTTCTTCTACAGAGAGGTGTTGGAGCACCTATAGCTTCTTCCATAATGTGAGAAGAAACTACCTCAATGAAAATCGGGCAGAACTCTTAGTTTTTGTCCACTACAACTTGAGGTTGTTGACACATTATTGTGAGTGGGGTCGTGCTAATAAATCATATACCATTTGGGACAACAACCTAAAGGAGGATAATTTGGAGGTTGGAGCTATACATTTAGAAGAATTGGTAGCAGAGCTTTTGAAAGATGATGATGAAGTAGCAATAGTAGCACCAGCCATGCCACCCATCATCCACTAGCAATGTTGAAGTTGTACCAGCTTTGCCTTTGTCGCCACCTCCATTTGCAGCATTGTGTGTAGGTCATGTGCCTTCTAGTTCTAGATGTGGTCGTCCCACTATACGAGAGGAGACTCCCATTGCTCATAGATCATGAGAAAAGAAATTAGAAGTTTCTTGTGGATCTGGAAAGAAGAATTTTAGAGTATAGATTTACATGTCTTTTCTAGTTTGTACTTTGTAATACTTTTTATAACTATTGACTCTTTCACATTTATTATGCTATTTTTTGTAAACAATATATGACGATTTAAGTTGAAGTTTGAAGTTGCCATTTATAACTCATTGGTAATGAATTATTGAATACGATGCTTCGTGAAAAGTTGAAAGTTGTTTCATTTCATGTTAGATATTCTTTGTTGTAATGGTTACATGACTTACAAGTACAACTTTGGTGATCAATGATGTTAAATGCTATATATTGAATTTTGAAAGCTTGAAACTTTAAGATTGATGAATCATGAGACTCGATATGTTGTATGTTACTAACTTGTGGACATGGTGGATGAAGATTATAACTTCTAGATGGTTGATGTTATATGGTTCAATCTATGTTTTTTATGCTTTTTTATATCTAATTCATCATTCTACATGCTTTTGTTGATATATATGCATCAAGAAATATTAAAAAAAAAAAAAATATATATATATATATATATATATAAAAATTTGCTCCCCGATTCGCTCCCGAACGGGAGCACGAAAATGTCGCTCCCGCTCCCACTCCCAAGTAACCTTGCACGAGGGTACTAACATAATTAAACACATTCCACCTAGGTGATGTCTATCAAATGTTACAATATCAAATCATATCACGAGAGGAAATCCCACACAAAGTGCCTACAACACATACAACCAGATCAACATTATAAGGGAAGGAGGCAATAAAAATGCTAACCCATCCAATCATCATGTATGTCCCCACCACGCATCCAACACGAGAGGACCAAGTAGAACACTCTTTGTAATGACACAAAAATACAACATCTTCACACCTAGTCACTAGGAACTCAACATCATGAAACATCTGCAGTCTAACACCTTGTTCTAGAGATCTAACCTATTGGGGGCTAGAACCACCATCCTTGAACAAGATGTAGCACATCCCGAATTAAAAAATGTACACCAAAACCACACCATAATGAGACATACGGCTCCATAACCATCAAAGATGCGACCAGAGGTGATCAAAAAGGCAAGCACATGTGTAAGGACCACCAATCCAGCAAGCATGATTATCCAACCAAAAGAGAAGTGAAACTTCCCCCAACCAAATACCTCCATCAAATGACTCATGCCATAAAGAGAAGTGGCTCCTGAAGATGAATCCCCCGGAGTTGATCAATGCTAAAAAGTACCAGCAACTAATCCCACCAATGTGATGAAAATCACAAAATTAGACATACAATATGACGTGTAACAACACTCATAGATTTGTTCAACCCTAAATTAACATTATGCAATCTTGTTTAGCAAATGTTCCTCGTACCTACAGCACATGCAAAGCACCATGCTATAAAGAATAATAGACATGCTAACCTTGGATGCAGAATTTCATCATTGGTCATTAGGATTAATCATTTTTCCCAAATGATTACCCGATGAGACTTACGTAAATTATTTATCAATAGTTTGTTGAATTATATGTATTAGGCTAATCTTTGCTAACTAATCTTATCCTATTCCTCGTCAATGAGAGCCATTTCTTGGCTATAACACGTAATGTTTGCAACCAGACTTGAAAACATGGCCAGGGCAATGCATCCATATAAAACCACATTAAAAACATGAAAATTGGATGATAACATTTATTGGAAGGAGAAAAAAGGGTACCACAGGCTCAACTATCAAACATAACAGTCACCTTCCTCCCCCATGATTGGGTAGAATGTGTGTAAGACATTATAGCACCAACCTTGCATGTGCAGGTGTTGGTTTCACAAAAAGAAACAATTCCTAATTGGTCACCGCAGCAGTTTAGGCATAGGAACCAATGACCACAGTAATTAACAACTTAGCATATGTGGTTTGATCTTTTTCATAAAAATGAAAAATTGCATGGCTCTTCTTATCCTCTCTATGACCTGGAAGGGCTTTGTGCTAAGAGAGTCATGCTCCTAGACATGTTCAAACTTAATCAAAATTTTGCATTCTGGTGTAATAAAGTTCGTAGTACCTACAGCATATGCAGAGCACAAAGCTACCAGGAATAGGAGACTCAATAACCTTGGACAGAACCCTGAGTTATCAGGACCACTGTACCAGGCTGGAACTAACTGGTCCAAAGAAATCCACAAAAAAAACACTCCATCATGCCCAAAAGACAGAAAAAACAAGGGGAAAAAAGGCCCTTACATACTAGATACATTAGCAAACTTTGCATATTAAGTGTACACTGATGGTTTATATATACATAAATGTAGATAAATATATAATTTTTATTAAAATTTGCCAAGCTCTAGTATTTTTTAGTGAACCGGTTCTTCAGCCCCATTTTCCAACACGTCCTGTCTGGGGTCCCAATCTGACTCTTGGCTGGTTCCAGTCCCAGTTCCAATTTTGATAGTATCGGCAGAATTAGTCTTCATATTACTGCAGGTAAGGACAAAGAGAAGTTCAGTCACAATATCAAAATGGACTGGTGCACCTTGTACATCTGAAGGAATAGCTTGGACCTTAGTATGTGATTTGAAATCAAAGACCTTTCCAATATGAAGGATTAGTTTATTTAGTTGGAAATTGGAATTTAGTATTATTACAAAAATCTAGTCTAATTCTGAAACAGACAAGGTAAAATTGACTGAAGAAACAATACAATACACCAAGTACAAATATGGGGATATTGAAGGAGGTGTAGATTGAGGTTGTAAGACTGAGACATCCACTTTGGGATTCAACAAAACTCGGTGACTCTGCTAAACTTGATTTAAGACTCACCTTGAAACTCAACAAATAGAATAAAACTCAAAGACAGGAAACTGTGTGCAAAAACTTTAATAATGACATTTCTATCCACAAAATCTATAATACAACAGTTTATAGCAATTGAATATATTAAATGGCCAAATGAGAGAAAATGAGCCTTTAGGGTTTCAGTAGATGTGTTTCCGCTTTTTTTCTTCCTCCAAAAGTACATTTCATCTTTTTCTCCAAGTCATTTCCATGTGGTGTCTGTGTTTCTGGCTGGTCAAGTTTTACAAGTTTAGCCAAGTTTCATTTTTCAGGCCAAGGTTCAAGCCAAGTTTTCACCCGTCACTTATTTCAGGATGGGCTTGAAAAGGTTCCTTGAGACTAACAGGTCTTGGCCAAATCTAACATAAATGACTTGGATCTTCTACATCCAACTTTTCCTCAAACCAAGGTAATTTATAAATTTAGCTACTCATTGAACTAAAACGACAGCACATACTTGTTATAGTGAATCATGATTACGTACCAAGATAATCACCCTATACAGACAAAAAATACCTGTTAAGAGGAAACAGATTACACTACAATGGAGCTAGTTTTTTAATCAAATGCTTCCTTTAACTAATAAGATAAACATAGATGTACATATGCATTATACAAAAAAGTGAATTCGCAAATGCAGCTGCAGCCATACCACAAACACTATCATAGCTAAAAAACAGGGCAAAATATAAGCCAAAAATGCCCATTAACCTAATACTAGCCTCTTAGGCATAAGTGCAATGGAAATACCAATGTGATGTTCAAAAAGAAAAAGAAAAAAAAATCAAAGCAGGGAAAGGGCTTGAAGCATTGAGACTGGGGGGATTCAAATGACAAATAAGAAGACAAATACAGATGAAATGCACAAAAAAAAAGGCAAAACCATAATGCAGTCTGCAAGTTCTGGTTCAAACTAAATGTGACAGAAAAGAAGAAATAACAAATGCTGGCATCTATATTTTGTCTGCAAACTCACTTGACAGTATGAAAGCACCCGAAATATTCGAGCAACATCCGTAATATCAGTAGCAGTTGTTGCAATCTTCACTATATCAGCTCCTGTAGATTGTATTCTTGCCACAAGAAGGCCAAGATCCTCCAGTGATGGTGTATATTGTTAATTATGATTTGAAACAATGATCTTGCTATTTTTCTCGCTTCTTGCTGGGAAATGCTCTTAATGAAATCAGAAGCAACCTGAAAAAGAAAGCAATGGAACTTGAATAAGTGCCAGACATCAACTTTGTCAAATCAAGCAGAGGCCCTAGTGAAACATAAAGTATATAACAGTTACTATCAGTTTTGTTTTATCAGTTGAGTCAACAACAAAACATCCCTAGATAATGCATATGGATGAATTTCAAATTAAATAAAGGGAACATAAGACCATTGTTGGGTGTCTTCTACATAATATGAGCAAACCCTATATAGACACCACAATAAACTTATAAAGACATCAGCAAAACCACACCTGCTGATCATTGTACTTAACTATACACTCCATGCCTGGCCTACAACATCCTACAAATAATGGAAGAACCATTGATACCTTCTATTTACAGAACCCTATATGCTAAAGAATACTTCAAATTATGTCCAAGCAGACAATCTGCTTGCTGGAGAAAAATAGATGTATGTACGATCATCAATTTATCAGCTAATTAAAGAGAATACGGGCATTCTGCAAGTAATTTTATCATTTGCTTCTTTTCCGACTTCCAGGAGAATGGTACCAAGTAATTCATTTTATCAACAATACTTTGAAAAAATACTGCAAATAAAGTTAACAAACAGAAATTTGGAAAAGTTAAGATGCAAAGAATCTTCATATCAAAACAGGCATGTTAACTTGCCTTAAGATGCTTTCAATCCAAGCATAATACTTAAAGTCAGCTGTATCTACAGCATAATTCTTAAAATCAGCTGCGTCTATAGCATAATTATCAGATACGAGATATAGGAGATATAAGAGCTTAGGGATTATTAAAGATAATGCAACTGGATTTGAAGTGCTGAAAAAACACATGAAATACTCATACATCATAAAATATTTTGTTTAAAAATCCTTTAAGGAAGATCAACCAAAAGCATGTGATGAGCTCAGATAACCAGGAATCATAAGAGCACAATTTATAATTGTCAACCTGAGTATATAAACTTTCATGATACTGTGCACCTTATATGCAACCACAAGAGGCTTCTCATCTAGGAATGCTAGCAGCTAACTCTAATCTATCGATGCCTAAGCTAACTAATGCAATTAATAATTGCTGAAATCTTACTAACTAAATTACTGAAAACAGTAAGCCCAGAGTAATTAAAACTTCCATTAGCAGATTTTAAAGAAATCAAACTACAGAAATAAGGTTGAAGAAAAAGATGAAGCTACAGAATTCAAATTGCATAAACAATAAGCTCTGCAGAAATTAATAAAATTCCGCAGCATCTTCTTTTATCAATAAGAAATAAAGCATCTCTATATTGCTAACTAATGCAGTCTAATTGCTGAAAAGTTACTAACTAAATTACTGAAAACAGTAAGACCAGAGTAATCAAAACTTCCATTAACTTGAATTTTAAAGAAATCAAACCACATAAATAAGGTTGAAGAAAAAAAGAATTAAGCTACAAAATTCAAATTGCATACACAGCAAGCTCTGCAGAAATTAATAAAATTCACGGCATCTGCTTTTATCAATAAGAAATAAAGCATCTCAATATTAACAAAGAAATCCTGAAGCAGTTATTTTCTATAGCAAGAAGGCAGGCTTTCAGCAATGTGCTTCAAGATTTGGCCCTTGCTCTAAAGTACTTTTGGATAGATCCCTAAATTAAAACACTACAAAAGAGAAATGCTGTGACACAAATAATTCTCTCTTTGTTATCCAAAATCACAAGTACAGTAAAATTCCTTCTTGAACCAAACCAAATAGGTTGAAAATTGTTACATTTATCTAGGGCAGCAGGTGGGGGTGGGATAATACTATATCCCTAAGGAATCATAGTGGTCCTGTTACCACAAAATCTAGCAGGCCTTGGAGGGAAACCCTACAAGGCAAGAGCTAGACAAAGTGCTAACAATGGGGTAGAGGCCCAATGTCACCTCAGCCAAAACCCCCTGCTCATAATGGATTTTCACCGATAGGAGTCCCGGTAGAGAGGTAGGGAATAATTCTAAGATAGATAGGCTGTAGATAAGGTATAAGATGATCTCACTAGGGCTCATTCAAGAGAGACACAACACAAGTTCAAAGGCTTCCTTAAAGAAGCAATTCGCTCTCAATGAAAGACCTAGAAAAGTGATGCAAGACCTAAGGTTTGATGTACTTGACGAAAATGGGAGTTCCAAAGGTCAAGACAAAAAGTAAAGGTTCCTTGTGATGGATTCCAGCAATTACAAGGCTTATGAAACCTTGAAGAATCCTCCAAGTTGGGGAAAACTGATTTTCCCTCTCGGGGAAATACCAAGGGCAAGAGATTTTATGGACGAAATTTGAGTGGATACCCACCAAAATGATAGGTCAAGTATTCAAGACCTACCTCTTGATGTTTAGACTCTCAAACCACCAAAAAGCCTCCTCCCTAAATTTCGTTACAAACACTAGATTCTCCTTCCTAGCCTTAAATGTACCAAATAAGAAGAAAATTATGGAGAAAATTTAAGGTTGATCACCAAGTGATTGGACCAGTGCCTTGTCTAAGGGTATATGGAGTCACAAATTACTTAAGATAAGCCATATTTTGTTCCCAAGGAGACTGAAATTTGATGCCTAGCTATCAGAAATTCCAACATTTACCCACTCAATGTGTAATATCCCCAAGGAAATAACTTGATAATAAGCAATACACCAATGCAGATATAAATATATGACCCGGAGCAGGATCTTGAATCATAGCACATGGAATGCAGGCAGGCCATTTTGTGTCGAGAAAGTACATAGAGAGGAGTACAATAAATCGAGTAAGTGCCTATCCTTGCCTAGGCAAGTGGAGACCCTCCTTCGGATAATGGTACCCAGCAAAAGGACGACGTCTAGGCGCTCCCCGAATGCGAAGATGGTACTTGTGTGCGGGCGAAGAGCGTGAAATGGGCGATCTCCCAGCGAAAACCACTCTCCACGATGAAAACGTGGAAATGCATAGTGGCTTGTGTGAGAAATAGATAGACACTAGTCACCCAGAGACCTCCAAACGAATAGATCGGCCCCTACGCCCAGCCTAGAAAACGACGTGGCTTTGCCTCTCCCCAAGTACGCTCATCGGTCAGCGTCCTACCAAGTGGATACGCTCCCCGAATGCTCGGATGCGCTAGATGCGAAGCCTCCAAACAGTCTGCGTCCTTCCCTTCCCCGATGCGCGTCCTCCCCTATCGGATACGCTGCAAACCCTCGGATCTATGCTGAATCGACAATATCTCTTGAATCTACGGCCTCTAGGGGGCAGATCGATGTTAACCCTCAGTCTGGACTAGATGCGCCAATATCTCTCGGTCTGCAACTCCCCAGTGGATCTGGGGCTAAACCTCAGTCTGCGACATACAAGACTAGATGCGCAAGTATATGCTCGGATCTCCCCTTCTCATGAGTGGATCTAACAATGAACCTTCGGATACGCAACCCTTTCCTTGAGAAATGTCTGAGCGTCTCACTTCCAAGCTTGACGACGTCACTTCTCCTCCGCGAGCAGGCGTTCTCCCTTGCCGGATGCGGAGGCTGCGTCCCTCACGAGACGGCGTCTCACCCTCTGAATAAAAGCGCGTCCTCTCTCTGATGAACCGGCATCCTCTCCTCTTGAGCTTGCGCGACCACTGGAGGGTTCCCTCCTCCTCGAGATTTGCTTGAGAAGCTGGCTGGCACCGCTGCCTCTTGGGCCGAAGATAGAACTCGAACAAAACCTTACTAGGGCGGGCACTCGAAGTCCCCCGAAGCTAAGGGTGAAACCAGAAATAACCTTACCAGGGCCGGCACTCGAAGTCCCCCGAGGCTAAGGGTGAGATCTCCGACCGGAGACACTCGATTGCACTAAACAGTGCTGCAGACCGACTAAACAACCGGCGTGCTGAAGCAGACAGAAGTCTAGCTCTCAATATCAATATAAAATCATGCATGTCCAAATGAGGTGAGAACCCCTCCTTTTATAATGCCAAACTCCCTCCAAAACTTAACTGCGTCCTTACTCTCCTTTGACCTGCGCAGTTTACCCTGGGTCAGCCTGATGCCTCCCCATCATACTCATGTGGACCCCCAAGGCCCCCTCTCTAAGTTATAACGTCAATCTACTAGGAAAAGAACACTTTATTTATAAAGTGAGGTGACTAAAGTGAAGTGACCCCTCTTATTTCTCACTTTATTTATTATTTCTAGCTAAAGCGGCAAAATAAAGCAAAAATGAAATATTCCAATTAGCAAAGCTAATTGGGAATATTACAGTCTCCCCCGGCAAAACGTTGCTTGTCCTCAAGCAACTGAAGTGATGGATGCTGTAAGATCCTCTCATCCTCCCAAGTGGCATCCTCATCCGGCAAATTCTTCCATCTCACCAAGAACTCTCTCATCTTCCTGCTCCGCAGCTGTCTCTCCCTGGTGTCAATAATGGCCTCCGGCTGTAACACCAAGTGCCCCTCATCATCTGTAGGCGGTAGCTCCCCGGTGACTGTCACATGCTGACCCAGTGCCTTCTTCAGGCATGATACATGGAAGATGTTATGAATCCGGCTGCCTTGGGGCAGTTCCAACTCATATGCAACCTGTCCGATCCTACGTATCACCCTGTATGGTCCATAAAAGCGAGGCTTTAGCTTCTCTGCCCCCTTCTGTTTGAGCGAAGACTGTCGGTATGGCTGTAACCGTAGGTAGACCAGGTCCCCTACCTCAAAGTGTCTCTCCACCCGACCCTTATCAGCATACAATTTCTGCTGATTCTGTGCTGTGGCTATGTTGTCCTTGAGAGCCTGGAGGATGTCTTGGCTCTCTTGGATCCATAATTTGGCTCGCGGAGCCCTGCTAACACCAAACATCATGTCCACAAAAGATAGGGAATGATAGCCATACAACGCATAGAAAGGTGTCATACCGATGGACATATGGTGGGTTGTGTTGTAGCAGTACTCGCCCAGATGTAGCCATTTCAGCCATGCTCTCTGCTGCCCACTGACGTAGTTATGCAAGTAGCCCTCTAGCCACTTGTTAACTATCTCCGTCTGCCCGTCCGTCTGGGGATGATAACTAGTGCTCGGTGTCAACTCTGTCCCCACTAGTCGGAAGAGCTCCTGCCAAAATCCTCCCATAAAACGGCTGTCCCTGTCGCTAACAATGGTCTTGGGTAGACCATGCAATCTGAAAACCTCCCGAAAAAACAACTCTGCCACCTGTGCCGCTGTATGATGCGCCGAAATGGCGAAAAAATGAGCATACTTCGTTAGCCGGTCAAATACTACGAAGATGCAGTCCTTGCCCTGCACTGTGGGCAACCCCGTGATGAAGTCCATCGAAATACTCTCCCACTTCCCCTCCGGAATGGGAAGCGGCTGCAACAGCCCCGCCGGATGGCTCATCTCTCCCTTGTTCCGCTGGCAAACCTCGCACTCCCTGACATGCTGGAGTACGTCCTCCTTGAGGCCCTTCCATGCAAATCTCTCCCGGATGGCCCTGTACATCTTGGTGAACCCCTGGTGGCCTGCCAATGGTGAATCATGTGAAGCCTGGAGTATCTTCTCCTTGAGCTGAGACCCCTCAGTCAAGAAGATCCTGTCCCTGTAATAGATGACCTCGTCGGCCACCCTGTATCGGCTATCTGCTACCTGTCCATCCAGCACCTCGCATGCAAATCTGTCTTTGGAGTACTCAACCAGTAGTCGAGCCTTCCAGTCAGCGTCCAAGCTCATGAGTGATAACGTGGCTGGTCTACGGGAAAGGGCATCAGCCACCACGTTATTCTTCCCCTTGACATACTCTATGTCAAAGTCGTAGGCCTGGATCTTGCTGATCCATTTCTGCTGCCTCTCCTGCAACTGCTTCTGCTCCAGAAAGTACTTCAGGCTGTTATGATCTGTCCTCACCCTGAATCTGCCACCTACCAGGTACTGCCGGAATTTGGCCAATGCATGCATGATGGACAGCATCTCCTTATCATATATGGGATATAGCCTCTCGTGTGGAAGGAGCTTCCGGCTCTCGAACGCAATCGGATGACCCTCCTGCATCAATACTGTTCCAATCCCCTCTCCTGATGCATCGCACTCTAGGACAAAGGGCTGCATAAAATCTGGCAACGCCAACACGGGGCAACTGCTCATCACCTCCTTGAGCTTATCAAAAGCTCGCTGTGCCGTATCCGACCAACTGAATGCCCCCTTCCTTGTCAACTCCGTGAGGGGTGCAGCAAGCTGAGAGAAGCCCTTGACGAACTTCCTGTAATAGGTGCAAATACCAATGAACCCTAGAAGTTCTGTTACATTCCGTGGCTCTGGCCAGTCCCTGATAGCCCTGATCTTCTCCTCGTGGACTCTCACCCCATCCACTCCTATAATGTGTCCCAGATACAGCATCTCCGTCAATCCAAACTCACACTTGGAGAGCTTGGCAAAGAACTGCTGCTCCTCCAGAATGTGCAAGACCGTCTCAATGTGTTGGAGATGCTCCTCCCAAGTCCTGCTGTATATAAGGATATCATCAAAGAAAACCAGCACAAACTTCCTCAGATGATCCCTGAAAATGTGGTTCATACAAGACTGGAAAGTAGCAGGTGCATTGGTCAACCCAAATGGCATGACCAAAAACTCAAAGTGCCCATAATGACACCTGAAAGCGGTCTTGGGAATGTCCTGTTCCCTCACGCGTATCTGATGGTACCCGGATCTCAAATCAATCTTTGAGAAGAACCGTGCTCCGCTCAACTCATCCATCAGCTCGTCGATCCTGGGAATGGGGTACCTGTTCTTCAGGGTCTTCTTGTTCAGAGCCCTGTAATCAATGCACATGCGTAATGTACCATCCTTCTTCTTCACCAGCACTACTGAAGAAGCGAAAGGACTGGTGCTGGGTCGAACGTGCCCAAGGGCCAGCAACTCCTGAATGGCCCGTTCTATCTCATCCCGATAGGCTTTGGGATGCCTATACGGTGTGGTGATTACCGCCTGTATCCCCTGCTCCAGCTCGATCGTGTGCTCAAACCCCCGATCCGGTGGCTGTCCTGGCGGAATGTCTCCAAAAACTACTGCATATCTGTCGAGAAGAGTCTGCAAATCAAGGTGCACCGTCCGTCCTGTATCTACTGCCTCTGAAGCCCGCAACTCTACTGCCCACTCTATATCTCCCTTGCGGAATGTCGCCTCCATGCTGTGTGCTGATACTGTCTGGGGTGGATATGTGTTCTGCCCTCGTATCTTCTCATGCTTCCCCGTCTTGGGATCATCCCACTCCATCTCTAAGGCCTTCCAATCCGTTGTGACCTTCCCCAAAGTAATAAGCCACTGAACCCCCAATATCACATTGGTGCCCGGAATGTCCACCACAAAGAAGTGATCGGCCAATGTATAAGTGCCCATCGTCACTGATAATTCTGGTACATATCGAGCACATGCCATGGTCTGATCTCCTGGTACCAAAACAGAAAACCCATCAAAGCCCTCCGTCGGTATGCCTCTCCGCTCAACCATCTGTGCATCAATGAAGTTGTGGGTGGCCCCACTATCGACTAAGACCGAAACCCGCTGTCCGCGCACTGTCCCCCGTACGCGCAATGTCAGATACTTGGGGACTCCTCGTAATGCTGCTAGAGCTCCCCCAGTAGGTGCGAATGATGCCCCACCTGCATCGGGTGGTGGAGGTGGTAAGGTACTCTGCGCTGTATAACATCCTCCTGCCTCCTCATCATCCACCTCATCCTCTTCCCCGCTGCTCTCGGAGAAGACCTCTATGAAATGTGCCTTCCCTGCCGTACATTTGTGTCCCGGTGCCCACGGCTCCTGGCAAGTGAAGCATAATCGCTTTCGTCTCAGCTCTCTCCTGGCCTCATCATCAAACTGTCCTCATCCTGGATTCGCCTTGGGAGGTGGAACCCTCGTGTCCTTCCCCTTAGGCTGGAAAGCCTGTCTCTGGGGATAAGGTGTCCGAGCCCTAGGCAAGACATCTTGTAGGTCACGAGCCCTACTGATAGCATCCTGTAGTGTAGCCGGTTTGTTTGACCGGACTAGGCCACGAAGTGGCTCTGACAGCCCCTCCACAAACATATAGACCATCTGAGCTGTCGATAAGTCAGGTACCATCACTGAAACCCTCAAGAAGTCTGAGATGTATGCCTCTGCATTCCCCGTCTGTCTGAGCTTGGTTAGCTCAAAGAAATGCTGCTCTGGATCCTTCCTATCAAAACGCTCCACCACTCTCCTGGTGAACTCAGCATATGTCGTCACTGTGGAATTTCCCAGTGTTGCCATCCCATGAAACCACCAGTCCTGGGCCTCACCCTCTAAATGCAATGCAGCCATCTTGATGGCCTCCGCCTCTGGCATCTGGTTAAGCTGAAAATAGATGTCCAGCTTCTCCACCCAGGACTTTGCCGTAGTCTTCTGCGAACCATCAAACATCGGCAAATGGAATTTACTCGCTGCACGGTGACTATCACGGTGGGATCCACGTCCCTTGTGTTGGTGCTGCTCCTACTCATGGGCTTTGCCGCCACATCGGAACTGGAAATAGCGCTCTAAGGGGAAAGCATCCATGAACGCCTGACCTAGGCCCTGCCATTCTGCAAAAACGGCCGCATATTGAGCTGGACCCACATCTCTTGGGGCTGTCGACCCCTCGTCCCCTACCGGAAAGGTAGGCATGGTGGGTCGCGTGGGTGCGGGATTGACCCTCTGTGTACCTCCCCGCACTCCTGTCTCTGTGTCTTCGGGTGTGAATGTGGGCATATAGGGTCTCTGCGCTGTCACAATGGGAATAGCGTCTGGTATGTAGCGAGACACGCCCGATCCTTCTCCCACCTGGAGAACCCTAGGGGGTTCTCTCTGACTGATCTCTATGGCTGAAAGTCTCTGTGACGTCTCCTGCAGCCTCTGTGATGTCTCCTGAATGTGACGGAGGACCGCCTCTTTAAACCTTACATCATCCTCTGCCATTGGATTACGCTGTTCTGTCTCCGGATCTGTTTCAGGTGATTCCTGATCAGAGTCACTTCCCCCGAAGGGAAACTTCCCCCTATTCTCAGCTCTTCTGTGCTCTCTCTGGTAAATGTAGGGGTTATCCCCGGGCGTCATAGATTACTAGCACCACAGGCTGAGCCAGATCTATGCTCTGATACCACTGTAATATCCCCAAAGGGAAATAACCAGTAATAAACAGAAATATGCCAGACAGATATAGAAAACACAATGCTGAACCAGATCATGGAACCAATACACATAGAATGCCAGAAAACTGAGCCATTTTATTAATCTGAAAGTACATAGAGAGGAGTACAGGAAAATCAGAATAAATGCACCTATCCTTGCCCCAGGCAAGTGGAGGCCCTCTCAGACAAATGATGGCTGCAACAAGGACAGCGTCCTAGCTGGCTGAAGACTGCTCTGAAGACTGAAGCTGGACTGCACTGGAACTATGAGCTGAAGACCAAAAGATAGCTGATATCAATACTCCAAACCCTCACCAATGAAAACGCTGTCTCTGCTAGTGACAGCGCTGAAACAGATGTGGTGCTGGTCACCAAACTCTCCAGATGATAAGCTCAGCTCCTCAAGGCCAAAAACGCTGTCAAGCCCTGCTCACATGAACCTGTTCACTAGATCAGCGTCCTCCCAAATGGATCAACGTCCTATATGCTCGAGCCGCTGGATTCAAGCCTACAATCCAGATCTACCGCTTCCTCGCATCTATGCTAGACGAACACATCTCTTCAGATTCGCAACCCGCAAGGCTGATCTCGATGTTATCTCTTCGTATCTAGGGCTTCGGATCTCGCCAATATCTCCGTATCCGCACTCCCAAGCTCGATCTAATGCTATATCTCTGCATCTCGCCACCTACGTAAACTGCATCTCGCAAGTGTCCGCTCGTATCTACAATCTCCAAGGCCGGATCTATCGCTGTGCCTTCGCATCTCGCGCTCCTCCTTCTACCGGAACAGCCGTCCTCACCCCCGCACCGATTCGCGTCCTTCCTCCTCCCGGGAACAACCGCTTCCCTCGCCAGACTGGATCAAGGCCCCTCCCCGGAACAAGCCGTCTCACTCTCCCATATGACAGTCTTCTTCTCCCCCGAAACGTCCTTCGATCCGCGCAAACACACAAGAGGCTTCTCCCTCTCCAATTCTCCTGCTGAAGATGCTACCAAGTCCCACTGAAACTGAAGGGTGCTACTCAGAAAATAACCTTACTAGGGCGGGCACTCGAAGTCCCCCGAAGCTAAGGGTGAAACCAGAAATAACCTTACCAGGGCAGGCACTCGAAGTCCCCCGAGGCTAAGGGTGAGATCTTCGACCGGAGACACTCGGTTGCACTAAACAGTGCTGCAGACCGACTAAACAACCGGCGTGCTGAAGCAGACAGAAGTCTAGCTCTCAATATCAATATAAAATCATGCATACCAAATGAAGTGGGAACCCCTCCTTTTATAATGCTAAACTCCCTCCAAAACTTAAGCCAGGCCTTACTCTCTCCTTTAAGCGATTTACCTTGGAAATTACGGCTTTGATGCCTCCCCATCATACTCATGTGGACCCCAAGGCCCCCTCTCTAAGTTATAACGTCAATCTACTAGGAAAAGAACAATTTATTTATAGAGTGAGGTGACTAAAGTGAGGTGACCCCTCTTATTTCTCACTTTATTTATTATTTCTAGCTAAAGCAAAACAAAATGAAGCAAATATGAAATATTCCAATTAGCAAGGCTAATTGGGAATATTACGACCTTCGGACCAACCATGCGCTCAAAGATGAAATTGAGGGGCTCCGCCACAAGAAGCAGGTCCTCAGCCACCACCTGAAGCCATGGGCTGATGAAACTCCCAAGCTTTCGCAGGTTTTAGATGGGGCAGTGAAGCAGTTGAACCAGACCCTAGAGAGCGTCACCGCAGCTACCGAAGGACCAAACTCGCAAAAGTTGGTTGACATCGCGCAGAATGCAGTTGCGCACAGCGCAGGTGTCCTGCCCTCTTTTGCTGCCACTGTCGAACAACTTCAGGAAAAGATGAAGACCCCACTACCACTGTGACTTGGGACGAGACACAAGATTGTGTTGGGGTCCTCTTGGCGCAAGGTCCCCTAGCAGCAATTTTGGAACATTTTTGAATATTTTGTAATAATCTAGTCTAAGCGCAGGGGCTTTGGGGCGGGTCAAAGCCCCCAATGAATTGTAAATGGGTCAAAGGGTAGACCAAGAGTCTGCAAACAAAGGTTTGCGGACCATAGAGTATCGCAGGCTAGTATGTTATAAATAGATGGATAATTCGAGTTTAGGAGAAGGCTAAGTTTGAAACGAGCTTGGATACGGACTTGTGGATCTTTTGCGTCGATTGTCTGGATAAGGGCTCCTGCTGGCTGTGTGCACGGGAACCCTGAGTCATGTTGTGTGTGGACCTCGCTGGCTGTGTGCGCGGGCTAGTAGATAGAGTCTGTAAGCTGGATCTGGATGTTAATGAATGAGAAGACTATTTGAGATAGCTGAAGTGTTCAGTGTTATGATTGTTGGCTGCGCTCTGTGTTGTTTATTATCTGTTTGATGCATACAGATGATTATTGATGCGCATGCAGATGCGATACTGTATAAGAAGATGAATGCATAGATCTGGTTAGATTTGGTTGTTTTGCTTTTGTTAACATGCTATTGAATGATTTATGAGCTTCGCCGAAGATATTCCACCGATACACTGTTAAGGGTCTCTGTATTAGGGTTCCTCTGGCACAGCTCTATTAGATCTGAAGGGGCCCCTTCAATTAACTTTCTCTCTCTCAGGGTGTTTTAACCTAGTTCCAACACCCTCCCATACTATTGTGAGACCTTGACCTGCACAAGCAAGCCATTGCCGAAAGGGCCAGTAGTACAGGGGTTTGTTGGCAAACCTTAAAACCGAACCTGGGTCAAGACCCCTCAGGCCAACATTTAGGCTCTTTAAGTCCCGAAAATTCCCCTCCCTAAAATTTCGCTGGAAGCCCCAGATTTTCACCTTAGCCTTGAAAGGACCGAATTTTAAGATGAAAAACTATGGATGAAAAGTAGAGATGGCCATCAAGGACTTCGATTAGTACCTTGTCCTTTGGGCATATGGAGTCTTGGGATGTTCAAGATGAGCTAAATCGTCTCTAAGGAGGCTTGAAAATGATGCCCTAGGTACCACGTTTAAACATTTATCCACTTCAAAGATAATGAAATTTCATGGATAAGTTAAGAATTTCCTCCATTAGGAACATTCATCACATGCCATACATTGAATAACATATGCAATACTCAACTAGAAATCCTTCCAAAATCAATTTTCAATAATTAGGGCACAATTATCACATTCTAGAAGCAACAAATCCATACATTAAACAAATTCAAGAGAAAAATTATGTCAACATTAAACACTTACAGGATGACATGCAATATATCCATCCAAGATCCAAGAAATAGCTCCAAAGAAGAAATGTGAATTAGCTCCAAATGTCAATATGCATTCCAAAAGATTCTCCAATAGCCAAAGAAACAAGTGTGAGTTCTTCTCAAGAGATCTAATCCAAGTGTGATGATGATGAGTAGCTCAAATGAGCTCTCATCTATTTATACCTAAGTTGCACGAAGCACCGAAACGTTTCAATGTTTTCGAAATGGGTACATTTAGAAACGTCGCTATTGATTTGTGGTAGCATCAAATGTGCTCTAAGTCTCAAATTTTGTGGAGAGGCTTAGACACATGTATTCCAGATAACCAAGAAATTGTTTGGGAAATTCCACTCGGAGATAGTTTTATTTAATAAATTAATTATTTTTAATGAGACCCTAGGTTTAAACTTAGGAAATTAAAATAATTAATGGGTATTAATCTCACCATGGGTGTAACTTCTAGAAAAAGAGGAGGATCAAGTCAAAATGATCTTAGTCATTGATTAGCTTCTAATCTGGGTCGTTGAATGTCAACTAGAATATTATTTAAGAAAGTTTGAGGGTCATTTGCAAGACACACCAGAGCAGATACTCAGTTGCCCAAGCAAATCAATTTTCTTAGTGGCTGAAGTTTGGCAAGAGAAATCGATTCAAAGGGAGAGTTGCAGGTGGAGAGGACAGAGAGGGCATCATCATCAGTCAGGAAGGCAAGGGCAGGTGACGCAGTGCAAAGAAGGGACATCATAGAAGCAGCAAAGGGATAGCGCAGAGCAGTGACGCAGAACTGCGCAGTCCCCATGCAGAGCTGACACAGTGGTGATGCAGGAGGGCCAGAAGGGCCTCTCAGAGATCATATTTCCATCAGAAATTTATGAGAAAATTTCTCCAGTATTATCTAATCTGAGTCGTTGAATGTCAACTAGAATATCATTTAAGAAAGTTTGAGGGTCATTTGGAAGACACACCAGAGCAGATACTTAGTTGCCCAAGCAAATCAATTTTCTTAGCCGCTGAAGTTCGGAAAGAGAAATCAATTCAAAGGGAGAGTTGCAGGTGGAGAGGATAGAGAGGGCATCATCATCAGTCAGGGAGGCAAGGGCAGGTGACGCGGTGCAAAGAAGGGACATCATAGAAGCAGCAAAGGGATAGCGTAGAGCAGTGACGCAGAACTGCGCAGTCCCCATGCAGAGCTGACACAGTGGTGATGTAGGAGGGCCAAAAGGGCCTCTCAAAGATTAGATTTCTGTTCTAAATTTATGAGAAAATTCCTCCGGTGTTATCGCAGAGATTTCCCTTCATTACTATTGATTGCTACTTGTACAAGAAACTTTTGCTAAAGAAGAATAATAAAACCCTCATCTGCTGCATCGGTTTTCCCGCATTGGGTTTTTCCGAGGAAAATTGTCCAAAAATAACTGTCATTCTTGTGCTTGCATTTCTTTATATTTTGCTCGGTATTTTATGTGTGAAGGTTGTTGTATAATTTATTTTGATATTTACTGAACTAATTTCTATAAATAACTTATTGTTGAATAATAAGTAGGAGAACTAATATCAGATACTACAGTAGGATTTCGTTATAGAAATTTTCACATGGTATCAGAGCCTGATTGAGCAAGGGCACAAAGGAATTTGCGTTGAAGGGAAGTCATGGCGCTGCATTGACAACAAATCGAACCCCAAAGAGATTACGTAGTTTTTTGCAGAGGCGGCCAGAGAAAAGAAAAAGCATGATGGAAGATCATGACATCTCAGAGTTGTCTTCCATATTGGAAGAGGAATTTGCTTGTTTATCGACTACTACATTAGCCGATGATTGGTACATTGATAGAGGGGCTTCAGCTCATATGACTGGAGTTCGAGAATATTTTTTGAGCTATCAAGAAGAACGGATGAACTTCTAGATTACTATGGGAAACAAAACGAAATATACCCTAGTACGAAGAGGGACCATAGCATTCCAGACAGAAGCAAGAGATAATCTTCGAGCCACGAATGTGCTACATGTGCCAAGATTGGGAATGAACTTACTTTCAGTGTCCCAGTTGCAAGACAAGGGATATGATGTGTACTTCATTGGAAGGAAAGTATACGTTAAGCATTCAAGCTGGAAGAAAAAGGCTCAGATTGGAACTCGAAGCAACAGACTAACAGGTTGCAGCTCGAGTCTCCAATGGCACTGGTAGGCTGCGATCTCAATGGAGAAAAGGACCTTAATGAGCGATGGCACAGACAAATGGGGCATCTTCACCATAGAACTCTGAAAATACTCAGAGAACTGTTACGGGAGTTCCAGCCTTATGAACCAAGCATGATGAAGTATGCAGAGGATGCGTACTAGAGAAGTACGCTAAAGCCACATATTCCAGAAGCAACAATAGGGCTCCAAGTGTATTAGGGCTAATACACTCAAATATCTGTGGACCAATGTCTACCAGAGCTCTTAGCGGTGAGGAATATTTCGTCACCTTTATTGATGACCAGTCCAGGAAAATTTGGATCTACTTCTTAAAGACCAAGGATGAGGTCTTTGATCGGTTCAGAGAATTTAAAGCTCTGGTTAAAAATATGACAAGGAAGAAGATAAAAGTATTGCACTCAGATAATGGTGGAGAGTACACTGATAAGGACTTCACAGAATTCTGCGCAAGAGAGGGTATCAAAAGAGAATGGACATCTCCATATAATCCGTAGCAGAATGGGATCGCAGAGCGGAAGAACATGACTATTGTTGGGGCAACAAAAGCTATGTTGAATGACAAGGATCTACCTAGATTCTTATGGGCAGAAGCATGCAGCACAACCGTATATATCCAGAATAGGACTCCTCATAGGGCCTTGGGCAAGAGAATGCCCGAGAGTATCTTCACAGGGAATAAGCCAGAAGTGAGTCATTTCAGGATATTTGGAAGTGTGGCATATTCTCACATTCCAAATGAAAAACAAAGCAAATTAGATCAGACTGTAGAGCGTATCTCGTAGGATCAGTGTGGAAAAATTTGGCAAAAAGTCGCGATTTAATCCTAAAATGGTGATTTTTTTAGCTGGTTGATTAAATCGGTCGAATTTTTGCCGATTAAATCGGGACTTTTTCCAAAAAATCGTGAGTAATGTCGTTTCTTTAATGATTTTTTATTTTTTATTTTGAAAAAATTGGGATTTTTTCCAAAAATGAATATTTTTGTATTTTTTTAATTTTGTCGACTTTTTCAAAAAACTCCCGACTTTATCGAGTTTTTCAACTTTTGAACCCTTGCCGATTTAATCTCGACTTCGACTTATTCCACATTGCGTAGGATACATGAGACCTCGAAGGCATACAAAATCTACATTCCAGGCAGCAAGAAGGTTGTAGTCAAAAGGGATGTAAAGTTCATGGAAGACAAAGCTTTGAGAAAATCCCGAGAGATGCCTCCTAGAGATAAGTCTGAGGATGTTCCTCACGTCCAACAGTAGCAGGGGGAAGAACCAGCGGGTGGACAGACATCTGGATCAAGCACCGTAACTAGCATCAGTATTTCCTCAAATAGTTCATAGCGGATGGGGCAATAGGAAGAGGAACTGGTTGAGCCACCCACCACCAATGGCAGAATTAGCAGAGAAGTACAACAGATGCTGAGGGATGCAGAGCAGTTTATTGGAGCTCCTAGAACTGAGAAAAGGTAGCGTAGAAAACCTGACAGGTACCAAGCCTTGGTAGCACAGGTTGAAGAAGCCTCTAGCTTTCAAGATATCATACAGCATCGGTTCTGGGTGGATGACATGGTAGAAGAGTATAGCTCTATCATGACTAATGATGTCTGGGAAGTTGTGCCTAGACTACAGAACATATCAGTTGTAGGTTCAAGATGGATCTACAAGATCAAATATGCTGCCAGCAGCATAGAGAAATATAAGTCTAGGTTCGTGGCCAAGGGTTATGCACAGAAGGAAGGAATCGATTATGAGGAGACCTTCGCCCCTGTTGCCAGATACACCTCCATCAGATCTGTTGTGTCCTTAGCAGCATAGATGGGATGGGAGATTCACCAAATGGATGTCAAGACAATGTTCTTAAATGGGGTGATAGACGAGGAGGTGTACATTGAACATCCTGAAGGCTTTGAGACCCATGAGAAGAAATCTCATGTATGTAGACTAAAGAAAGCTCTATATGGGTTCAAGCAGGCGTCCAAAGCATGGTACGGTTAGATTGACGGGTACTTGCAGCAGTTGGGATTTTTCAAGAGTGACGTAGATCCCAATCTCCACTATTTGATGGTGGAGAATGAGCCACTTATTCTGGTACTATCTGTAGATGATCTGTTCCTTACAGGATCATCTAGGCTCATAAAGCACTGCAAGAAAAACTTGGAAGTTGAATTCGACATGAAGGACTTGGGATTGATGCACTACTTTCTAGGGTTGGAGATATGGCAGAAGAATGGTGAAATCTTCCTAAGAAAAGGAAGATATGCCTAAAAAATTCTAAAGAGATTCAGGATGCAGGATTTCTGGGCCATGGCAATGCCCATGATAACCAACTGGAAGAAGATAGATGCATCAGAAGACAAGGAAGTGGACCCCACCTTGTACAAGCAGCTCATTAGGTCACTTATGTATTTGGTCAACACCAGGCCAGACATTTGTTTTGATGTCAACACCCTCAGTCAGTTCATGGTAGAACCAAAGAGGGTACACTAGGCAGCAACAAGGCATATTCTTAGATATGTGCGGGAAACAGTCGGATACAGGTTGAAATACGCCCACGGAGATGATGTTAAGATTGAGCGGTTTCATAGACACACATTGGGCAGGCAGTTCAATAGATCGCAAGAGTACCACAGGGTATTGCTTCAGCGTCGGATCAGGGATGACCTCCTGGTGCAGTAGGAAGCAAAAATTCATAGCACTGAGCTCAGCAGAGGCGGAATATATGGAAGCAAGCACAACTACGAGTGAAGCCATATGGCTTAGAAAACTGCTAGTGAATTTGTTCAGAAGGAAGATGGAAACGACCAGTATCTACTGTGATAATCAGAGTTGTATCAAACTCTCTAAGAATCCAGTATTTTATGATCGGTCAAAGCACATCGACATCAGGTGTCATTTTATTAGAGACTGTGTTCAACGAGGGGTAGTACAGTTGCAGTACGTCCCCACAAGGAATCAGGTGGCAGACATACTCACCAAAGCTCTCGAAAGAGCCAAGTTTGTTCACTTTAGGGAGCAGATGGGTATGGTTGATAATCTGTTTCAATAACTGAAACAAGTGATGCAACATTGAGAGGGAGTTACAGTACGGATGTAGTGTTGGTTGTGGTAGGGTCAGCAGTAGCGCAGTGATTAATGTGCGGCATGTCAGACATCAACAGCGCAAAGGGAGATGCGTCAAAGTTAGAGCAGTGTGCAGCAAGGCATATCTGTAAGAGCACATTCCTCGCTAAGAGAGAGTGTTGATTTGTGGTAGCATCAGATGTGCTCTAAGTCTCAAATTTTGTGGAGAGGCTTAGACACATGTATTCCAGATAACCCAGAAATCGTTTTGGGAAATTCCACCCGGAGACCATTTTATTTAATAAATTAATTATTTTTAATGAGACCCTAAGTCTAAACTTAGAATTTTCTAACTATGGGTGTAACTTCTAGAAAAAAACAAGGATCAAGTCAAAATGATCTTAGCCATTGATTAGCTTCTAATCTGGTTCGTTGAATGCCGACTAGAATATTATTTAAGAAAGCTTGAGGGTCGTTTGGAAGACACACCGGAGCAAATACTCAGTTGCCCAAGCAAATCGCTTTTCTCAGTGGCTGAAGTTTAGCAAGAGAAATCAATCCAGAGGGAGAGTTGCAGGTGGAGAGGATAGAGAGGGCATCAACATCAGTCAGGAAGGCAAGGGCAGGTGACGCAGTGCAGAGAAGGGACAACGCAAAAGCAACAGAGGGACAATGCAAAGCAGTGATGCAGAATTGCCTAGTTGCCACGCAGAGCAATAACACAGGCGACAGAACTGTGTAGTCCCCACGCAAAGCTGATGCAATGGTGACGCAGGAGGGCCAGAAAGGCCTCTCAGAGATCAGATTTCCGTCAGAAATTTGTGAGAAAATTTCTCCAGTGTTATCACAGAGATTTCCCTTCATTACCATTGATTTCTACTTGTACAAGAAACTTTTGTTGAAGAAGAATAATAAAACCCTCATCTATTGCACTGGTTTTCTCGCATTGGGTTTTTCCAAGGACAATTGTCCAAAAATAACTGTGTCATTCTTGTGCTTGCATTTCTTTATATTTTGCTCATTATTTTATGTGTGAAGGTTGTAGTAGAATTTATTTTGATATTTACCAAAGTAATTTTCGTAAATAACTTATTGTTGAATAATAAGTAGGAGAAATAATATCAGATACTACAGTAGGATTTCGTTTTAGAAATTTTCAGTCACCTCCCAAAAATCGAAACGTCGGTTGAAACGTTAATATATATATATATATATATATATATATATATATATATATATATATATAAGTGAATAACACATTAATTTGCAAGAAAAATGGGAATACAACCCATAGAGGACAATTTAGAAGGAAAACCAAGTCGTCATTAACTCTCATAGATGATTACATGATGGTCGAGTTTCAACCGAATTTTGGAGTTTCGAGTACGAGTACAACCTAAAAAGTCTGGTTCCTAGAAGTTTCATGCAACATAGATTTATACATGATCTACTAAGTCGAATTAAGCCTAGAAGCCTCGCAACATTATAAAAATGGGTAAGATACATCACTTGGTCACAAGCCGACCAAGTAGCTTTACAAAGTATGAATTAGCCATCCAAATGCAAGCCAGAATGATGGTGTCATGTTGATGTAGGGCCATTGTAAGGCAACGTTGAGTCCTCGTTGTGCCAAAATGTGTGACAAGGCTCCATAAATCTCGAACTAGGGGATGGCCCCTAACTCTCCATGCAAGTCATAATGTGTCCCAATTTAGTGTTTGGGGCACAAAAACTGGTCTCATGGGTCTCCTAATGATAGAATAGCCTATAATGCTCCAACACTGAGGGCTTTGATGATGGTTCTTGCCCTCCCATGTCTTAATGGTTGGGACAAACCTCCTCTAGGCCTTGGATAAGCTACCACACCATGTGGTAAATGCTAAGTCAGTTGGGGCACACTGGTCCAAGTGCATCACCTTGTGAACAATGTGGGGCAATGATTAGACCGTTGAGGGTGTTGGAGATGCCCATGGCATGGAATAATGTTCTACACATGATAGGAATCCCACGGATCTCAACGCTTCACCCGGAGGGGGGTCAATATGATCCTCTCGTGGACTTGGGCCCCACTTAAGTTGCCCAGCTCATGATGAAACCACCAGCCAATTACATATAATTTCCAATGTTGCATCCTCACAATCAGGTACAATAATTCATTAGTGCATCTAAGTGGACTTCATATGGGTTTCCCTTCCAAATTTGGGGCTTTTATCTCATAATAGTGTTACCTCCCTAGGTAGGAGTGGTTAATAGACAACCTTATTATGTGTCTGCAACCCCTAAGGGGAAAGTCAGGTCCCTAGTAAATCCTTCAATGGATAGGTGGCATGTGAATGATGATGAATGGATGGGGGCATGGTGTAACATTCCTAATTAGCAGTTTTTCTAATTAGAATATTATTTTTTGTCAATTTTGTATTTTGCTAACGTTTTGGCTAAAAGGATGTGGGCTTGGGGACCCACAAATAAGACTTAAGAAACTATAGGGACTTGGCATTAGACTAAAGAAAAAATTGCAGCTTTAGTGGAAAGCATAGGCCCAATGAGGAGGGACTGCGTATCACATGGGGGCAGTGCAATGATAGGCTCGAGTAGAGGCAGCGCATGCATGAGGTGGGGCCCAAGGGAATGTTGAGCAACCTTACACAATAGGAAGCAAGCAACTCAATTTTATTCATTCATTCATCTTATTTGAAATTGTCTTTGACAAGAGCACACTTGAGCAATGAGCCAAGTTTGCAAGTGTTGTTTAGCACACGAGTGTTTCTGAGCGAAAATCTCAACCCTTGCTTCGGGGGACTTCGAGTGCGCACCCAAGGAGTTTCACCATTGTCCGATTCAGTCCAGCAGTTGTGAGCTTCATCCACAACGCAATACCTTCAGGAGCAACGCAGTGGCATCACCAGCAACGCAATGACTGCGCAGTCTTGTGGGGAGGACACTCCGGGAGTTGAGGAGTGTGAGGAGTTTTGGAAGGAAATTTGGTGGGGAGGCTTAGAGCTTCCTAAAAGGGATTTTCCAAGCATTCTGGCATCCTTAAGCAGCATAATTTCCAGAAGGGCCGAATTGGCTAGTAGTTTAGTGAGCCAAGCCCAAGAGGGCCAATTTTTAGGTTCAAGCATTTGGCCAACCCTTCGCAGGTTATTGTGGGTTTCTTGAGTAGGGTCTGGGGTCCTAGCAACATTTCTTCGAAAGCAGCAACAACATTTCTAGCAAATTGCAAAGCACAGAGCTACAGCCATACAACATACCATTAGTGGGGGATTTCAGCATTAATTCAGAGGGCTTCTCTAGCTTGCCTTGAGTAAGCGTAGGTGCCTTCATTCCAACACCTCCATTGTACTTATTTCAAAAAAATTAATAAAATGGCTCAACTCAATTTCATGGCTCCATTTGTGTTCTAATGGCATGATTTTTATTAGTTGTTGTTTAATGTCTTTTGATGCCTGATATTACTGTAATTTACCGTCAAGAATATTACAGTGGTATCAGAGCTCATAGACTTGGCTCAGCCTATGGAGAGCAACGCAGTCTATGACACCGGAAGACAAGCAAAATGTTACTTACCGGAGACAAAGGTACAGAAGAAGAGAAAGGGAACTCGAAATCAATCTAGACCCTGTGAATAGTGAACCGGAGGCTGAATAGAGAAGCACGGGAGACACAAAAGAGAGGAGGAGTAAGGAGGAGGACTTTTCTCACCTCTTGCTGAAGGCAGTGCAGGATCTCTCCAAGAACATTGAGGAGATGGGACACCAGAGCAATAGTGGTAGCAAAGGGATGGCATCCCAAGCGAAATTCCAGGCGGAAGAAGGATCTAGCACCTCATAGCACCAAGCATCATTGAACCCAAATGTGCCTACAATGCCTTATACACCCCCATGATCTACCATTCCTACGTTCCTAGCCTCAGAAGCAAGAGGACCTCAAGAGCCGAAGCAGGCTCATTATGGAGAGTACTTCTAAAAGCATCAGTCTTATGGCCTAGAGTTTGAGATGGCCATTACTTTTAAAGGCTTCTGCCAACTGAAAGGCAGTGACAAACCTAAAGGATAGAGTGGCGGAGGCTACACAGAGGGGAATGACTTGCAGCATAGCATGGGGAGATTGTTTCTTTTGACTTTTGATGGCTCATCTAAGAGCTCAGCCAAGGCATGGGTTGAGAAGTTGGATGTTTACTTCCAGCTGAACTAGATGACTAAAGGAGAGGTAATCAAGACTGCCACGCTGCACTTGGATGGAGAGGCTCATGACTGGTGGTTCCATGGATTGACCACATTGGGCCACGTTGGGGTCACAACGTATGATGAGTTCACCAGGAGGGTGCTAGAGAGGTTCAAGAGGGACCCAGAGGAGTATTTTGGGGAGTTGACCAAGCTCAAACAGACCAAGAATGCGGAGGTGTACATTTCAGAGTTCTTGAGGCTATTAGTGATGGTCCCGAACTTGTCGGAGTCCAGGAGGATTTACATGTTCACAGAGGGACTGGCAGAACCATTGCAGGGCCTAGTGAGGTCCAACATACCCACTACACTGCATGACGCAGTGGGGAGAGCTAGAGACTTGCAGGAAGCCCTACCTAGGGCTAGAGCACCACTGCCCAATAAACCAGGTTTCCAGTAGAGAGGAAGAGACATGAGAGCTCCACCCCTGAGAGGCAACCAAGGATGGGGCAGCTAGATGATGAGACCAATAGGGACCTTTGATGGAAGAAGCTCCGCTTTACTTGCCAGGAGCCATGGGCACTAGGCCACAGGTGTGCAGTAGGGAAGGCCCATTACATAGAGGTCTTCTCAGACATCGACGGGGATGAGGAGACATACTTTGAGACGGGAGGAGATGACAGCGTAGCACCCTATGAGGGAGGGCCTCCACCACCACCACCACCAGCAGCAACAAGAGTTGCATTTGCACCTTCAGAAGGGGTCCTCGCATCACTGCGTGGGGTACCCAAGTTCTTGACCATGAGGATCAGAGGGGCAATGCACAGGCAGCGTGTCTCCGTGTTAATGGACAATGGAGCCACTCACAACTTTATTAATGCTCAGATGGTGTAGAAGAGGGGCATTACTACAGAGGGGTTTGGGGGATTCTCAGTGTTGGTGCTAGGTGGCAAGACCATGCAGTGCACACGCTATGTCCCAACTCTAACAGTGACCATGGGGAATTACTCCATGACAGACCACTTCTTTGTGGTTGACATTCCAAACACCAACGTAGTGTTGGGGGTCCAATGGCTCTACCAAATTGGCAGAGTCACCATTGATTGGAAGAAGTTGGAAATTGAGTTTTTGGATATAGATGGCAAACCAGTGTTGTTGAGGGGCATGCACTCCTACCCACCATAGACAGTCTCGACTCACAGGATGGAGGGTGATTTGAGACATGGAGATATTGAGTGGGATGTGTAGTTGAGGATTTATGAGGTTGGGGATGTGATCAAGCCACCACATTCGGAGAATCATGCCATCCTTGACAGGTACCCAGTAGTATTTGGGAATATACTGCTCGGCTAGCTACCTGACCGAGGATTTGGGCACACCATTGAGCTAGAGCCTGGAGCGCAGGCAGTGATCACTACTCCCTATATGCATCCTAAAGCCTACAGGGATGAGATAGAGAGGGCTATCCATGAGCTCTTGGCATTGGGGCATATCAGGCCTAGTTCTAGCCCCTTCGCTTCATCAGTTGTTCTGGTGAAGAAGAAGGATGGATCTCTGCGAATGTGCATTGATTATAGGGCCCTGAATAAGAAGACCATGAAGAATGGCTACCCCATCCCACGGGTTGACGAGTTGATGGATGAGTTGAGGGGAGCCTCGTTCTTCTCAAAGATCGTTCTACAGTCTCCGTACCACCAGATCTGCGTGAGGGACAACGATGTCCCCAAGACAGCGTTTAGGTGCCATTATGGGCACTTTGAGTTTTTGGTGATGCCCTTTGGGCTAACTAATGCTCCGACCACTTTTCAGTCCTGCATGAACCACATATTTCGTGGCTAGTTGAGGAAGTTTGTGCTGGTGTTTTTCGATGACATATTGATTTATAGCCAGAATTGGGAGGAGCACTTGTAGCATGTGGAGACAGTGTTGCGTATCTTAGAGTAGCAGTTTTACAAAAAAATGTTTTAGTGCGAGTTTGGGTTGACCGAGATGCTTTATCTGGGGCAAGTCATCGGAGTTGATGGAGTGAGGGTGCATGAAGAGAAGATTATGGCCATCCGGGATTTGCCAGAGCCCAAAAATGTGACAGAGCTCCAAGGTTTTGTGGCCATTTGCACCTATTACCAAAAGTTCGTGAAGGGTTTCTCTGTTAGGTCCCTATTACTAATATAGTCCCTTATTGTTGTAGTGTAACCCCCTTATTGTTATTATTGTACCCATGTAACCCCCATATTGTTATTATTGTGCTCTTAAACTATTATTGTTAAGTCGGCTAGGATTACATTGTGGCCCCACAAGAATTACATTGTGGCACCATGGACTCCTATATATAGAAATGAGGTTTTGTAATTTGTATCATCCAAGAATTGTTCATTCATGTAATGTATTGGAGGTTGCCCCCTCGAAGTGGCTTATTTCTAAGGCGTTGATATCTCTTTTCTTCTATTTTTGGAGTTGGTTTCACAACATTTGGTATCAGAGCTTTGGATTCTAGGGTTTTGCTGCTCCAAAAAGGTCATCATGGCATATTCGCTATAACTTGTTTTCTATGAATGTTCAGAAGCTGAAATTTTTAGAGTGCGAAGCCGAAATCCTGAGGAACATCGTCGCAAAATTTCAAAGCTTGGTTCGCAATATTTTCGGAGATATGATCTGTGGTAGTTAGGGCTTTTTGCAGGCTCTTGAATTTCACTTAAAAAGGTCATTGCGGAATTTTCGCTATAACTTTTTTTCTACGAAGGTTCAGAAGCTGAAATTTTTAGAGAGTGAAATCGAAATCCTGAGGAACATCGGCGCAAAATTTCAGAGCTTGGTTCACAATATTTTCAGAGATATGATCTGTGGAAGTTAGGTCTTTTTCAAGCTCCCGAATTTCATCTCAAAGAGGTGATCGTGGGAAAATCTTCATAAATCTCTCTCTAAGCATCAGATTGGAATTCTGTAAGAAGTGACTGGAAGTACATGGGCTGTAATTTCCTGTCTATAAATTTCAGAGCCAAAGGAGCAAACAGTGACACGTGGCAAGTCATACAAGTTTGCTCTACTGAACCAGTCCATAATTAGGTCATTGTGGGAGATTGGACATAACTTTGCCTTAAAGAATCCAAATCAAGTTAGACCTCTAGCATTTGAAAGAAGCTTCAGAGGACTACTACAGGGCCGAATATCAGATTTTGAGGATCTACAAGTATAGAGATAAGTCAATTTCAATATCGAGCTCCTCAAATGCAAGTAAAAGGTGTGTATTTTTTTTTTTCCGAATTGCATAAGTCTTGTTTGAAGAATCAAGTTGAATTGATTCCAAGAGCATATTATAGAATAGATATCAGTGTTGGATTATAAAATGGCCCCTAAAGAGAATTCAACACTCGTTAAGTCTTTAGAAGGCTCTACTATGACTCATGAAGACGAAGAATGACAACATGACATATCAAAATTACAAGAGCAAGTGCAACAAATTTCGCTCTCACAAAGAGCAACAAAAAATGACATGGAAGTTTTGAAGAAAGGCGTGGAAACTAAGATGGATGGTTTGAAGAAAGGCGTGGAAGCTAAGATGAATGGTTTGGAAGCTAAGATGGATGGCATGGAAGTGGGCATGGAAGCTAAGATGGATGACATGAAAGACAACATGGAAAACATGAAAAATGATCTAAAAGCATACATGGAAGGCTTGATGACAAGTTTAAAACCAGAAATGATTCCTAATGGTGAAAATATAGTAGAAGAACCTCATGATGAGAACAAAATAAATGTTAATCGTGATCTCATAAACTCTAATGTTGGCGGGAAGAACCACCATATTCCAAAAATGGATATGAGGAAGTTTGATGGAAAGGATCCTGTAACATGGATACTACAGATGGAGCAATATTTTGATCTCCATAACGTGCAAAACACACAAAAAGTACGCATTGCAACTTTACATTTAGAACAAAATACATTTGTATGGTATCGATGGCTTTTCTCCCGTAAAAAAATTGTCACTTGGTCAATTTTTACGGAGGAAATGATAGCACATTATGAGGATACAAAGAGCAACACTTTTTTTAGCCAATTGATAAATCTCAAACAAAAGTGTTCAGTGGGGGAGCACATTGAGGACTTCCAAAAATTGAATATAAGGGTAATTGATATTCCAGAGGAACACAAGATTGATCTCTTCATAGGTACTTTAAAGGATAACATCCAACATAAAGTTCGCGTTTTGGAACCTGATTCATTGGAGAAGGCATTCAGGTTGGCAAGAAAAATTGAATGTAAAATTACGGCAACAAGGAAGCCTACCACTCACTTCTATAAAGATGAAAGTGTTGCCACTCCTAGATTTCCACAACCTACAAGGTTGACACCACAACAATTGGAAGAAAAAAGAGCAAAAGGGCTTTGCTACAGTTGTGATAGCAAATACACTAAAGGTCATAAGTGTTCTAAGAAGAAATTATTTTACATAGGTTGTGAAGAGGAAGAAGAAAATGAACAAGAATCTTCAAAAGAAGAGGATATACACCAAGAACCAGCCCTAGAAGAGGAAGAAATGAGTCCGACCATATTGTGTAATGCATTGGCAGGAATTACCACTCCTCAAACTCTCAAGATAGAAAGACATATCAAGAAGAAAAAGGTAATAGTGTTGATTGATTCAGGTAGTATCCATAATTTTATTCATTGTAAGATAACCAAGGAATTGAATTGTTTCCTATACCTAGCACCAGAATGTCAAGTGATGGTTGCAAATGGAGGAACTATAAAATTGCTCTGGAAAATGCCATAATATCAAGCTAACCATGGGGGAATATGTATTGAATAGTCCAATGCTTTCCATTCCTATGCGAGGCGCTGATATTGTACTAGGAGTACAATGGTTACAATCTTTGGGGATGGTAGATTTTAATTTTCAAGAACTTTTCTTGAAATTTTTTTCAGAAGGAAAGGAAGTCGAATTACGGGGTATTGAAGGGAAGCCAGGAAGGATAATAAGCTCTAATGTCATGACAAAGCTTCTAAAGAAAGAACAACGAGGCGTAATTGCACAATTATGCTCACTAGAAATTCCGACATCAAAATCATCTATTTTTGCAGATCTCCAACAAGTCTTGGACAATCATTCCAAGGTGTTTGAAACTCCCAAAGGACTCCCACCTATTCGTGATCATGATCATGCTATTCATTTGATTCCCGGAAGTGTTCCTCCAAACATCAGGCCTTATAGATATCCTTACTTCCAAAAGAGCGAAATTGAACGTATGATTGCAGAAATGTTAGAGGCGGGTATAATTCAACCTAGTCAAAGTTCTTTTTCTGCTCCTGTAGTATTGGTACACAAGAAGGATGGATCATGGCGAATGTGTCCGGATTATAGGGAGCTCAATAAGCTCACCATTAAAGACAAATTTCCCATTCCTGATTGATGAATTATTGGATGAATTACATGGAGCAATTTATTTTACCAAGTTGGATCTTCGTTCAGGATATCATCAAATTAGAATGAAGACTGAAGATATTCCAAAAACAGCATTTCGAACTCATGAGGGTCATTATGATTTTTTTGTCATGCCTTTTGGCCTTACCAATGCACCTTCTACATTTCAAGGGTTGATGAATTCCATTTTCAAACCCTTCCTTAGAAAATTTGTGCTAGTATTTTTTGATGATATACTAATGTACAACAGGTTTTGGAAGGATCATGTTCAACTTGTTGACAAGGTGCTCAAACTATTGCAGGAGAAACAATTATATGCAAAAACATCCAAATGTTTCTTTGGAGTACAAGAGGTGGAATATCTGGGTCATATTGTATCTCACGAGGGTGTTAAGGTAGACCCTAACAAAATTAAAGCCATTAAGGAATGGAAGGTCCCCACAACCATAAAGCAGTTGCGAGGATTTCTCGGGTTAACAGGGTATTATCGCAAGTTTGTTAAGAATTATGGGAGAATAGCAGCACCTCTAACAACATTATTGAAGAAAGATGCATTTTCATGGACTCCTGAAGCAACTAAGGCCTTTGAACATCTTAAAGAGGCACTGTGCCTAGCACCGGTCTTAGCTACGCCAGACTTCACAAAAACCTTTATTGTGGAATGTGATGCCTCAGGAAATGGAATTGGTGCAGTTTTAATGCAGGAAGGAAGACCCATTGCTTTTGAAAGTCGTCCAATGAAAGGAAAGTATTTACAAAAACCTATTTATGAGAAGGAAATGTTAGCAATACTGCATGCACTAAAGAAATGGCGAACTTACTTAATGGGAAGACACTTCAAGGTAAAAAATGATCATGATAGTCTTAAACACTTTTTGGAACAAAGACTATCTTCAGAAGAGCAACAAAAATGGGTCACAAAGATGTTGGGTTATGACTTTGAAATAATATACAAAAAAGGAAAGCTTAATGTTGTTGCAGATGCACTCTCAAGAAAGAATGAAGAGGTGGAAGCATTGCTTTGTGCCATTTCTATTATCCAACCAGATTGGATAACTGAAGCAAGAGATGAATGGAAGAAGGACAAAGATGTATGGACACTCATTCAAAAGTTGCAGCAAGATCCTAGTACATCCGATACATTTAGTTGGAAAAATGATTCCTTATGGTACAAAGATCGCTTATATCTTTGTAAGAATTCCCAACTAAAACAAAAGATTCTTCTGGAATTGCACACTTCTCCTTTAGGAGGACACTCGGGATTTTTAAAAACTTACCAAATGGTGAAGAAAGAATTTTTTTGGGATGGCCTTAAATCTGATATTCAAAAGTTTGTGACGGAATGTTTGGTTTGCCAGCAGAATAAAGTTGAGACAATTAAGACCCCGGGACTTCTACAACCTTATCCATTCCAAGTCAACGTTGGGAGGAGATTTCAATGGATTTTATCACAGGTTTACCTAAGTCCGAAGGAAAGAGTGTCATCATGGTGGTAGTTGATAGACTTACAAAGTATGCACACTTTTGTGCATTATCTCATCCATTTAAAGCAAGTACAGTTGCTACTACATTTATGGACACAATTCAAAAGCTACATGGAAACCCAAGGTTTATTGTGAGCGACAGAGATCCCATTTTTACTAGAAATTTTTGGACGGAGTTATTTTCTTGTTTGGGTACTCAATTAGCTCATAGCTCATCTTATCATCCTCAATCCGATGGTCAAACTGAGATAGTAAATAAATGTTTGGAAGGATATCTTCGTTGTTTTGTATCCGATAAACAAACACAATGGGTCAAGTGGTTACCTCTCGCTGAATGGTGGTATAACACTTCCTTCCATACTGCAGCAAAAATGACCCCATTTATGGCACTTTATGGGTATCATCCACCATCCATCACATCATCTTTAAGGGAAAATTCGAAGGTTCAAGCAGTGGAAGATCACATCGAGCATCAGCAAGAAGTTCTCCAACTCTTAAAGGATAACCTGAATTTGGCACAAAATCGAATGAAAGAACAGGGAGATCAACATCGTAGCGAGAGAAGTTTTGATGTAGGAGATTGGGTATTTTTACGGCTACAACCATACAAACAAATGTCCCTCAAGCAAGCAAAGAAGGATAATAAATTATCGCCAAAGTACTATGGTCCTTACAAGGTGTTGCAAAAGATTGGTACTATGGTATACAAATTGGAGCTTCCTGCTTCTTCGCGAGTGCATCCAGTTTTCCATGTTTCATGCTTAAAGAAGGTTATAGGTGAAAATCTTCCAGTTCAAACAATATTGCCAGAACTTGATGAGGAAAGAAAAATCATATTGGAACCTGAAGCAGTCATGGAAACAAGAACTCGACAGCTACGAAATCGATCAATTTCAGAGTGTCTCATCAAGTGGAAGAACTTACCCACTGAAGATTCTACATGGGAGGATGAGAAGTTTATACAGAAGCACCCAGAGCTACTCAAGCGTTGAGGACAACACTTTTTTGAAAGAGAGGGGCATGTTAGGTCCCTATATTACTAGTATAGTCCCTTATTGTTGTTAGTGTAACCCCCTTATTGTTATTATTGTACCCCTATAACCCCCATATTGTTATTATTGTGACCTTAAATTATTATTGTTAGGTCGGCTAGGATTACATTGTGGCCCCATGGACTCCTATATATAGAAAGGAGGTTTTGTAATTTGTATCATCCAAGAATTGTTCATTCATGTAATGTATTGGAGGTTGCCCCCTTGAAGTGGTTTATTTCTAAGGCGTTGATATCTCTTTTCTTCTATTTTTGGAGTTGGTTTCACAACATTCTCACAATTGGCAACACCCCTTATGAACTTGACCAAGAAGGGAGGAGCATTTACTTGGACCACGACAACGTAGGAGGCTTTTGAGCACCTCAAACAGGTGATGAGCAGTTGTGTACTAGCACTCGCTAATTTCACCCAGCCTTTTATCTTGGAGTGCCATGCATCACGAGAAGGAGTGGGGGTAGTTTTGATGCAGGGAGGGAACCCCATAGCTTTCGAGAGTCGGAAGCTACTGCCCCATGAGAGACTGTACCCCATTTACGACAAGGAGATGTTAGCCATCATGCATGCGCTAGCCAAGTTTCGATAGTACTTGGTGGGGAACAGATTCAGAGTGAGAACCGACCACAACAACCTCAGGTTCTTTTTGGAGCAGAAACAACTGCAGGAGAGGCAGCAGAAGTGGGTGAGTAAGCTTCAGGCTTATGATTTTGACATAGAGTGTGTCAAGGGGAAGAACAATGTAGTGGCTGATACTTTGTCTAGGAGACCGACTTCCCTTTCTTTGATGATCATTGCTCCGGATTGGAAGGCCCATCTGTTGGTGAGGTATTCCAAGGACCAGTTTGTATGCAAGGTCCTTGAGGGGCAAGTGACTGATGATAGATACCAGGTGATGGATGAGGTGATATATTACAGGGACTGGATCTATTTGGTGACCAACTCCCAGTTGCGAGAGAAGATTCTACAGGTTGGCCATGATTCACCTTTGGCAGGGCATCAAGGATTTAACAAAACCTACAGGGCCATTTGGGAAAGGTTATCTTGGAAGGGCCTTAAGGACGATGTTCTACGACATATCCGAGAGTGTGAGGTATGTTAGTGGAACAAGGGGGAGTTGTCACACCTGGCAGGCTTGTTGCAGCCCCTTCCTATTCCGGAAGGTAAGTGGGAGAGTATTTCAATGGACTTCATTACCGGGTTGCCCCCAGTGTAAGGCAAGGACTGTATCTACGTGGCGGTAGATCGCTTGACGAAGTATGAACACTTCTTCGCTATTTCAGCCCGGTACACAACCTCACAGGTGGCCGAACCGTTTTTCAGGGAGATCTTTCAGTTGCATGATCTTCCCAAGACCATTGTCAGTGACCAGAACAACCGTTTCATGGGTGGATTCTGCAAGAGCTATTCCAGTTGGTGGGCACAGATCTCACCCCTAGCACGAGCTACCATCCTCAAACAGATGGTCAGACAGAGATAGTTAACAAGCGGTTGGAGGGTTACTTGTGTAACTATGTGACAGGGCAGCAGCAGGCATGGTTACGGTGATTGGATATGGGGGAGTATTGCTATAACACCACCTTCCACATGCCAATAGTTATGTCTCCTTTCCATGCTTTGTATGGTTATGATGCTTTGACATTTGTTGATGCTATGTTTGGATATTGCAAGGCCCCACGAGTCAAAAGATTGAATCCAAGAGAGCCACGACATCTTGAGGGCTCTCTAGGATAACTTGAGGATGGCACAAAACCAGCAAGAAATCTATGCAAACAGGGGCCGCAGGGAGAGGCAATTCAAAGTTAGGGACTTGGTGTACTTTCGACTTCAACCATATAAATAGTCCACACTCAAGCAAAAGGGAGCCGAGAAGCTCAAGCCCCCCCTTTTATGGACCACACCGTGTCACTCAGAAGGTGGGGGAGATGGCCTATGAGTTGGAGCTACCCTCGGGGAGTTGCATGCACAACATTTTCCATGTATCTTTCTTGAACAAGGCCTTGGGACAACAGGTTACAGCAGCTACTGAGTTAGCCCCTATGGATGATGATGGGCACTTGGTGCTACAACCAAAGGCCATTTTGGAGTCCCGGGAGAGGCATTTGAGGAACAGGGTGGTCAAGGAGTTTTTGATCAGGTGGAGGAATTTACCGGATGAGGATGCCACTTGGGAGGGAGAGAAAATCCTCCAGCACCCATCACTGCAGTTGCTTGAGGACAAGCAACATCTTGGTAGGGAGGATTGTAATATTCCTAATTAGCAATTCTGCTAATTAGAATATTAATTTTTGTCAATTTTGTATTTTGCTAAAGTTTTGGCTAAAAGGATGTGGGCTTGGGGACCCACAATTAAGACTTAAGAAACTATAGGCACTTGACATTAGACTAAAGCAAAAATTGTGTCTTTAGTGGAAAGCATAGCCCCAATAAGGAGGGACTGCGCATCACATGGGGACAACACAGTGATAGACTCGAGTAGAGGTAGCGCAGGCATGAGGTGGGGCTCGAGGGAACGTTGGGCAGCCTTAGACAAAAGGAAGAAAGCAGCTCAGTTTTGTTCATTCATTCATCTTATTCGAAATTGTCTTTGACAAGAGCACGCTTGAGCAGTGAACCAAGGTTGCAAGTGTTGTTTAGCACAAGTGTGTTTCCGAGCGGAAATCTCAGCCTTTGCTTCGGGGGACTTCGAGTGCACACCCAAGGAAGGAGTTTCACCATTGTCTGATTCAGTTCAGCAGTTGTGAGCTTCATCCACAGCGCAATACCTTTAGGAGCAGCGTAGTGGCATCACCAGTAACACAGTGACAGCGCAATCCTGTGCGGAGGAAACTCCGAGAGTTGAGGGGTGTGAGGAGTTTTGGAAAGAGATTTGGTGGGGAGGCTTAGAGCTTCCTAACATGGATTTTCCAGGCATTTTGGCAGCCTTCAGCAACAAAATTTGCAAAAGGACCAGATTTCCCAATAGTTCAGTGAGCCAAGCCCAAGAGGGCCAATTTCCAAGGTAAAGCATTTAGGAACCCTTCGCGGGTTATTGTGGGTTTCTTGAGTAGAGTTCAAGGTTAAAGTCCCGAAATTTTCTGAGCAGTGTAGCAACATTTCTTCGGGAATAGCAACAACATTTATGGCAGATTGCAGCGCAGAGCTACAACAATACAAAGTACCATCAGTGGGGGATTTCATCATTGATTTAGAGGGCTTCTCTAGCTTGCCTTGAGAAATCCCGGGTGCCTTCATTCCAGCACCTCCATTGTACTCATTTCCAACAAATTAATAAAATGGCTCAGCTCGATTTCATGGCTCCATTTGTATTCTAATAGCGTGATTTTATTTGCTATTGTTTACTGTCTTTTTATGCTCATTATTACTGTAATTTACCGTTAGGAATATTACACATGGGGCTCTAAAGGCCAAATTCCGTGGATTCAAGGGTGGGAATGATGAGGGATGTCCACATATTGGGTGTATAGATGTAGGAGGGAGCAATCGTGGATACATGAGTTACCTCGACCTTTGTTTTTCCACCCTTATTTATTTTCCTTTTGCCTCTTCTTGATTTTTCTTTGTATTACTACTTGGGGCTCTAGGAAATTAGAGCATGTTGTGAATGATATAAAGCAATTATTACCCCCTTGAAGTGAGGCAGGTCATTCCCACCAGGGGTTAGGACATGCATGGATTCCTTTAATGATGTGGGGGGAATTCATGGGCCCTAAGAACCAAGATCATGGCCATAATGATAACGGGTAGAGCTCATGTTTTGGCTTTTGCTCAAGTGCTATATTGAATGTCCTGACCATCTTCTGCATTTTATAATATTTTTTTTCTTTTGTTTCTTACTTGTGGCCATTATATGCTTTTAACTTTCTTTTAGCTGCATCAACCTCTAGGGAAACATTTCCATGCCTCACCCAGCTATGTGGGCAAGGGAAGAGGGGGGTGCCAGTGCCTTGTCGACCCAGTGGTCATGTGGACCCAGAGAAGGAAAATGATGAAATAGGGGTTGTAATGTGCAAAGAGGAGTGAACAATGTGGAACGGGAAAAAGTGTTAAAATTTGGCCAACTTTGGAATGAATTTCCCAAAAGAAATCCAATTTCCCCAAGGAGAAACCATCTTGCCCCAAGAGAGAATTCAAAATTGGATAAAGGAAAAATTATTATTGATGTGTTCAAATCGGCTATGGATTCCTTTTATTAAATGACTCAAGGTAATGTTGGGAAAGAAATCATCAAGTTGACCTCTTTTCTAAGCAAAAGGATAAATCATAAGTGGGTCTTCATGAAGTCGGCCTCACCACATAAGGCACCCCTTGGCTCCTCCAACGATTAGTATAAATAAGAGCCTTTGGTGCTCAGTCAAATCACATCAAGTGCAATCATCAATGAAGGACGCCAAGGTAGCTGCAGGCGCTAAGGAGTCTAGCCGAAGTGAAGAGGTCTAGTTGATCTCTTTTTCTTTTGATTGGTGTAGGTTGAGATAGGTATCTTGCTGGCCAAGTTGGAAGGTACAATTTTGTTCATGTTTTGGTGATGCATTTCTCTTGAGAATAGGGCTGAAGCTTTTGTGTATGTTACAAGAGGGTTGAGCCCTAAACAAAATCAGATTTGAGGTTGTTCCACCTTAGAGCAGACTTGTGATTTGGGGTCGAGAACCCTAGCAAGGTGCATGAGATCAAGCCTAAAGAAGGTTGGCGTAGGTATTGAAGTAGTGTTGACCACACTTTGTCAACGACCCCATAGCAATACACCCCCATTTTTTCAAATGGGACTTATCATGTTCAAGGCTCGTGTCATCCATATTTCATCGTCGATCGACAGTTCTATAATGATGTAAACCTATTCTGCATGTAATGATGTAAATGATCTAAGTAAGACTGTCAATGTATGTAACAACCTAGGTAAGCCTAGCATGTTGTTGATGATCTCTATCCTAGGAGGTTTTTTGTCTCACTGATTCACGAAAGTGATCGGCAGAGTTTTTCCCTCCAGCCTCACCCCAAAGCTAGGGTTGATTTTGTCATCAGCATACTAAGTGAGTCCTAGTGTTTCTATCGAGTCCTTGTAAAAGTAGTTTGAGCTACTTGGTCTACTAGATCATATTTTGAGTCGCAGAATTGGGTATTTATTTGAGGGTCTTTTCGAATGGGTATTCCCCCTTTATGTATGTAAATGTATTATCTCATGTAAAAGAGGGTTGGAAAAATAATTATAATCCCCTCTTAGTCAATTAATTAAATTTTCTGGTCAATTAATTAATAAAATCTTAAACCAGAAATTTAATTAATTTAGGGTCCTAAATTAAGATTAAATCTTTAAAGGCAAAATTTGTGAGTCCTTGGAAAATGATTTTGAAAGCCCCAGGCCAAGGGAATATTGCAAATTTTAAGAAGTATTGGACCCTTGGGCCTTGGTGGTTAAGTCAAGGTCAAAATTTTGGGGTAATTAACTCAAAAATAATACTTTTGAGTTAATTAAAATTGAATTAAATGATAAATTCGTTTTTTTTTCCCAAAATTTTAATTTCAACGCTCCGGATTAAAAGATGATTAAATCTTTTGGACAGTTGAGATTATTTTGACGAGGATCATCCAAACTAATCGTTAGAGATCTTGTCCTATAAATTTAGAGGTCTTTGTCAGTCTTAAATCATCTGATCTCAGGATAGTGCACTTGCTCTTAGAAGCTCTTGTAAACTTTTTGAGGAATAAAGCATAAAGACTTTGGGGTTACAAATCTGGATGTTCCTTCTCAGATCTATGTGGTGAATTGTCTCTAAACTCTGCTACTTGGTTTCTTGCATTTTAAGGTTGACAGCCTTCATGGATTAATCTGCATATAGGTATCTTATGCAGTTTTCTGGGTTTATAAAATAACATTTTGATTTTTCTGCAAAGGTCTCATGTCGTTTTCTTAAATCTCTATCAATCTAAGATTCAGATCTAAGTGTGCAGGGAAAAAAAAATTTTAAGATTGGGCGTCTGGGGAAGTCTTCGGTTGGACCAACCGACTCCCAATAAACATAAATCTGATAAGCTCTTTATTTGTTAAATTCCGAGTCTATCTTACGATATTTGTGATTTTGCAGAGTTTCGAAGGCTTGTGCCTCTCACTAAAACTTTAAATCTCTGAAAATCGTGCTAAAACGGATTCAGATCTGACCATGAGGGTTTTAAATTTGTAAACTAGTTGTAAATTTGTAAATTTTTTAGGACTGTGAGGGTTTTAATCGTTTCTTGGTGTGTATATCTTTAGATCTGGTTGTCTTTTGCAGGTTAAGGGTTTACTCATAAATTTTTTAAAAGATCTAAGGCAAATCTGACCTCCAAAGGCCAGATCTGGCCTCAAATCCCTCCTGTGGACGAATCTGGGCAGTATTTGATTCAGAGAGCATAATAAATTGAGCTTAAATGAAGACATTTTAATTTATCTGCTGAGAAAATTTGTGCGTACTGGGTTCTCCTCATTCTGGTCAACGCTGCCTCTGTCTCAGCTTTTATCTGGCGTCTCTTTGCAGCCTTCTCCTTTGCTCCATGTTGATCTGCAGCTGCCCTTCGATGCCCTTTCTGCTAACGTCCCTCTGCTCTCCAATCGAAATCCATCTCTGTTGTATTACCTAGCCGCTCCTTGAATTCTTGTTGTCGTTCCTCAACTCATCCTTTTGCTGCTTATCCAGTTCTTTACGCCTTCAAATCCTCCTATCGCTGCATATCTTTCTCTGCCCATATACATTCCTTAACCCTCAATTTCCCTTTCATCTATCCGCTGCTCCTTTGTCTTCATCGACGTCCCTTGCCCGTCCTTCCTCCATTAGCTCTCCGTCCATCTTTGCTGCCGTCGTCCAAGCTCCCAGCACTCATCGAGCCGCCGTCCAACCTGTAGCCTGGTCGACCTGCGAATACTCAAACAACAAAACAAAAACACACGCTTAGAAATTTTTAAAAAACCTTATGTATATTAATGTATATTTAAATCGAATTTGTTTTGTGTGTGGTGGGTCTCAGCTTTTGTTTTCACTTAGTTAATGTATAGTTTTTTATTTTCATCTTAGTTGCTAGGTTAGTACTTTCATTTTTGTTGTTAGATTTTAGATTTAATTTTTTAGTTAGGGTAGCGTTTAATTTTTATTTTTATTAGATTTAAATTTAAATAAAGGTTAGGTAGTTATAGGTTAGCGTTAGATCTTTTTGGTTTTGACTTTAGGATTTGATTTGTGTTTTTCTTAGTTTTATTTTAGATTTAATTTTATTTAATTTTAGATTTAGATTGTAATGAATTTTGTTAAGTAGATTAGCTTTTAGTTTTAATTTAGTTAGCTTGAGAATTAGATTTTTAATTTGTTTAAAAAATAATAAAAAAATAGATAAAAATTTCCAAAAATCCTAAAAAAATTTAGAAAATACAAAACTTAAAATTTTTTTGAATTTTCTATAGTCAAATGCGCTAATTTTATTTCTATCTGAAGTTTGACTGTGGATCATTTTAATTTTCGAACTGGGTTATATTGGAATATCTTAAGTTCGGAAATATTTCAAGCATCGAGCATTTTTATCTCAATGGTTGTTTCATGATAAGCTTTGATTGGCTCAAGTATCTTAATGAATGATCGTGGCATTTTTCAATTGAATATCATTGTGATCAATCGTGTTTTAACAAGCAGCAGTTAATCGTCACTTACTTGTTTATAATTGCATAGCGGGATTTTGTTTGACTCCATAAGGCATTGGTCTTAAACGTGAAATCTAATTTAGATCTGTGGAATCTCGTTCATTCTATCAAGTATTTGATGTTTTAGCTGTGTCTCCTGGATTTGTCATCCTCATTTATAATAGGTTCTACCTCCCTTAGCTTGCAAGGAGACAGCTTAAATAGAGAGATTGGGGATAAGAGTGACAGCCCTCAATCTGAGCCGTTGTCGTGGTGCCTTGACAATCTGTGCGACAACATTTTTTGGCGCCGTTGTCGGGGATAGAGTTTTTCTGTCCTTGGTCTTTAAGACATTTTCTAATCTTCTGATCTTTCATCGCCATTCATTAGCCTATCGCAAGGGATCACATTTTCTGCCGTTCTTTCATCTCTTCATCATCTAATCTTTTCATCTTTAGCACCTGGACATTTCGGTTGGCTTCTTGTTTGGGTGGCGACTCCACTTATTCATCTTTTTATTCCCAAACAAGAATCCCCCCCTGATATCTATCTGCTATCTCTCGATTATTTCTTTCTATTTTTCAGAATTAGTTTCGTGTTCAAGTGGCGACTCCAAATTCTTTCATTTCTTACAAGAGTTCCTGCTAAGAAGTTCGCTTCTTGAGGACCTTTTGACTATTCTTGAACACGGATCTATTTCTTAAATTTTAAGCAAGTCATCATGGATGATCCTCTTCATGACCTGCCAAAAGAGGCCATTCCTAAATTACCTTTGTTCTCGGGTGGTAATCCAGCTGCTGCTCGAAAGCATCTCTTGACGATTATTAATATAATAAACAGATATTGTCTTCCATCACAATATAATCATGAAGATGTCAAGATATGTCTCTTTGGCTTGTCCTTAAAAGGTGATGCTATTGATTGGTTTCGAAATTGTCCTGAGGAGTATTTTTATTATTTTCAAAACATCATAAAAGCCTTTATAGAAAAATATATGACAGAAGATGATTCGCCTTCTACCCCCAGTATTGTGCAAAATAATGAAACTGATCGTGTAGAGAACTCAACTGTCAGCATTAGATCTCCAGACAATTCTCAAGATGAATCCACTTGTACCATGATAGCACAAATCCATGATAGTGGTGAAGCAGAGCCAAATTGTCAAACTAGTGTCGACAATGATAAGAATCTTGTTAAAGAATTGATTCAGATGGTTAAGGATATACAGCTAAATCAAGCTCAGGTAATCAAGAATATGGAGGCCAACCAGGCTGAAATCATTAAGAATATGGAACTTAACCAAGCAAGATTAACAGCTGATCATACCAGGGAAATTGATGCTATACGAAACAAGTTGTTAGCCTTAGAGGAAAAGATGACGATCATGGAATTCAATCACTCCAATCAAATGAATTCCATGGAAGAAAGACATGATGAAGAAATGGCCATCATGGAATTTGATCACAACAATCAATTAGCCACCATGCAAGCAAATCATGACAGAGAGATAAACTATATGCAAAATTGCTTCATGGCCATGAAAGCGGGTAATGATAAAGTTATAAAGGACATGGAAACTGATCAAATGTCTCTTCAGCACAGGTTATTGACTGTTGAAAAGAATCATGCAAAGGAAATCAGTACTATAAAGGTTAAACATTCTAATCTGGAGAAAGCGGAAAGATCACAGTTGTCAACAGAGCATAGGCTTCCCAGTTTGCTGAAGCAAGCTCCATCCTATTATGAGGAGACCATTTCCTCCATTGAAAAGTGGTTGATTGAAGGCGACCTAGATAGAAGGAAAACCAAAGGGAATCAGGTTAATAAATCACCTTTGATAGAGAAGATGAAGAGTGAAGAGAGACATGTCCCACATATATTGTTTACTTTGTCTGAAAGTTCACAAGAGGAAGGTTCCACATCATCAACCATACAATCTTCCATGAAGAAGACCCTGAAGCGAAAGAGAAAAAGAATAAGGAAGCGCTTTGATTCGTCTGATGGTCGAGAGCAGCTTGACATTCGGATAAGACAGAGTCCTACACTGTGCAAGATTGGACATGGCACATCTGAAAAGCAGCCCACAGACTTGCCTGAAAGCAGGCAAATGCTCAGCATGCACTATATTGAACACATCTGATGCCACAGGGCATCCTTTGTATTGTATCTCTAACCTTACACCTTGTTAGTTCAGCATTTCATTTTGCAGTTAGAGTAGATTTATTTTTCATGTTAAGTAGAATAATGAATAAAAGAAGAGCTTCTATTTTTCATGTACTTAATGTTATATGATGATATTTGGATGGACGCTACTTATGTAATCTTGTGTGTTGCTTGGATGTAGATTCTGGATTCTCACATTCCTTCGATGAAGCAACGTGTCCCCAAGTAGAGCCAGATGTTGACCACACTTTGTCAACGACCCCATAGCAGTACACCCCCATTTTTTCAAATGGGACTTATCATGTTCGAGGCTCGTGTCATCCATATTTCATCGTCGATCGACAATTTTATAATGATGTAAACCCATTCTGCATGTAATGATGTAAATGATCTAAGTAAGACCGTCAATGTATGTAACAACCTAGGTAAGCCTAGCATGTTGTTGATGATCTCTATCCTAGGAGGTTTTTTGTCTCACTGATTCACGAAAGTGATCGGCAGAGTTTTTCCCTCCAGCCTCACCCCAAAGCTAGGGTGGATTTTGTCATCAGCATACTAAGTGAGTCCTAGTGTTTCTATCAAGTCCTTGTAAAAGTAGTTTGAGCTACTTGGTCTACTAGATCATATTTTGAGTCGCAGAACTGGGTATTTATTTGAGGGTCTATACGAATGGGTTTTCCCCCTTCATATATGTAAATGTATTATCTCATGTAAAAGAGGGTTGAAAAAATAATTATAATCCCCTCTTAGTCAATTAATTAAATTTTCTGGTCAATTAATTAATAAAATCTTAAACCAGAAATTTAATTAATTTAGGGTCCTAAATTAGGATTAAATCTTTAAAGGCAAAATTTGTGGGTCCTTGGAAAATGATTTTGAAAGCCCCGGGCCAAGGGAATATTGCGAATTTTAAGAAATATTGGACCCTTGGGCCTTGGTGGTTAAGTCAAGGTCAAAATTTTGGGGTAATTAACTCAAAAATAATATTTTTGAGTTAATTAAAATTGAATTAAATGATAAATTCGTTTTTTCCCCAAAATTTTAATTTCAACGCTCCGGATTAAAAGATAATTAAATCTTTGGGACGATTGAGATTATTTTGATGAGGATCATCCAAATTAGCCGTTGGAGATTTTGTCCTATAAATTTAGAGGTCTTTGTCAATCTTGAGTCATCTGATCTCAGGATCGTGCACTTGTTCTTAGAAGCTCTTGTAAATTTTTGAGGAATAAAGCATAAAGACTTTGGGGTTACAAATTTTGATGTTCCTTCTCAGATCTATGTGGTGAATTGTCTCTAAACTCTGCTACTTTGTTTCTTGCATTTTATGGTTGATGGCCTTTATGGATTAATCTGCATATAGGTATCTTATGCAGTGTTCTGGGTTTATAAAATAACATTCTGATTTTTCTGCAAAGGTCTCATGTCGTTTTCTTAAATCTCTATCGATCTAAAGATTCAAATCTAAGTGTGCAGGGAAATTTTTTTTTTAAGATTGGGCATCTGGGGAAGTCTTCGGTTGGACCAGACGACTCCCAATAAAGATAAATCTGATAAGCTCTTTATTTGTTAAATTCCGGGTCTATCTTACGATATTTGTGATTTTGCAGGGTTTCGAAGGCTTGTGCCTCTCATTAAAACTTTAAATCTCTGAAAATCGTGCTAAAACGGATTCAGATCTGACCATGAGGGTTTTAAATTTGTAAACTAGTTGTAAATTTGTAAATTTTTTAGGACTGTGAGGGTTTTAATCGTTTCTTGGTGTGTCTATCTTCAGATCTGGCTGTCTTTTGCAGGTTAAGGGTTTACTCAGAAATTTTTTAAAAGATCTAAGGCAGATCTGACCTCCAAAGGCCAGATCTGGCCTCAAATCCCTCCTGTGGACGAATCTGGGCAGTATTTGATTCAGAGAGCATAATAAATTGAGCTTAAATGAAGACATTTTAATTTATCTGCTGAGAAAATTTGTGCGTACTGGGTTCTCCTCATTCTGGTCAACGCTGCCTCTGTCTCAGCTTTTATCTGGCGTCTCTTTGCAGCCTTCTCCTTTGCTCCATGTTGATCTGCAGCTGCCCTTCGATGCCCTTTTTGCTAACGTCCCTCTGCTCTCCAATCAAAATCCATCTTTGCTGTATTACCTAGCCGCTCCTTGAATTCTGCTTGTCGTTCCTCAACTCGTCCTTTTGCTGCTTATCCAATTCTTTACGCCTTCAAATCCTCCTATCGCTACATATCTCTCTCTGCCCATATACATTCCTTAACCCTCGATTTCCCTTTCATTTATCCGTTGCTCCTTTGTCTTCATCGACGTCCCTTGCTCGTCTTTCCTCCATTAGCTCTCCGTCCATCTTTGTTGTCGCCGTCCAAGCTCCCAACACTCATCGAGCCGCCGTCCAACCTGTAGCCTAGTCGACCTGCGAATACTCAAACAGCAAAACAAAACAAAACAAAAAAAACACACGCTTAGAAATTTTTAAAAAACCTTATGTATATTAATGTATATTTAAATCGGATTTGTTTTGTGTGTGGTGGGTCTCAGCTTTTGTTTTCACTTAGTTAATGTATAGTTTTCGATTTTCATCTTAGTTGCTAGGTTAGTACTTTCATTTTTGTTGTTAGATTTTAGATTTAATTTTTTAGTTAGGGTAGCGTTTAATTTTTATTTTTATTAGATTTAAATTTAAATAAAGGTTAGGTAGTTATAGGTTAGCGTTAGATCTTTTTGGTTTTGACTTTAGGATTTGATTTGTGTTTTTCTTAGTTTTATTTTAGATTTAATTTTATTTAATTTTAGATTTAGATTGTAATGGATTTTGTTAATTAGATTAGCTTTTAGTTTTAATTTAGTTAGCTTGAGAATTAGATTTTTAATTTGTTTAAAAAATAATAATAAAATATATAAAAAATTCCAAAAATCCTAAAAAAATTTAGAAAATACAAAACTTAAAAAATTTTCGAATTGTCTATAGTCAAATGCGCTAATTTTATTTCTATCTGAAGTTTGAATGTGGATCATTTTAATTTTCGAACTGGGTTATATTGGAATATCTTAAGTTCGGAAATATTTCAAGCATCGGGCATTTTTATCTCAATGGTTGTTTCATGATAAGCTTTGATTGGCTCAAGTATCTTAATGAATGATCGTGGCATTTTTCAATTGAATATCATTGTGATCAATCGTGTTTTAATAAGCAGCAGTTAATCGTCACTTACTTGTTTATAATTGAATAGCAGGATTTTGTTTGACTCCATAAGGCACTGGTCTTAAACGTGAAATCTAATTTAGATCTGTGGAATCTTGTTCATTCTATCAAGTATTTGATGTTTTAGCTGTGTCTCCTGGATTTGTCATCCTCATTTATAATAGGGTCTACCTCCCTTAGCTTGCAAGGAGACAACTTAAATAGAGAGATTGGGGATAAGAGTGACAGCCCTCAATCTGAGCCGTTGTCGCGGTGCCTTGACAATCTGTGCGACAACAAGTAGTTTGGAGGATGAGTAGTAAGGTTGATGTACAGTTGTACAGGTGCACTAATAAGGGCCAAAGCTTCAAAGCTAAAGTGTCACAGGGCCAAGTTTTTATGGGCAGAGGTTGATGTCCTAAAAGGTATGTAATTGTCTTGTCAAGTTGATGTTTTGCAAGGTAGTGTAACTTCAATTTGGACAGGTCTATTGCAGCTTCTGTACAGTGGTAGAGTGTTGTTAAAGAAAAGCTTGGAGATCCCTAGTACAATGGACAAATAGGCAGATTTGAAATTATGTGTGGGCAGTATTGTGGAACCCTAAGGGTTGACCTTTGTGTTGAGATTGTGTTGGCGGTGGTGGATCTACCAACATTCACATGGTCTCCCCGATATGTGGTCCCAATTAGACCTCACACCATTTGGGATAGGAGCCCCATCCAGAATACGAACTGGTTGTCGTTATCCTAAAGATTTGCCTTGGCTCTAACTCTCAACAAGAGAGAGGAATGCACATGTAACTTCGAAAAGCATATGAGTGTGCCTAGTGAGTGTTCGATTGTAAGTGTGCCAAGGTTCTTATACTGTAGGGGGAGAAAGAGAGTGAGCCTCTAAGAGAGAGGTAATAGTACCACTCTAGTAGAAACACATGCAAACAGGAAGGACCCATCTAACATCCAGCGAAATAGTCCACAAATATATGATGGCCATTACAACCATTACATCACATTCTCAATATGATAAGGACTAAAATAATTGAAATAGTTCAACTACTTTCGTACAAGTGAAAACAAAAATGAATTACAAACATTCACAGAACAGTCTTACAAATATTCATAATCCATGCATGAAGAACGTGATGGCCATCAGTCTTCATATATTAAGTAAAAGTTCCCAAACACATGTATACAATGAATACTACTAGCTCCAATAGTGGAGCGTTAGAGCCACTCCTCTCTCCCCAAAAGAACTAACTTATCTCTCTAATGCCTTGCAAGAGGAGCCAAGGTGAAAAGTCCTTTCTCATACAATGAGAGTGTATATATAACCAATGAGGTGATGCTTCACCTCCCTTGTGACCCTTTGACTACCCTCATGACTATTTGACTTCCTATGACTTTTCGACTTTACATGACTCTTCATAATTTGTATGTGTCCTTTGGACTTCCACTTTACAATACATTTTTGAATAGGTAATTACATAATCCCCAAGAATGATGTGGCATATGATGACTCATGACATGACCTGACATGACACTCCTGACATAGACTGCATGATGACATGGCAATGTCAATTCATTCTTGTTTCTTCTTGCTATGTGTCTTCTTGAGTATGCTCTTTTGTCAACCTCCATATGGCTTAGAAGTAAGGAGTCTTCGGTGATATCAAGTCTTGAGTTGTGATCACAAACTGGTGTCCCTTTGTTTTGTCTTGATTGATCAACTTGCACAATCAGTTACAAAGATGTCTTCTTGCATGTTCCCCTTCTCCGTCTCCTTCATCATGATGTCAGGGTATGATAGAGTACCTGCATCTGCAATTCACTCATAACAAGACGACATCATTCCGATAAACACTAGTCCAAGATGTTGCATGTTAATCCACTGACTGAGCCAGAATCGGGTGGAAGGCTGAGAGAGAGGCTCAGTGACTGCACAGTTACGCAACTCAGGAATTCAAGGGTGAAGTTGGAGCTCTAAGACAACACAGTCCTCAGTTCAGGCTGGAGCGAGGAAGAGAATTGCACAATTTCGGAGCTCAGTGAGCCGAGCTAAAGGGATTGAGCACTAATTCTTCCTACTGCGCAGTTCTTTAAGGCAAAGCAGACATGGTGATTGTGCAGTTCAAGAGCTCAAGGGCTGGGCTTGAGCTCAGAGATTACGCAATGCGCAGTTGGGGCCAGGCTAGAGGGATGAATTGTGCAATTTTGGAGGCCAAGTTTCGGGCTTGAGCACTGGGATTGCGCAGTGCACAGTCTTGGGAGGCAAGAACTACACATTGCGCAATGTCAAGAGGCAAGGATGTAGCTTGAGGGCTGGAGTGCGCAATGCGCAGTTCGGGAGAGCAGGATGTGGCTAAGTTGCTGGAGATTTTCCAGAATTTGGCTAAGTGTGGGATCAATGAAGCTGATGTGAACAGTGATATGACTTGATTGTGATCACACATTTAGAACACTTAACGACACAACAATATAGATCATCCAGAACACATGAACAACATATTTCCCTCAGTGCAACGACTTACAACAAGTGCGACACCAAATATACACTTTGCAACGATCGTGACGACACTTGTGCGACAAAGCCTTAAACTTTGGCAATGACTGCAACAGATGTTTACATGGTTAGATCGACTCATTTACACAAAGATAACCCCTTGCAACTACCAGAACATGCTTATATACATTGTGCGACACTTAACATGCGAAAAGACGACATTTCTCTTTTCTTGCACAAGGGACGAAAATACTTAGAGAAAATACATGTGATGAGTCTTAGTGTTTGCGACGATAGTATGCAAGACCAAGGTAGGCTTCGAAATTGAGTGTAGACCAAAATTTTGGAGGGTGTTTTAGCAGCGACAACACTTGGCGACACACTGTTAGAATTCCATCTTCTCTGTCTGGGTTAACTCTTTTGTGCAGGGCCTTAATTTTTCAGGGATTATTGATTCATTGTGCAGATCATTTTGGCCTCCCCACTTACCCCATGAATAAATATGGTCCCCTTTGTGCCTTCTCGATTAAACACACACATAAGATTCAACAATATCACAATGTTTCAGATCGGAAAGGGTAGTGTACTTGATGAGCTTTAGGTTTTCAAAGTATAGTTTTTCATCTCAGGTGTTGCTCCGCTGCCAGCAGGCCTGGACAGTACCCCAGCAAAGTCACTACATGAACACAAACATTGCTCTGCTGCCAGCGAGCCTGGATAGTACCCCGACGAAGTTGCTTGCTTCACCTCTCTGCACAGGATGCCTTTCTATTCTTTCGCCTTTATTTGTATATTTAAAGAGGACTGTGCATAGGCACTTATTCATTTTATTGTGGAAGAGGGATTCGACTTATTGAGAGCAGGAGAAATTGTTCCTTCAGAGAAGCATATAAAGACCTCTGATTTAGGTTTGCTCATTTATATTTTTCCCCTTTTCCTCCTCTACTGATTAGATAAGTGTGAAAACATTAAAATGTCAAGAAACAAATGTTGGCATAAGGTTTTCTAGAATAGACACAGGTATCATGGTTCGACACAAAACTCTCCTTACGGACGAATCACATTTTCCGTCAAGAATCCATCAACCAAAATATGTAACCAACACAAAGGAGGACTGTAGGTTAGCCAAATGTTGTGGTGTCACAAGACTCTTTTCAACTCAGCCACACACAAAGAAGCCAGAATGCACATTCACACATGACACTTATTTACATAGACGAAGACCAAACAATCAAACAGACAAGAAAAGAAACTATGTACATTGGGTAGGGCACAACCCCAGATCATCACTGAAAATAATGTTTCAAGTCTTGGCCATTGAAAGGAAGAGACTCAATCTTCTTGTCTAGTGATTGAAGATGATACGTAAGTTGGCCAAGCTTTTCATGTCCTCATGGGCTTTGTGCCACTTTAAGACTAAGTCACCCACACTGAATCCATTTCTTTCTCCAGACTTCTTGTCGAACCACATCTTGATACGACTTTGGTGAAGAGAACAAATTTCTTTTGCTTTTTGCCTTTCTTCCTGCAGCTTGCAAAGGGAGTTTATCGTACTCTAAACCAATAAGCAAGGATTGCAATGGGATTCCTGTGAAAGTTGAAGAGTAGGCAGGTAGATGTTCGAGGGTAGGATGGTTTCTTTTCCATATGCCAGGAAGTAAGGAGACGTATTCAGAGAGGGTTTTGGCGTGACTCGGTCAACCAATAAGGCATTCACCAAAGCAGACTACCAGTTCCTCTGTTCAGAGAAAATGGTCTTCTTGATAATATGGATCAGGTTCTTATTGGTAGACTCAGCAAGACCATTTCCCTGCGGATAATAATTAGTTGAATGTTTCAATACAATTCCATTTTCCAATGCAAAACCATAGAATTTTAACGATGAAAAATATGTTGCATTGTCAAAACCAAGTGAAGTCGGAATGTCGAACCTAGAAATGATATTCTGCTCAAGGAAGTTGATGACTTCCTGATTATTCACCCGTTTGAGTGGAACTACTTTTGTCCACCGCGTGAAGTAGTCTATGGCAATGAGAATGTAGTAGTGTTGCTTTGATGAGTGTGGAAAAATCTCACCAATCACATCTAAGCCCCATTGTTGAAATGGTTCTTCCACTGCAATAGACTGCAACGGGGCAACTGACTTCTTACTTCGGTTGCCACACTTCTAATAGTCTGGACACTTGTGGGCTTAGGCGTGAGCATCTTTAAATAATGTGGCCCAATAGAAACCAATCTACATAACTTTGTGTGCAATTGTGTCACCCGCAAAGTGCCCCCCAACTGATCCGTGATGGAGATCACGCAATACTCTCTCAGAATCATGCGCTTCCAAGCATTTAAGCAGTGCTCCATTATGATGCTTTTTGAAAAGTACCCCATGCACCAACTGATAAGATAATGTTTTCAATCTGACTGCCCTCTTCTATCATGCGAATAAGTGAGAGGGCAATGTGTCATGCTCAATATACTAGCGCACATCTGCGTACCAAGAGTTTGCGATGGTAGTGGGGGAAACTCGCTCAACATTATAAATTTCGATTTCCTGTTCCCATCCAAATGGATCTTCTTTGTCTGCATCCACTGCTTTTGTTGCTAGTTGACACAGACTGTGGCCCTTGATCATGTGAACTGACTTGAATTCTAAGTCATATTCTTGTAAACTAGTCATCGAGTTCGCTCTCCTCTCACCTAGCTCTTGCTGAAAAAATAGAGATCTGACTGTTGGGTGTGAAACAAAGATGATACAATGACTTTTCAAGAGATAGGGCCAGAAGTGCTTTACCGCCTTGTAAACTGCATACACCTGCTTATCAATGGTCGGATAGTTAAGCTCAGGTCCTTGTAAGCTGGAACTCATGAAAGATATTGGCCGCTCATTGTTTTGATCATCTTTTTGGGTGAGCACAGTAGCAAGAGAAGTATCAGAAGTGAAAGTATAGAGAACAAAATCTTTGTTAAAATCTGGGTTGTACAAAGGAGGTGCTTTTGCAATGGCTTGCTTGATGCAGGAAAACGTGTCCTTTTCCCTTTTTATCCCACTTGTATATCACATCCTTCTTTACCATCTCCTACAATGATTTCACAATCTGAGCATAATCGGAGATGAACTTGCGGAGAAAGTTAATCTTTCCTAGGAAGGATTGCATAACTTTCTTATTCACTGGGAAGGGAATCTGCATAATTGCTTTGATCCTTTCTGGGTCCACTTTAACCCCACTTTTCGTAATAATGTGGCCCAAGAAATTACCCTCAGACACTATAAAAATATTGTTCTTGGGATTAAGGGATATCTTGTATTTCCGACATCGCTCGAAAATTTTCTTCAAATGGCATAACTGGTCGGATTTCTTCATGGAAAACACCATGACATCATCAAGATACATCACTATGCTCTAACTGATCAATCCACGAAATGCAATGTCCATTGTGCGCTGAAATGTTGTATTGACATTGACTAACCCAAATGGCATTCCTTTGAATGTGAACGTGCCCCACTTTGTGCAAAACGTAGTTTTAAATCTATAACCTAAATAACCATCTAGCAAAGAGAACAATTTTGACCCCGATACGGTCTGTAGTATTTGTTCCATAGATAGCACAGGTTAGTTGTCTTTGTTCGAGGCGTGATTCAAGTTGTGCAAACCAACACAAAAGCAGATTTCCCCGGTCTTCTTCCTCACTAGGACCAGATTTGATACCCAAGTTGAATGTCGCACTTTGTAGATGATTCGAGCATCCAACAGCTTCCTTAACTCCTTTTGAATCAGAGGCTCAAGCATTGGATGCACCTTTCACATCTTCTGTTGAAAAGGCTTGGCCCCTTCTTTGACCGGAATGACGTGCTGGATTATTCGCGTGCCATAAATTTTGAGCTAGCCATATGTCCACGCGAAAACATCTTGATATTGCTTCAATAAGCAGATGAAAGCTTATCGCTCCTGTGGTGTGCAGCAAGTACCGAGATTGACAAACTTCGGATCTTTCTTTGTTCCATTATTTATTTGTTCATGTGACAACGTGGAACTATGGGTTTTTGCATTCACTAGCCCTCAGAAGTGATTCTGCATGTCATACAAATTTTCAAGTGATACCACGCCTTTCAGCATGGGGTTTTCCTTGTTTGCAAGAGCTGCATCTTGCAACGTCCTTTCGCGCACATCTTTAGCGATAGTTGCAACCTTGAATACATCAATGTTCGCCATAAAGTGCAATATCTATTGGTCATCATTGAAAACACATAAACTAGTAATATTATCAGGGATGGATGGCTTATCAAGAATTTCAATAGAAAAACCATCCCTAAGCGGTGATAACCTAGAAGCAGCATTTGATAATGCATCCGCAATTGCGTTAAGCATTTTAGGAACAAATCTAGTATTAAAAGCTTTGAAACAAGAAATCAAACGCCATACCCCTTGTTGATAACCTTTCAGATGAGGTGACACAATGTATAGTATTACATACTTGTTGTACAACAATTTCTGAGTCACTTAATGCTTTGAGAATTCCAACATTGAGGTCAATGGCTCTCTGTAATCCCATGACGAGTGCTTTATATTTTGGGTGTTATTCGTGCACTTGAATTCCAAGCGGCTAGAGATCAGATGTCTTCTCTGTCGTGGGTCTACTAAAACACAACCAGCTCCAGAGCCCTCCCATGTCTTCGAACCGTCACAATACAATGTCCAACATCATATGTACAAAGACTCTGCACTACACTACTACTACTACTACTACTACTAATTGTACAAATGTCATTTTCACCAGTTGGACTAGGAAGGAGGTCCAACTGTGTGTCTGGTGGGATTGGGGAAGGCTGAGCAAGATTGCACCTCAGATGAGTTTCTAAAAAGCAATTTCCAAAGATAAGATCTACGAAAGCAATTGGTTCATTTTTACCCTCAAAGGGAGTGACAATATGCTTCATGTAAGGCTCTAAGTTTACCCGGATTTGATTGTTTTTGCCCTTATATGGAAGCCATAAATGCGACCAGTCCGTAGCAAAATACACTTGTAGTTTATTGGACCACTCTCGACTCAACAAAACACTGTATGCTTATGTAATGTCCACAATTACTATATTTATACACTAATGAACTCGTTGGTCAAATGATAAGCGAATAAGCACATATTTGAAATCACCTATAGCATCGACAAGAGTCTTGTCCAGCTGGATGATCTGTGCATCTGTTTTATCCCATTTCGCATTGTTTTTCTTTGCTACAGATAAAGGCATTAAGATTACAGATGCATCGGAATCAAGTAAGCAATTGTGTACATTGTAATTAAAATTTTCAAACATTAACAAAAATGGAGAGAGTGTGTTCGCATCTAATGTTAACGCATTAAACATAGACTCCAGGGAAACAGAGGACTTACCAAATCCCTTCTGCGAAGAAGAGGTATTACATGAGGTGGATTGTTCGAGAGCTTAGACAAGCAGTTCTTGCTGGCTCGCGATACTTGTAAGTTCGAAAGTGTTTGGAGGAGTAACTTGATTTGCTGCTTCCAAAGTGGTGAAGTTAATTTTGTTGTTCGCAGAAGCACCTTTCGTTGGAGCACTATTTCCAGACTTGCTCTGAGTGTTATTCACTGAGTTAACGGGCAGTGTAATCCTTTTTAACAAATGCTCATTCAATTTATGCCTTGTCAACTCCAGTTCGAAGGCTGGCCCTCGACTTCTTAATTTGTATCGATTGTTCTGTTGTTGGATCGGGGCCTCACTCAGTGGCTGCTCTTCGACACCTTTCTTTTCAACCACATAAACGGAACTAAGTGTATTTACTGTGTGTCCAACACTCATACTTTCTTCAGTTGCAGCAATTTCTTCCTTCTCTTTGTCGGCTCAGTCTGCTCATCAGAAAGCATTGTATCAATGATATGCGCAACAAGAGAATACATGTTGTGATTCCATTGCGGGCATGTCTACCGAATGATACTCTTGATGAAAAGAACAGTGTTGATCCATGCCCATACTCTCAACATTCAGCACAACGTTCGAGGCTTCGAGCTTTGCATAGACTTGGTTGGTTGGTTGCTGCTACTGCCGGAGTTGGAAGCCCTTCTCAAAAAGTTGAATTTGGGAGGCTTACTACTCACGGTGCTCTCGCTTGGCCTCTATTTTAACTTTGCTAACTCATTGGATAGAGGCTTAATGGTGCGGGTCAAGCTCTCAAGATTTGTAGCTTCCTTCTCCTTGGCCTTACTCATGGAGGCCTGAGACCTTTTGCCTGTGTCTTTGGAGTCCTTTGATGGTTCATCGTCTACGATGACTCCGATCGCATGCAAGTCCTTTTCAACTGTGATTGCCTCTTCGTAATTTTCAACTAGAGTTTCTTTCATGGTCCTTTTCATGAACTGCGTGAAGCTTGTGGGTAAGGCAAATGTGTAATAATCGATTGTGATGGAGTCGTGAGGTTTAGTGTTTGCAAGAAATTTGTTCAAAATGCGGTTAAACCTCTGGTTGAAATCCTTCACTTTCTCTTTCTGCTCCATCTTAAGACTACCCAGCTCACTCAACAACATGGCGGGGTTTTTATTGTTAGCGAACTTTTCAAGAAAAATATTTTTAAAACCCCTTTCCAATTCTGGATTAAGTTTGGAGGAACACTGTGCTACCATACCGTTGCTCTGCCATCTAAGGTACCTCTAGCATTTGCAAATGTAGGTAGAAGTTGTCTAGATGGTCCTCCGCTTTCACTACTTTGTCAGGGTCATACTTCATTAACAGCTTCTTCGGGTGCCTCGACATCTTGTGTAAAACACCCGATAGTGCAACTGGGCCCTGAGTCATCCAATCCAAATCTTGGGCCACCATATCTTCGTCTATGAATTCCTCCACTTCATCAGAATGTGATGGATCTTCTTCTTCTTCTTCACCACCTAACTCGTGAAAAGTATCATCCGAGAGTACAACATCATCTTCGTCACCACGATTAAAAGATGGCGGTTGCTCTGGTTTCTCTGCATTTTTTGTAGTCTCTACCAACTCTTCAAGGGTGGCAAAAACCAAATCTTCAACTGTAGAAACCATGATCCCAATGGAGGTGGTCACGTTCTTCTTTGGAAAATATTGAAGATTGTGTACTCTGGTAATAAATCCAATACCTCTTGCAAACTTACGGGTGATAGGACGAATAGCCCGGATCTGGTCGTAAGTGATTCTGTAAGTCTACCCAAAGTCGGGTTGAGAAGAATCACCAACTTCAGGAATATGAGCAGGGGAGGTGCTGGGAATGTTACTGCCTTGATCGAAGGAAGTAGGATTGGGATGAGGTTATCAGCCATAAAAATCTGGCTGCCATCCTTCTAGCATCAGAAATGTTGATAGTGCTAAGACCCGCCAGCGTTCACAGGGTCTCCCCGATATGTGGTTCCAATTAGACCTCACACCATTTGGGATAGGATCCCCATCGGGAATACGACCCGATTGTCGTTATCTTAAATATCTTCCTTGGCTCTAACTGTCGGCAAGAGAGAGGAATGCACATGTACCTTCGAAAAGCAAGTGAGTGTGTGTGGTGAGTGTTCGATTGCAAGTGTGCCAAGGTTCTTCTACTGCAGCGGGAAAAAGAGAGCGAGCCTCTAAGAGAGAGGTAATAGTACCACTCTAGTAGAAACAAAAGGAAACAGGAAGGACCCATCTAACATCCAGCACACCACAAAGATGCGACGGTCATTACAACCATTACAACACATTCTCAATACATGATAAGCACTGAAATAACTTAAATAGTTCAACTACTTTCGTACAGGTGAAAGCAAACGTGAATTACAAACATTCACAGAATAGTCTTACAAATATTCATAATCTATGCATGAAGAACCTGTTGGCCATCAGGCTTCATATATTAAGTAAAAGTTCCCGGACACATGTATACAATGAACACCACTAGCTGCAATAGTGAAGCGTTGGAGCCACTCCTTGCTCCCCAAAAGAACTAGCTTATCTCTCTAATGCCTTGCGGGAGGAGCCAAGGTGAAAAGTCCTTTCTCATACAATGAGGGTGTATATATAACCAATGGGGTGATGCTTCACCTCCCTTGTGACTCTTTGACTACCCTCATGATTATTTGACTTCCTATGACTTTTTGACTTTACATGACTCTTCATATTTTGTATGTGTCCTTTGGACTTCCACTTTACAATACATTTTCAAATAGGTAATTGCATAATCCACAAGAATGATGGGCAATATGATGACTCATGACATGACACTACTGACATGGACTGCATGATGACATGGCAATGTCAAGCCACTGTTGTTGCTTCTTTCTATGTGTCTTCTTGAGTATGCTCTTTTGTCCACCCCCATATGGCTTAGAGGTAAGGAGTCTTCAGCGATATCGAGTCTTGCGTTGTGGTCACAAACTCGTGTCCCTTTGCTTTGTCTTGATTGATCAACTTGCACAATCAATTACAAAGATGTCTTCTCGCATGTTCCCCTTCTTCGTCTCCTTCTTCACCATCATGTCATGGTATGATAAGGACCGGCATCTGCACTTCACTCATGACAAGACGACATGAGTCCAATAAACCCCTAGTCCAAGATACTGCATGTTGATCCACTGAATGAGCCGGAACCGGGTGGAAGGTTGAGAGAGAGGCTCAGTGACTGCACAATTGCACAGCTCAGATAGTAAGGGGTGAAGCTTGAGCTCTGAGACTGCACAATGCACAGTTCAAGCTAGACTGAGGAAGAGAATTGCGCAGTTTGGGAGCTCAATGAGTCGGGCTAAAGGAATTGAGCATTGATTTTGCCTACTGCGCAGTTTTGTAAAGCATAGCAGACCTGGTGATTGCGTAGTTCAAGAGCTCAAGGGTTGGGCTTGAGCTCAGAGATTGCGCAATGCGTAGTTGGGGCTCGGCTAAAGGGTTGAATTGTGCAATTTTGGACGCCAAGTTCCAGGCTTGAGCACTGGGACTGCGTAATGCGCAGTCCTAGGAGGAAGGAACTGTGCATTGCACAGTGTCGATAGGTAGGGTTGCAACTTGAGGGTTGGAACTACGCAATGCATAGTTCAGGAGCGCCGATTGAGGATATGTTGTTGGAGATTTCCGAAATTTGGCTAAGTGTGGGATCAATGAAGTTGATGTGAATAGTGATATGACTTGACTGTGATCACACACTTAGAACACTTCATGACACAACAACATAGATCATCCACAACACATGAACAACATATTTCCCTCAGTGCGACAACTTTACGAGACTTACGACAAGTGCGACACCAAAGATACACTTTACGATGACCGTGACGACACTTGTGCGACAAAGCTTTGGTAATGAGTGCGACAGATGTTTACATGATTAGATCAACTCATTTACACAAAGATAACCCCTTGCAACCGCTAGAACATGCTTATATACATTGTGCGACACTTAACATGCAAAAAGACGACATTTTTCTTTTCTTACACAAGGGACCAAAATACTTAGAGAAAACACGTGATTAGTCTTGGTGTTTCCGACGATAGTATCCAGGACCAAGGTAGGCTTTGAAATTGAGTGTAGGCAAAAATTTTGGAGGTTGGGGTAGCAACGACAACAGATTGGTAGCTTGGGAGGTACTCCAAACCATAGGGTACAGGGTTATGGAGTAATCGACACCGCAGAAGGGCTTTGTGGTCCAAGTACCCAAGAGGTGGGTTTTGCACCCAAGCTCGTACGTGTGAAACCAAGCATGATTTCGATGACTTGGCACTTGGAGATGATGGAGCACCCTTAAAGGAGCAAGGGGCAGCTTAATACACCAAGAGATCCCTTGTCAATTGTGAGATATGAATTTTTATATGCTTCAACTGGACTTGTAACTAAGTTTCATGTAGGTTTGACATGAAGTGGTGCCCCCAAGAGTTAGACGTTGCACACCCTAGAGAGACATATAAATAGAGTGACGAGGGAGCCTCATTCTGACATCCAAAGAGCACGACATATCAAGAATATACTTTGAGGTGGTCGCAGATCAAAGGACCCTAGCGAAGTGGAGAAGCATAGTTTGGTGTCTTCTTGAGATTGTTTTGAGGGTCGAGTTTGATAGGGAGCAGGCCAAGGGCTAGGAGGAGAAATCTGGGAAGATCTTGTGCAAGTTTGTGAGGGGTTTTTCCTTTTTTCAGACCGCAGGTTCTTTATGACAGTTGCAGGTAGGTAGATCATCTTTCAGCCGGGAGGACCAAGAGGCCTAATGAGTGACCAGACCTAAGCCGCAAGCACATGATAGGACAACGCAGCAAGAGGAGGCCTGAAGTGAAGGAAAACACAAGTTTTGGAGCAGAATTTAGGTCTAACGTGTGCCCTAACCAAAGCTATAGAACTCAGAAATTGCATAGGATCGAGTAGGAGAAGTGTTGTAAAAGGTACGTTTGTATTTATCCTAGTTGAGGTTGTTTTCTAGTGGATAATTGTTCTAGTTTGGACATAAGTTGTTTGACATCTTGAGAACAGAAAGGGAGGACTATAGTAGGTGTCAAATCATCCCTAGATCAGCTTATTAAGAAGGACTTTAACAATGGTAAGAAGGGAAGATCTGGTGAAGCTAAAGGGACTGTTTCTTGAAGGAATAAGGGCATTCAAGAAAGCTTATACACAATCCCTAAGTTGACTGTTGGAAAAGGACTTTTGACAGTGATAGTGGATAGCCTCCATGCCCTAAGTTTGTCTTCATATAGCAATAGAGGAAGGCAGAAGTGGGAAGAAGTCCCAAAGTGTTGCATTCTTAAAGGACTAAAGAGCAGCAAATGGGAAGCTTAGGAGTTGTGAACAACTCACAAAAGTCCCTATGTGTTGACTCATTGATGGACTAATGATTAACTAGAGGACGAAAAGCTGGTGAGCCATGTTCAATGACCTAAAGGAGCACATTTCATTGATAGAGGTAGATTGGTGTTGTTGCGGATTGGGAGTGGAATAACCAACAAATGTGTTCAGGGTACGTGGACTAAGTGGAGCTGTGAAGTGCACTACATCAGCTAGTAGGTCAGTTTGTATCTTGTTCAGGGTAGACTGGTGGTCATAGTTGTTGACAACAAACCCTAGTACATATTCTTGTACTAGTGATTGTAGGGGGTCATGACCCTTAGTACGGAGCCCTAGACAGTTGTATTATAGATTGATAATATAAGAAAGTTGGGTTGTTGAAAAAAAGGTTGTCTATTGTGCATGTGTTGGTTAACTGTTGTGTTTGTTCCGCTGTGCAAAGTAGTTTGTTGTGGCATTTGAGTTGGTTGTGTCAGAGATTCTAAGACCCTAACATAGATTCTCTGGAAATTCAACACTTTGAAGTAGCTAAAGGGGAGCCAAGAGGACTAGTTATCAAGTCCTAATTCATTGAGTTGCAGAGAGGTCATCTTTTGTGATTGGACAATGATGTATGGCAGTGATAGTTGTTCTTATGATAGTGATGTATGGCATTGACACTTGTGCTTATGACAGTAATGTATGGCAATAATACTTGTGATTGTGAAAATGATGTATGGAAGTGATATTTGTGCTTATGACAGTGATGTATGGAAATGATACTTGTTCTTATGACAATGATGTATGGCAGTGACACTTATGATTGTGATGACAATAATACTTGACAGTGATATGACTGTGAGTCATGACACGTGCTCCTATGGCAGTATCATGTACGGTATTTGAGACGAGGATATATGCTACTTGTGACAGTGATATGGAGGCAGTCCTTATGGTTTCATCTGTTGATCACTAGGAGACCTATCAAAGGTCTTGGGTAGGGCTTGTGAATGCCTCCTTGATAGGCTTGTCTGCTGCCATCTCATGAGGATCTTATATGATCCAGGGTTGGCCCTAGGAGGCCTAATGAGTTTGATGTTGAAAGACTTATGTCTCATTATCATTATACCATTGAATTGTACGAGACATTTGATGAATATCTAAGAAAAAGAAATATTGATTCTGGGTTTTCCCCCTTGTCTCTGACCAAAAATCCTGGTGTCTCTATTGTGTATGATTTTCTTCTAATGTTCCTTATTGTTCCCTTGCATTGTTAATATTAATGTTCTCTCTATATAATTGCTTATGATGATATGGGTGAATATATTGTGAAAAATTTTGAAAATGTTTTAAAATGCAATTATTTACAGCAGAGAATTATCTAGCCCTTAGAACTTTAACATGGGATCAAAGTTGGGCTGAAGAAAAGTCATTGAAGATCACCCCTATGTAGACACCTATGATGGATTTCTTGATCAAGCAAGAGAGAAAGAGATGAAGATGTTGGAGGCCTAAAAGAACGTTAGGGTTTGAAGGAAACACTTGGGAGCCCTTGTTCTTACAAATAAAGGTTATGGTTTGGGAGAAATCCTAGGAGTGGCCATGGATATGGAAAAGGCCTCGGTCCTATAGCATTGAAACCGAAGCGTGATTCAAAATCTTCATGATATGATATGATCAGTGAGAAGCTATTGAGTTATACAAGTGGTAGATTCAAGTACCTATGACAGATTTAGAGTAACCCTAGTTGGGATTGCCTCCTACCCAATAGGAGATGGTACGATGCAGATCCAGTGGTCATCTTATACATTGATAGTTGAGCTTCGCTGCCCAAGAAGGAGATTAAGGATCTGGAAATAAGAATACAAGTGGTGCTCAAGAGGAAGCATTTTTTATTTGCAGACGACATTGACATATGGTTGATGGACAATGGTGACTCATGGAGGCAGGGGTCAAGAGGGAGCTGAAAGCTTCCTACATTCCTCATCAAAGATAAGACTTTCAAGACTTATGTTATTTCTTTGTGACATTGTTCATGTTTAGATTGATTTATCTTCTTAGACTACTATTTATTCTTCCTGCATGAGTAACTGGCTAACCAAATGCTTCTTTCCCTGACTTCCTGGATGAGGGTGTGATCAAGTAAAGCAGATCCATCTTGAGGGCTATCAATATGCAGAGTAATGCAGGAAGAGTTTGCTCCAAGAGGGAGTTGGTGCAGGAAAAAGAAGGAGCCACTCTCTTATCTAGAGAAGAAAGACAATAGTGTCTTTTGGATGAAGCTTTCAACAGATGATGACAACATGAAAAAGCTTAAATGTAGAGGATTCTCCTGATAGAAATATTGGATTGTGCAGAGTTTTGATTCATCATCAGGTACACTTTCATTATGTTTATTTAATTTGTCGTTATTTCTCTTGTGGATGCAAGGACCAAGTCCTCAATATCGAGATTGAGGAGGATGTAGAGCAACCCCATGATTAGAGTGGTGCTTGAAAAAGGACAAGAGCTCAGACCTCGAACAAAGGATTGCAGTCCCCCAGGTTGATGTCTATGACTAAAGAGACATTGATCCTCCTCCATTTGACATACACATTCAAAATTCTGAGGTATTTTCTTTGTGGCTCGCATAACTGCATCTCAAGCTCATATTTCTTTTAGGATAGCATCTATCTGTGGCTCGCTTATATATCTTTGTGACTCGTTATAGTAGCTCGCATTTATTACTATGGTTTGTTATATATGATGCTCTGTGATTTGACTCGCATATATGGTTTTGTGACTCGCTCTAAGGCTCGCATTACAGTGACTTGTGGCTCTCATACTCTACTACATTACATTGGCTCGTATTCTCTACTCCATGGCTCATTGACATATATCTGTGTCTCACATTATGCCTCGCATTGCATTCTCTATGGATCGAATTATTTATATGACAAATTGCGATGTTTATCAATGGCTCGCACACTGTAGATCGCATTGTTTCCAATGGATCGCATTGTCTCTGTGGCTCATGCATTTATCTGAATCTCACATATTTACAGTGGCTCACAATTACAGTGACTTGTGGCTCTCATACTCTACTACATTACATTGGCTCGTATTCTCTACTCCATGGCTCATTGACATATATTTGTGGCTCACATAATGCCTCACATTGCATTCTCTATGGATCGAATTATTTATATGACAAATTGCGATGTTTATCAATGGCTCGCACACTGTAGATCGCATTATTTCCAGTGAATCACATTGTCTCTGTGGCTCATGCATTTATCTAAGGCTTGCATTTTTATAGTGGGTCACAATTACATCTCTGAGGCTCGCTCTTATTCCAGTAGCTCACATTGTTATTTTTTGTGGCTCGTATTATTTTTTGTGGCTTGAATTGATTTTCTTTGTGACTCGTATATTTTCTATTGTTCATATTACAGTCCTGTGGCTGGCATCTCATTATCTATGGCTCACATACCTTATGTTGTGAAGCACTCTCGGACGTTCGCATTTTATATTGGGCCGCATTCCAATTGTCTATAGTTTGATTATATTTGAGCTATACATGTTGGCAATATTACTTGTATATGGCAAAGTGTGAACAAGAATCTTGATGATAATGAGGAATGGTATGGTATGACAGTGCAGTGATGTATGACTAGACATAACAGTGATAATATTGTATGTCAATGATGTTCGCACTCTTGACAACGAATATGACAATGATTATCCATGTTTATGAAATGACCTAATGATATATGATAGTATCTGTGATCTGTATGACACTGACAAGTAACCATGTATGACTATGACAATGACCATGTTGCATAACAGTGATTTAGATATATGACTATGACAGTGACATTATTACATAACAATGACCTTGATGAAAGATAGCGGCAGTGACCTTGTTAACAGTGACTTTGATGTGCACTCTTGATCAATGACCTAGATCTATATGATAGTGATTTTGACAAGGATGATATGATAGTGATGGCAGAACCTCTATGACAGTTACAATGAATTATGTCAATGACAGTGATGTATATTGTTCTCTTATGACAATATGATATGGTCCATTATTGGACTGGCCTTAGGTGGCCTGCTGTCATTGATAATGATGTCTCATGATATGTATACATTATATCTCAGCTGAATATTTGATGAATATCTAAGAAGAATTTGGTTGGATTTTCCTGCTTGTGGGGTTTATCCCTATTCTTTGACCTAAATCTTGGTGTCTCTATTGTGTATGTTTTTCTTATGTTGTTCCTTTTTGCTCCACTGCATTGTTGATGTTATTGTTCTCTCTACATAGTTTCTAATGATGATGATATGATGATATGATGATATGTCGTGAATGCAATAGTGTTGAAAAAGTTTAAAAATGCAACTATCTACAACATAGAACAATCTAGCCCTAAAAATTAATAGACCTCTGAGCCCAGGTTGCCCACTTCTTGAGTTTAGAAGTGTGAAAATTCCTTGAAATGCAGCAACTGGAATTTATTCTTCTAATCGATTAACTATGCAGTTTATTTTTTTTTACTGCAAAATAACAAATAAATCACACTGCAATTTCTTCACAATAAAAACGTTGCGGAAAATAAACTGGAAACTGAGAAATAGACGCACACACAAAATAAAATTGACACCAATGTTTTTCGAGAAACGTCCCTGGAAAAACCCACCTAGAAAAAATAGTGAAAAAATGTGGGTTTATTTTTATTATATGCAGCAATGAAATATAAGTACAACATTTTGATGCCCAAACTGGCAATCCTAAGTAAAATAATCTGACCAAAATATTTGTGAGACAATTTGTCTCACTCCACACCTAATCTCGGCTCTGAAATTGGCTCTATCTAACTGATCGAACTAGCCCTGCGAGAGCCTCTGCACAATGCTTGCGCAAGCCCTACTCGCACTACTCCTGAAACTGCTCAAAATCTGATGTCTTGGCTGACTCTGACTCTAGAAGTGACTCGCTTGGCCTTCTGGAAATTTTCTCGGCCTCTAGCACCTGAATCACCCTTCTCCTCAACTGAATCGAACTACCTCCCTGAGGCTTCTACGCAACCCTTGCGCAGCCTCTGAGTGGAATAACTGTGCCTTTATGTTTGTTGGAACACCTAATCCTCCATGGGTAGGTGTGGAATGCGAAAAGTCACAATGGAGTCCAAGTGACCTTGGAATGTGAAACCAAGAGTCACACCATTGTAGTATAAATGTACATCATGTATAATGGAAAAATAAGAAAGCTACACGCTTATCCTTCTATTGTGTGTTGAGTCTCTTATTGTGTGTGTTTATTTTTCTCATACACCATGTGTGTGTTTAACATGGTATCAAAGCTCCGAGTTTAGAAGTCCCATTAAGCTTGTGAATAGCGCTGGCCTGTGTTGCATTGTGTATTTTCTGCTCATACTCTATTCAAGTCGAAACTCCTAGTGTTGTTGGTGCCTCTATATATTGTAAAATACTAGTGGCACATAGTTCTAAAAATCAATTCAAAAAACGTTCCCTGCTCTGTCCTCTGTCCCCCAACATTCTGTCTCTCGTGTTATTATGTCTTCTGTGTAAATTTTAATCCACAATCAAATCTCATAGTTTAAGGCTCCTTTGACGAAACTGTGAGGATTTGGGATGTGAAAACGGGGAAATGCTTGAAGGTTTTTCCTGCCCATTCGAACCCTGTGACGGTTGTCCATTTCAACCGGGATGGATCGTTGATAGTTTCCAGTAGTTATGACAGTCTCTGTAGGATTTGGGATTCTGCCACCGGTCATTGCTTGAAGACGCTCATCGATGACAAGAATCCCCCAGTTTCATTTGTCAATTTTTCGCCCAACCGCAAGTTTATTCTGGCTGGAACCCTGGACAATACATTGAGGCTCTGGAACTTTGGAACGGGCAAGTTTTTGAAAACATACACTGGTCATGCTAACATCAAATATTGTATATCCTCTACATTTTCTGTGACCAATGGAAAATACATTGTCAGCGGCTCAGAGGACAATTGTGTATATTTGTGGGATCTTCAAGCTAGAAATATTGTTCAAAAGTTGGAAGGTCATACAGATACTGTGATTTCTGTCTCTTTCCATCCGACAGAGAACAAAATTACTTCTGGTGCATTGGAAAATGACAAAACTCTATGGATTTGGGTTCAGGAAAATTAATCAAACTTCCCTTTAACATTACTAGTTTGAATCTATGACTTCTACATTCTGATAGATGTATTGTAACTGACCCAAGGCACCACTGTGTATATTTATTAGTTTTGCGGAAGAAACATTAGATAGAAATTGGTATCATATATTTCTACGCTACAAAATCTGGAGGAGCCATATATTTCTATTGAGAAGCCAAGTGAATCCTCACGCGTTCGAGCTTGGCGTCGCTACCTCACCCGTTCAAGCTTGGCATTGTTGTCTCACACATCTTGGTGTATATGGTTGGCGTCATTGATCGTGCATCCCAGGTATATATATTACCTGTGAGTTAAACCTTTTTCATCAATTTAAACATTTTTGAAGACTGTTAATCTGTGTGAACTCATGTGGAGAATCGGTCCTGAAATTGCATAAGAGAACAAATATATTTTGGGTCCTTCTAGAGAAAAAAAAAAAAAAAAAAGTAGTAATAAGCAATTTTGTGGTGTAGTCCCTCACTAGTAGGCTCATATATATGAGTAATATGTATGAAGACTAAGAGTCTGGATTGTCCGTATATCCATTGCACATTGGTTGTTTGGTGCACATTGAGTGAGTTCATAGTTGCAATCAGTATTTGAAGTGAAAATTTGAGCTGTTGGAAAATTGTTGATGTAAGTCATTGTTGCTTGCCGGTTAGACAACCAAGTCTATACCTTGAGGTCCTCCATTTGAGTAGCAGAGTTTGTATTTTGGGAATTCCATAATTGGAAGTTCTTTGGAGTCATTTGTATTTCTTGAAATTAAGTTGCATCACATTGTAAACGAGTGCATTTTTGGTTGAAGCCGACACCCTTTATTTTTGAGCCCAAGTTGTTGAAAAATGGCTAAAATCCATGAGGCATTAGAGTTGTTGAATAACCTCATTCATTCCAATGTTGATGATATGATAAAGATGAGCAAGAATGTTCTTTGTAATATTCAAAGTTGTTTGCTAGATGCACAAGAAAAGATTGAGTTTTTGCAATTGGAATCTCAGCTTCAGCAAGATGAACTTCAGCAAAAGAGTCACCATTCTGAACCTGTTTCTGTTCAGAAGATTGTGAAGGACTCTCACCAAAAGAAAGAAGATAAAGTTGCAGTTGATTCACATTTAGTTCCTTGTACGAGAGCAGATTTACATGCAGATGCAGCAGTTCAACCTACACTTCTCAAGCCCATCATCAGACCTTGGGAAGAGCTTGTCCACAACAAGCACAAAATTGGTCTTGGATATGACAAGGATGTGTCCTTTCATATTCTAGACTACACCAAACCCATCATATTTCAGAGTGCCGGATTTCTGTATGACAGTTCACCTGCAGCTGTTCCAGATCCTGCTCCACAACAACAATAGCAGATTGTAAAATGCCAACACTGTGATCGAGTTGGCCATATGAAAGATCATTGTTTTGATCTTCATCCATGCAAGCACTGTGGTTGGCACACCCAGTCTTCAGACAGATGCTTTAGAAACAAGTCTCCTGCAAGAACAAAGATTCATCTTGGATGGATCACTTCTTGGCAATGGGCATCAGCAGCCAAGAAGATGTTTAAGACGCATGTTAGAACATGTTCTAGAATATTGAGCAAACTTGCAGTTGAGTTTTCGCCAGCATCTCACCTTGTCCCTGACAGGGGGGAAAATGGTGGTCATGTACAAGCTTCGACGACAGATCAAGCGAGCCTGCGCCACAATCTCTCATTCTATGTTCAGAGTTGTAGCCAGAGACACAGCAGTTCAAGCGAGCCTAAGCCACAATTCATCATTCCTGATTCGTATGTGAACAGAGAGACGGATGTGCTCATGAGCATGCCTTTGGTTGGTGGATAACCTTAAACCATCACAAAAAGCCTTCCTTCAGTTGAAGGTCTCCACTGCTATATGAGAACAATTTCCAGCTATTTTCTTCTCATCAACTTTGAGCATGAGTTCCGTGAAATGTCAGCAGATTCCAGAGTTGTTGGTAATCTTAAAACCATCACAAGTAGTAGAGCTCCCTTCTTTTAGGTTGAAGGTCTCCCTTTTTTATGAGGGACAATTCCTCTAGCAGAAGTTTTCAGCTTCTTGCCAGTTTTGGAAGAGTTCCGGGAACTGCAACAAGTATTGTGTTCCAATGTTGGTGGTCATCCTTAAACCACCTCTTTTTTCCAACATTTCAGAGAGTTGATTCAACCCAAGTGCTGCCATGTATACTTTGCAGATTTGTATTACAACTCTCTTCTTGGACTCACACATACCCCTTCGGACTAAAGGGGGGAATGTTGGAACACCTAATCCTCCATGCATAGGTGTGGAATGCGAAAAGTCACAATGGAGTCCAAGTGACCTTGGAATGTGAAACCAAGAGTCACACCATTGTAGTATAAATGTACATCGTGTATAATGGAAAAATAAGAAAGGTACACGCTTATCCTTCTATTGTGTGTTGAGTCTCTTATTGTGTGTGTTTATCTTTCTCATACACCATGTGTGTGTTTAACATGGTGTTTAACAATGTTGTTGCCTCTCTAGCACTGGAAAAATCCACCGAAATCTCTGTCGTTGTTCCCTCTCACTTCTACTTCTTTCTGGCTCAACTCTTCTTCCTTGCTCAACTTTTGCAAATGAATAGCTCAATCTACCAAGGAACTCGCTCTACTGATGTGTCATTCATGTGTTTATCTCCATCCCCATCGTCATGCTCTTATAATCTCTCATTGGTGAACCAATGACCATGATTAGATCTCCATCAACGACTAAGATGATCTCAAACTCAATCTGTGTCAGTTTCTAGAGAATTCTCACTTTTGCTTAATTAATTGCTATTAATTAACCAGTTTTCCTAAGTTAGACTTAGGAAAAATTTAAATGATGGTTAATTAATTTACCTAAGGCATTTCGCAAGCTTATCTCACGAAACCTTTTCTGAGTTTTGAAGATAATCATGTTTTTCACCTCTTTGACACAAATCGAGACTAGAACACATGTCTGATGCTACAAAAACTAGCACTCCCTCTTAGCGAGGAAGGTGTTCTACTGCCTTCACCTGTAGCATCTTCCCTCACACTATTGTTGTCTCACATCTGTGAGAGCTTGTCACTTCCCATCAAGCCACTACACACTCTGATTCATTTGCCAACCCTATAGTTGAATCACCTTGCATTTGCGCTGTTGCTGACACTGCAATGTGCCACCCTGCGCTGTTGCTGCAACTACAGCAACTGAGAACCAAACTAAAGATCCACTTTGTCTCTATACTGGCTCTGCAATTGTGTCCTGAGTCTCTCACGACAACTAGTATCTGCACTGTCTACTATGTAATTGTCTGCACACTGACTGGTTTTGCGCCCCTCAATAACTGACTACCACCAGTCTCTGCAATTGTTTCTCACAATCTACTTATGCCATTTGACACTGGTCCTTCTGCTACTAAAACTGTGGGCCCCTATAGCAAGGTAATGATCCATGAGGAAGCACCTCTCTGATGCTATCCTCCTTGGATCCTACCCGATCCTGCAACTCTAAAGCACTATGCTTCTCCTCCATCTAGAGGTATAGTTGCTACCAACGCAAACTCCTCCAACTCGTAGGTTAACTCTTCAATGTCTGTCGAAGTTGTTGTTTGTTGCTCCCCTTTTTTGTCCTTCTTTTCCTTAGGACACTAGGTGTTGTAGTGACCAAACTCACCACAACTGAAGCATTTGATCTTTGACAGATCATTCTTCTTCTTCTCTCCTCCCTTTTTGCTTTGTCCTTGACTAGGACCTTTCTTCCTTTCCCTTACTAGCAAGGGCTACATTCTCCTCCTCCTTCTCAACTTTAGCCCTTTGCTATTGCTGCTGGTAGTACCCTTGACAAGGCTGAGCCTTAGCTCCTCTTATGTGAAATCAGTCCATAGGTGTTCCCAATCAAGCATTTTGTCTTGTCCAGTAGTTCCCTGAATGAACGTGGTCCACTCATTGGTAAACCCATTTAGTGTTATTCGCACAAGTTCACTATCCTCTGGTTTCCCCTCGCAGTTGCTAGCTCATCTCGGACATCTCGAATTTTGGTGAGATACGAAGTTACTCCTTCACCCTTTATCATCTTTGTAGTCCTGAGTTTCTCCTTGAGAACCATCTTCAGATTCTCTGATGGATCCTGGTATAGCTTCACAACGGCATCCCACATATCCTTTGTCGTATTCTTCTCTACAATGTGTGGGACAATATGATCTCAGACTCCATTCAAGACCATCCTCTTTTCTTTGGCCATTTCCTTCCTGTAATCATGGAAATGGATAGGATTTGCCAGTACAACTACAACTGTTGTCACAAACTCCTTCAGGGCATGCTCCTCCAATAGGAATAACATCCTATCCTTCCAAATACCAAAGTTTGAGGCTCTGTCAAGTCTATCCTGATCTATGAGACCTACTGTGGCCAACTCTGTGAAACTCAAAAACTAGGAAATAAATAGGAATCTCCTCCCTTTCCTGCTCGAGCTCACTTTGCTACTCGCACTCCCTTTCGAAATGTACAGATCTACTATTGTCTGCCTTAGGAAGTCCTTCTCTGGTACTCACACTGCATGCTACTCCAACTAGACAACTCACTCAACCTTTCGAAAGTCTTCTGAAATCTGGTACACGATCTGTTATTCCTAAAGCTCGCACTAGCTAACTGAAAAAATTGCTACAGCCTACTACAATTGGAAGTCACGAATCCCATGAAAACTGGATCTGGAAACACCATGAGAAATTCTGGAAATTTCTCTTTAGTGTGCTTTTCTCTTCCACCCAGCACTGATCTGTTATCACTGGACTAGCCGCAAACCAACTGCGCCTAGATATGCTCAATGCACTGACTGATCTGCTCACCAGAACCCTTTATCTAGAAATTCACACCTACAAATCTCTACAACTTAGGTTGATCGATTTTTCTTGTTGGTTGCAACTAAAAATCAAACCCTCTGCCTCTGCTAATTCGCACTTCCTAGTGGCTTGTGCAGATCTGGAAAATCGTGCTGCAGAACTCCCTCTGAACCTGCACAAATTCTCCTTCTCACTTTTGAGCCTTCGATCTGATCTTTAATGCTTTTATACCATGCGAAAATTCCTTGAAATGCAACAACTAGAATTTATTCTTCTAACTAATTAATTATGTAGTTTATCTTGTCACAGCAAAATAATGAATAACTCACACTGCAATTTCTTCACAAAAAAACATTGTGGAAAATAAACTGGAAATTGAGAAATAGATGTGCACACATGCAATTAAATTGACACCAATGTTTTTGGACAAACATCCCTAGAAAAACCCAACTGGGAAAACCAATGCAGCAAATGAGGTTTATTTTTATTATATGCAGCAGCGAAATCTAAGTACAATATCTGGATGCCCAAAATGGAAATCCTCAGCAAAACAAACTGGCCAAAATATATGTGAGACAATTTGTCTCACTCCACATGATCTCAGCTCCGAAACTCACTCTGTCTAACTACTCGAATTGGCCCTGCGTGGACCTCTGCACAGTGCTTGCGCAGGCCCTACTCGCATTCCTCCTGAAACTGCTCGAAATCTAACATCTTGGCTGACTCTGCCTCTAGAAGTGACTAGCTTGGCCTTATGGAAATTTTCCCAACCTCTAGCACCTGAATCACCCTTCTCCTCCACCGAATCAACCTGCCTCCTTGAGGCTTCTGCGCAACCCCTGCGCATCCTTTGAGTGGAATAACTTAACCTCTCTGTTGCTGCCTCACCGGCACTAGAAAACTCCAATGAAATCTTTGTTGCTACTTCCTCTCACTTCTGCTTCCATCTGGCTTGAATTCTTATTCTCTGCTCGACTTCTGCAACTGGATAGCTCGATCTACTAAGAAAGTCACTCTCTTGATGTGTCTCTGATGTGTCAATCTCCATCCCCATCATCCTGCTCTTATAATCTCTCGTTGGTGAACCAACAACCATGATTAGATCTCCATCAACGACTAAGATCATTTCAAACTCAATCTGTGGGAGTTACTAGAGAATTCTCACATTTCCTTAATTAATTGCTATTAATTAACCAGTTTCCTAAGTTAAACTTGGGAAAATTTAAATGATGGTTAATTAATTTATTTAAGGCATTTTGCAAGCTTATTTCACAAAACCTTTCTGGGTTTTGAAGATCTCGTGTTCTCAGCCTCTCACACAAATCGAGACTAGAACACATGTTCGATGCTACAAAAACTCACAAGAAGTGTAAGCAAGAGATGATGAGGACTTCCTTGTCATGGGAAGTATCCTGTTATAGACTTGGCACGATGGATTACACTAAAGCGGTTGAGAGACTCCTCTTCAGATTCAGATTTGGGGGATCCCACGATGAGCAAGCAACCAGATGGATCTTGCAACATGTACACTAAGCTAGATAGAGCCTGGACATGAATATTGGGATGTTCCAACGTTGGTATTGAGATACCTACATGATACAGTCAGTCAAGGATTGAGAAAGCGTTGTAATTGAAGAGATATATCGATGCCAAGAAAGCGTTGTGACTGAAGAGATATATCGATGCCAAGTGAACCAAGAGTGTTGTAAACGGGAAGAACACATTGAGGTGTCGCTTCAGTATGTGTCTTGCTTTGATTTCCTAGATGAGCAGGTAGCGGACTTCCATTCCACTCAGTCCAGCAGTGGTTGATCATATTGTAGCTTGTATGTCTGAATTGCGAGCAATGTGGCTTCAAAATCTATCCACGGGATTGCCGGTCATAGTGCCACTGATAAAGCATTAAGGCTCCAACACAGAGGGAGCAATGAGGCTCTAGCACGAAGGGTGCAGTGAGGCTCTGATAGTGACTTATTGCGGAACTGAAGCAATGAGACTTCAGCAGATAAGCAAGTTGCAGACATTCTCACCAAGCCTTTATCGAAAAAGAAGTTCTTATTCTTCGTAGAGTGGCTTGGAATGCAGAAGAATGTATCCCTCCTTGAGAGGGAACACTGTTGATCGAGAAGATTGAGCATATGCCCTCCCCCAGTCTTTTGACTAGCCATGGACTTGGTGATGGGGGATGAGCAACGAGGTTGCTGGGAGTGAGGGTACTCCTTAGAGCCATGAACTTGGCTATGTAAATGCCCTAGTATGCATCCTACCTGCAAGTCACCATGTGTCTTTATTGACCAAAGGCCATGGACTTGGTTAAGCTTGTTGATATTGCCACCTTTCTCGCCAATGGGTGAGGAGACTTACGTGTGTGTGATCTTTACCAAAGTCGGACGCGACTACCATGGACTTGGTCAAGGTAAATTGATCCCCACTAAGTATCGGATGCAGGTGTTCTACCACTTGATTACTGAGGATCAAGTTAGGTGAGGGTCAGTCAGTGGACATACGGTGTATGATCTTTACCAAGATCATTTATGACTGCCATGGACTTGGTTGTGGTCAATCGATCTCCCCTATTGTCGTGTGGTTAATTCCTCCTCCTCTATGGATCTAGTCATCATTGTTCAGTTGAGGTGAGATGAGATGAGATGAGCCTCTCTTATGTTTAGACATGTACATCTGAGATAAGACTTATGATGCAGTCAAAAATTCCTCCATAGGGCTCCCTAGAAGAGAGGGAGTGTTAAAATTTGGGCAGCTTTGAGATGAATTTCCCCAAAAGACATATGGTTTCCCCAAGAAGAAACCATCTTGCCTCAAGAGAGAATTCAAAATTGGATAAAGGAAAAAATATTATTGATGTGTTCAAATCAGCTTGATATTCCTTTTATTAAATAACTCAAATTAATGTTAGGAAGGCAATCATCAACCTCTTTTCTAAGCAAAAGGATAAATCATAAGTGGGTCTTTATCAAGTCACCCTCACCACATAAGGCACCCCTTGGCTCCTCCAACGATTAGTATAAATAAGTGTCGTTGGAGCTCATTCAAATCACATCAAGTCCAATCAGCATTGAAGAAGGACGTTGAGGTAGCCGCAAGCCTTAAGGAGTCTAGCCGAAGTGGAGAGGTGTGGTTGATATATTTTTCTTGTGATTCATCTAGGGTGAGATAGGCAGCTTGCTAGCCAAGTTGGAAGGGACAATTTTATGCATGTTTTGGTGGTGCATTTATCTTAAGAGAAGGGCCAAAGTTTTTGTGTTTGTTACAGGAGGGTCGAGCCCTAAACAAAAGCAGATCTGAGGTCATTCCACCTTGGAGCAAACCTGTGATTAGGGGTCGAGATCCTTAGTAGGGTGCAAGAGATCAGGCCTGAAGAAGAACTGTTTGCGCAGGTATTGAAGTCGTTTAGACTCTGGAGGCCGAGTTGTAGGGTTGATGTACAGTTGTACAGGTGCCCTCATCAGGGCCTAAGCTCCAGAGCTAAAGTGTGCACAACACCAAGCTTTTATGGGCAGAGGTTGACATCGTAAAAGGTATGTAATTTTCTTCTCAAGTTGATGTTTTGCAAGATAATGTAAGTTCAAGTTGGACAAGTCTATGGAAGCTTGTGTACAATGGTAGAGTGTTGTTACAGAGAAGCTACTAGAGCCCTAATACAGTGGACAAATATGTAGATTTGTCACTATGTATGAGCAGTCTTTTGGAGCCCTAAAGGTTGACTTTTGAAGGAGCTAAAGGGGAGCCAAGAGGGCTAGTTATCAAGCCCTAATTATTGAGTTGCAAAGAGGTCACCTTCTTTGATTGGGCAATGATGTATGGAAATGATAATCGTTCTTATGACAATGATGTATAGCAGTGATACTTGTGGTTATGATGGTAATGTATGGCAGTGATACTTGTGCTTATGACAATGTTGTATAGCAATGATACTTGTTCCTAGATTTTCCCCCTTATGGGGTTTTTCCCTGGTCTTTGACCAAAAGTCCTGGTGTCTCTATTGTGTATGTTTTTCTTCTAATGTTTCTTAATGTTCCATTGCATTGTTAATGTTAATGTTCTCTATATATAAATGCTTACGATGATATGGGGTGAATATAATGTGAAAAAAAAATTAATTTTTTAAATTGCAATTATCTACAATAGAGAACTATCCATCCCTTAGAACTTTAACGGAATGGGACCACGCTACCAAAATTGGGATTTCTTATGACAATGATGTATGGCAGTGATACTTGTGGTTATGACAGTAATGTATGGCAGTAATACTTGTGCTTATGAAAATGTTGTATGGCAATGATACTTGTTCCTAGGTTTTCCCCCTTGTGGGGTTTTTCCCTGGTTTTTGACCAAAAATCCTAGTGTCTCTATTGTGTATGTTTTTCTTCTAATGTTTCTTATTGTTTCGCTGCATTGTTAATGTTAATGGTAATGTTATCTATATATAATTGCTTATGATGATATGGGGTGAATATAATGTGAAAATTTTTAAATTGCAATTATCTACATTAGAGAACTATCTAGCCCTTAGAACTTTAACAGAATGGGACCACGCTACCAAAATTGGAGTTTCCCAAGTAATGCCCTTCCTAAAGCCATAGGCCCATATGGGAGATCCCACGGGACTAGGATTGAGGATTAACCCCCCATTTAAGGTGAGGGAACAAAACCACGGTCAAAACCCTTCCTTCTTCCAAGTCACCCAATAACCCATGCCCAGGATGCCCAAGAAAAACAAGCATAAGCACCTGATTGCACAATGAAAAACATACCTTTTGGGTTGCATTGCTCACCTTCTAACATATGCTCTCGATAGATGGGCGAGGAGAGATATGACTGATGAAGGGAGCAAAGATCAAATGGTAGAATATATCGCCTACATCGGTGGTTGTAAGGGGTTGTTGGTTGTCGGCTAAAGAGATATCTAGAAGAAAAATTCTCCTATGGGGTCACCCACTTTTGGTGAGTAACATGGACCATAGATGGAACAAGGTGTGGAAATCCAAAGAAAGATCCTAAAATACCAAGGGGAAGAATATGGGTAGTATGCTCATGAAACACTAGATGGTATTTCAATAACTCTGGGCCTGTATGCACACTTGCTTGCCAGAATGGAGAGCTTTCGTAGATGATGACCACTCTTACATAAGTGACACCTTGAGTTTATTGTTGTTGAATTTTGTAGCTATTGTCGGTCTTCATAATAAATTTTTAGCCCTTGAGATATATGTAATGATAAATGTAAGACATGTTCATCATGTTAGTTTCAAAAGAGAAAATTTTGAATTTTGAATTTTTGACTCCAAGATGATCAAGTCAAACCTCCATCATGTCAAGTCGGCCCCAGTTGAAGTGGCACCCATTGGACCTCCCAGAAGACTATAAATAAAGCACTCAACCTCCTCTTGACACACAATTCAGATCACTCATTATCTATTCTCTTGTTTATCTATGCGAAGGAGAGAGAATAACGGGAAGTGGGCATAAGTCATAGGAACTGTGCATGAGTCACAAGAAGTACACATGAGTCACAGGAAGTGCACATTACTAACGAAGAAGTTTGCATGACTTGATGGGGTTGAGTTTTGTCGGCAATTTGATCAAGGTTATATTGTTGGTCAGTTTGACTTTGTATTTGATAAGAAAAATTAGATGTATCTCTTGTTGAACTAAAGAATTTCTCTACGGAAAAGGTTGTTGGGTTTTTCCCAAAGTAAATCTTGTGTTGTTTTTGTGTATTGTGATCTCTATTGTCCTACTATTTTTTTATGGATGAATTTCTAAAGTGTAATTGCTTAATGATAAACTAGAAGTGCTAAAATAATCTCTACATCATTGGAAGTAATTATCAATTTAGAAATTAAGTGCTTGTATCTATTGCACTTGAAAACTCAACATCGTATAAGAGCTTTGGTGAAGAAAAGGGAATTGAGGTCACTCTTTAAAAGACCTACATCTGCAATCTGATTGTTTATCTATGACCATGGGTTCCTCTATAAACACAGAGAACAAGTTGGAAGGAGTTACAAATTTTTGGGCATGGAAGACAAGAATTGACCTTTTTCTTGCAAAGAATGATGTTTTGGATATTGTGAAGGGCAAGGTTACTTCACCTACAGATAATGAAGGGAAAGCAAAATACAAGAAGGATGACATCACAACCATCAGTATTATTGTGGAATATATCAGAGAGCATTTGATTCCATATGTCACAAATCTTGACACTTCAAAGATGTACGGTGCCCTGATTGGTTTATATACCATTAACAACATTGGTCAAACAATGAGTTTGAAGAATGAGTTTCGTGAGAATAAAATGACAAGGGATAATACTATGGCACCATATTTCATGAGGATCTCTCATCTAAGAGATCAACTTGAAGCAACTGATGAAATTATTTCTAATAAAAAACTTGTGACTACAACACTTAATGGTTTTCCTGACTCATGGGACTCGTTTGCATCTAGTATTTGTGGCAGAAAAAAGATTCCAAGTTTTGAGGATTAATGGGCCTCATGTCCTCAAGAATAATCTAGACTTGTTTCAAAGAGGAAGATTCCAAGACCTCAAGATGGTGACTCTCAAGCATTTACAACCCGCTCTAAAAATGGCAGAGGAACAAGAAATTTTGGATAGTTTCAAAGGAACGCAGATAGAAGACCAACTCCTCAAGAAAAGAAGGATATTCGAAGTTTTTGGTGCCAAAAGTTTGGTCATTATAAAAATCAATGCACTAAAGGGAAGAAGAATAAAAAAAGGGCGGGCAATGATGATGATCAATGTTGCACGAAACGTGGACGAAGCAGGGACATTTTTTGGAAGTAGAGACACAGAAGCGTCATTTCCCAAAAACCAAGGAAACAAAGTGTCTCGGAAGTGTCTACTATATATATATATATAATACGTTTTGCATTTATATTCAAAAAAACCATCCCAAATACCAAATTAGTTGTAGAAGACATGAAAACATGCATATTTTTACATAAATCAAGATAGATATGGCATCCATGATTCCATTGTACATCAATGATTAATTATTTGAGCATCAACCATCTAGATTCTAGCAATTACAAACATACATCAAATTTTTAAGCATATCATAAAACATAAAAAATTTAGAAGATAAAATCATCAAACATTCAAGTAACTTATCTAGCAAGTGAGCTAATGTCAACACAAGTCATGTCCAAAATTCAAATAATAATGTTTACAAAATAAGCCACTTGGCCACCACCAAGACTTAGGTACACACAAAACTAGGAAGAGTAAGACAAAAAAGTTCAAATTCACAACAAGACTACAAGTCTAATCTATGAAAAAAGTAGTAAATTGTGAACATATCTACTAATCTCTCCTCCTTCCACCACGAACAGGACGTGAGCCTCCACGTGGTGGCAATGACGAAGATGGTGGCTCTGGAAGTTGTGGCAGTGGAACTGATGAAGATGAAGCCCATGTTGTTGGTGTTGAAGCATGGAACCTAGGAATCAAGGGACCGGATGGGGGTGGCATCTCAACTCAATCACCATCATCTTGGATAAAAGCATCCTCCAATTGCTCTAATCACAACACTCCATCCTCCAAATTGAGTTCCTCTCGATTTTTGTCCCAAACCTTAAGGTATTTATTACTCTTTGCATCATCACAGTAATGGAACAACAATCACAAGTTGTAGTGAACATAAACCAAGCTCTTTGCCCAGTGTAAATTTAACCTGTTCCTTTTAACACTGTGGATGAAAGAATAAAAGCTCCACCACATCTGCAGAGGAAGTGTTTACCACCTGTGATAGCACCCGCAATTGCAAAGTTTGTAGAAGTGGAGCAGCACCTCCATGCATGTTCCACCACTCGAGAGAAAAAAAAATATCTCGATCTCTAATTGCATGCATGCTCCCAAATGGACCAGTGCAAAGCATATAGTTTCTCGAATGTTTTCGTAGCATGGCAGACTCCTCCTCATCAAGGACTAATTTATCCAATGCTTTCATATAACCAGATAGAACCTTTGGATCTCGCTGTGGTTTTTTCCTGCTCCCCCCCCCCCCCAGGTGTTGGTGTTGAAAGCCATGATGGCTGATAGTATTTAGGTGTCAGAACATAAGCTAAGGCATGCAATGGAATATTTAGAATATCCCATCGTTTTTCCACCTATGCACGAATATAATTGTACAAGGTGATATCTCTAGGCTCAACAATGTCTTTAATCTACCCCAACATACTATCCATTTGCTCATACACCTCCCCAATTATTGGCCAATCTAAATCTGCAAACTTGATCATGTAATAAATTGGTTGGGTGAATTGCAAAACATATTTAATCTATAACCAAAAGTAACTGTCAAGAATAGTGTCTTTGGCTACATTAGCACCATCTCTATCAGTGTTAATTTCCTCCCATCATTCAGAGGTCATCATATTAGTTAAATCTTGTCTCACTTTCACTAGCCACCTAAAGGTGAGGTAATAACTTGCAAATCTTGTTTTAGCAAGTTTAAGCAACTGCAACTTGGAGTAAGTGCCATAAAAGTAGTTTACCCTTGTATGCCCTGTGATAAATTTAATGAGTTGTTTCCCTCTCTTGTAAAGCTCATTAATCCATTTACATTCTTTATGATTCACAATATCATGCATCAAAAGGTTCAATGTGTGCACCAAACACCTGGACCAAAAGATGTGTGGATGAGTATGCTCAATAATTTTTCTAGATGCCTTACAATTTGTTGCATTATCAGTGATCACTTGAACCACATTATTAGGACCAACATCTTTGATTGATTGCAATAGGAGCTCTACAATGTTTTGGGAAGTTGCACTGATGGAGGAGTCATCACATGTAATAAACATTGCACTGCTAGCAGAAACAAACAGAAGATTTATCAAATGTTGGTTTCTAATATTTGTCCACCCATCTAATACAATGGATACCCCATAATCCACCCACTCATTTGTAAAATGTGTCAAAGCTCTTTGAACCTTTGTTTTTTCTCTTTCTAATAACATTGTTCTCGCTTTCTCATAGTTGGGGCTCTTGTAGCCTTTTTGGGCTTCATTGATGACCTTAACCATATCATGACAATAGGGAGAGCGAAGCACATTGAATGGTACACCACAAGCACAAAGAAACCGGACTATCTTTCCATCCACATCATCCCTCCAAGCAACATTCAGGAAATCCCCTATTGTTCTTCTACTTCTAGAGGTTGCAGAAGTACCGTGAGGAGATGAGCTACCAAATCTAGAGGTTGTGCTTGATTCAAATTTTTTTTTTTTTCTTGTTTTTCTAATTATGCAGACTCCTCTATTTGGATGTATTTTCTTCTTTGTTCAGCTAAAACCTTTGAGCAAATTGTTATCCCTAGGCACCATTTTTGTCATCACTATCCAACACCCCACAAAGATGCCTCCTCATAATGGTATACGAACCACTATATGGTTTTCTTCCATGACAACCATGAGGGCACAAAAACTTGTAGCTTCCACCACCTTTTCCCCCTTCAAGTTTGGTAACAAAATTCCACAAGGGTTTTCATGCAACTTTTCCCTCTAGCATTTCAGTGTTCTCTTTATCCCCATCCTCTTCAAACCCTTCCTCCTCATCATACATTGGGTCACTCATATGGGAACCACTATCCTCTTTTTCTTCTTCCCTTCTCTTCCTACTTCCCTTGCCATCATGAAAACCAAAAGTGGAATGATACATAGAAGCCAAAAGAGCACCATTTTGGAATATGAATATAGATGGACAACCTGCAATGATTTGAGCAAGAAGAAAGAATGGGAAAGAGTAGGAGAGGGAGGAGAAAAAATATAAACAACAATGACAGAAAAATGAGGGAGTTTGGGGTTTTCACTTACCTCTTTAGCTCTTGTAAATGGAAGCTCTTATTTACTCCTCCAAGCTCCTCAAGCCTCTCTTCTCCTCTCTTTCTCCTCTCTTCTCCAAGCAATCCAAAAAAACAAGAGTGAGGAAATGAGAGGAGGAAATGAGCTTTATCTCTATCTATCATTTCCCTAACTTAACCTAAAACCACCCCCAACTCAAGTTAGACAAAAAAAAATATTAAAAAAAAAACGAATTATTTGGGTCGGTCATGCCGAACCGCCCGTCAGACATCGGATCCGCTCGAGATTCGTATGGAATCGTGCCTGATCCACTTTCGAATATCTGGAACCGTGAATCAAATTGCCACAGTTCCGAAATTCAGGACCATGTTTTTCGACCCGACCAGTGGTTCCATATTTCCGAACCGCGGATCCGGCGGCAGATCCCCCACGGATCTGTGCGGGACGTGAATCCCGGTTTAGATCTGGCAAGGGGGTGGAGGGGGGGGGGAGCATTTTGTGCAACATTGATGATGATCATCATACACATCACAAGAAATTCAAGAATGACACTACAAAAGCATCAAAAACTAATGATAAGGACATATTTTACTAGGTTGATAAAATTGAAAATATATTTTTGACAATTCCACAAGTAGGCTAGGAGCAAGAGGGAGTTGACACTTACCTTTTAATCCTCAAAGATAAGTATTTTATATCTCTCTTCCTAGATTATTAGTTAGCCCCTTGTCTTTGTTTCTTTTCGCTGGGCCATAATCATTTCTTCCATGACCTCCTAGTGAGGGTTGCGAGTACATCATAAAGGTTGTCAAGGATTTAGCAGCAGATGAAAGCACTGGGAAGAACAAAGAAAAACTCGTGACAAGAGGATTCTCCCAGTATGATTTGGGTTAAGGAGGGAGAAGTTATACTGACATCTAGAACCGTGCCTTAAAACCAAAAGAGCTCCTAATTCAAAGGGAGCAAGCAGGGTGACAAGTTTGAAGGATGCCATAATGAAGACTGTGTTGAGATCTGAGCAAGGTCAATGGTGAATTACAAGTGAATCTACAAGTATGCAGTAGATGGTAACATAGAGATTCGAGGATTCTCCTAGAGAGAGGGAGAAGCTTATGACAAGACGTTTACTCCAGTTGTTAGGTACACTTCTGTTAGAACTGCTATCATTGCTTTGAAAATTGCACCAAGTGGATGCTGATATTGCTTTCTTCAATGGAGAAATTGAGGAAGGAGAAGTGTATATAGAGTTACCTCAGGGCTTTGAGATACATGAGAGGAAGTTTCATGATTGCAGACAAAAGTAGGCTTTATATCGACCTCGGGCCTGGTATTCTTGGTTTGATGGATATCCAATGAGTCTTGGTTGATCTTGTTATTATATGACCTATTTCTAACGGGAGCAGAAGGACTCAAGTGACAAAGGGAGCAGCAGCGGTAGGAAGATTTTCTTCTATGATAGAGGGAGCTATCAAGCCCTGCTTCAATGTAAGAGAGAGTTGACCTCTGAGTTCGAGATGAAGGATCTTTTACTTCTTAGAAATAGAAGTATGGTAGAAAACAGAGGGAGCAGCCACGATTGCCACAATAGGATTTGTTTCAGTGTCAGAGGAAGCACCCAATCAAGGTGAACAAAAAGTAGTTGTGGCACAATTAGATGTGAATTGAGAAGTACAGCTACGGGGATATATAGATTCAGATTGGGCAAAGAGTGTTGAAGACAGGAAGAGCACATTAGGATGATGATTCAATTTGGATTTTGCTTGGGCAAGAAGCATAAATCTGTCACACTTAGGACTGCAAATGTTGAATATATTGTAGCTAGCTTGGCAAGTTGTGAAGCAACCTGGCTTCAGTAACTAATCGCAGGTTTGTTTGATCAGGTGTAGAAGACGACCATGATGACAGGACGAAGAACATTAAGATCAAGTACCGAGACATGGTACAGAAGGGAGCAGTGAGGCTACAATACATTTCTATAGTCGAGCAAGTTGTTGACATTCTCACGAGGCCTATATCTCAAGGCGAAGTTTGTATGCATCAGGGGCAAGCTTGAGAAGTTTGTATACTTCAAGTGTTGATTTTTGGTAGCATCGGAAGTGCTCTAAGCCCCAGATTTTGTGGAGAGGTTTAGACACTGGTATTTCAAAGAATCCAGAAACCATTTGTGAAAATTCCACTTCGTTCATGTTTTATTGTAAAAATTAATTATTTTAATGGGGGCCCTAAGTCTAACTTAGGGAAATTAAATAAATAAAAGGTATTAATAAAACAGAGTGAGAATGATCTAGAAAGCGAAGATCAAGTCATGTTATAATCTTAGCCATTGATTAGAAATCCAATCTCGCTTGTTGATTTCTCAACGAGAAGACTATAAAGAAAGGTTTGAGGGTCATTTGGAAAGATACACCGAGTGACTCTAGAGATCGAATTCTTCTAACGGAGCAAGTACTCGAACGAAGATCAAATCTAAGTGATTCAGTGCAGTGAGGGGTAGAGGCAGCTATTGGTCGGGGGATCTTCTTCGGGACCAAGAGTACATAGCAGAGAGGCAGCAGAGACAACAGAGGAAGCAGCGCAGCCACCAGGAGATGTGGCGCAACCCCCAGAAGGGGTGACGTAGGCCCATGCAAGGACTACACAGTGTTTCCAAGAGACGGTCCAAGATTTTGCTGGAGATCGGGGTTTCTGAGCTGGGAGGGATGAAACTTCATTTTCCGAGAGGCAGATCAATTTAGAGAGGAAGTGACACAGTCCACAGCCATCCCCACGCAGGCCTACGCATCTACTGCGCAGAGGCAACACAAAGGGAGTTGGGGTTTTGCTAGTTCAGATCCAGATCAATCGAGACTTGCAGTGAGGTAAAACTCACTATATTTTTTTCTGTCGTGATTTCTCTGTACTGGATAGCCTGCAAGGCATCCAGAGATTGTATTCAAACTTAATAATACAAACCCTCAGATCTATTGCATTGGTTTTCCTGCATTGGGTTGGACTTAGTCCAAAAAAAGGTGTCCTATGTGTGATTGATTTATTACTCAGTTTCCTTGTTTCGGAATCATATTTAATTAAGTGTAGGTTGCTTCAATGGTTTACTTCAATAATCCATGATGCATTCTGAATTAATTTTGTAAATGTAATTTTACATAATAAGAGAAGTAAACTGAGATAGTTGCAGTAGGATTCCCAAGATTGTCAGATCTAGGAATTTTCACATGGTATCAGAACATTTGATGTGAATTGAGAAGAGTGGATCTAGCACTGAAGTGAAGGCCGAATTGTTGCAGCAGCAGTAGATCGAATCCCCAGAGGGATTGCGCAGTTCTAGCCAGGAGGGCTAATTTTTCAAGGTTGTCTCTCTTTGAGTGAGTCGATGGAGAGGTAGGACTTCCGGTTCGAGATTTTGTTGAGGTAGAGGGAGCAACGCAGAGCCAGAGGAACGCAATTTTTCTGCAAAAAGTTGTTGGGCAGAGAAGCATCAAAAGAAGAAGAAGAGCACATAGAGAGGGAATTATGTTCTCAGTGAGTTTCTTGCCCAAGAAACTCTAATTTCTCGTGCATTAGCAGCGAGATCGTGACTCCAACAGGGAGTGCGTAGAGCCAGCAGTGCAGAGGGTTAGAGGCAGCATTTGACATTTGTTTGGGCGAGATCGTTTTCCTTCTTGAGTTTTGAGTTTTCATATTTTTGAAGCTCTGCAGGGATGATTGTACGAGATTGCCGGAGAAGGTTGTGCGATTTATCCAGAATGCAGATCTGGGCAACAGATCGACTTCCAGTTGCCAAAGGAAGTGCGCGTTGTCTAGTGCAAGTTGCAAAGAGAGGAAGGGTCCCAACCAGGGACTAGGCTTAGAAGGGGCACCAGACCCACGAGGAGGAGTATAAGACTACAGAGTACCATATTGGACAGGATCCTTGAGGAGCACACATCATGGATCATCAACTTGCTACGAGAGCACACATCATGTTAAATGAAGTGAACAAAGTTCCTTCTCAAGTTAAATACTCCAGAACACTTGGAATATGAAAATATCCATGAGGATACAAATATTATTATATAAAAGGTATGAAGAATGAGATATGAGATAGATGATTGAATGTAACAAATGAGGCTTGCTTATATACCTACGTAGGTGCCTCTTCACGAAAGGTCATATTACATTGCCTTCCCCTCAAAAAGATTTGTCCTCAAATCTTGTCGATGAAAGGCCTCGATTTATTTTCCTGCTACGAACATCTTCTCGTCTCTGGGCAGTCATCCTTGTTGATACAAGTTGATATGATCCTCTAAGTGACATACAAAACTTTCGCACTGAGAATGGATCGGACCATCCTAAATCAATCTTTTGTGGAATCTTACGGCGACTTGAAACTTGTGATGAATTATCACTTGAGCGGATTGCACTGACATTAGTATTCTTCAAAACATCAGCTTGTTTATGTTCTGAATACATAGCTCAGTCAAGTTGTCTGCTCCCACGATTTGGATGTCGATAGGGAACTTTTTTGGTTTGATTTTGATTTCCTTTTGGCGAGGAAGTTATTGAGTAGGTTATAGGACCTTCACTTAGTATGTTCCTCGTCTGAACTGCAACATCGAAGTTTGTATCTTTTGCAACTTGCTTGTCTTCTTCTTGAGTTGTGACATTTACTAGAGCAATGTTCGTTTTTTCTTCAATTTGAACTTCTACATTTGTTGGTTTCGACGATTCTTTTTTGACAAGTTGTTGCACCTTGTTTCCTAATGACTGCTTGTCCTTCTTCAGCTTCTTAATTTGCATAAGTAAGTTGTCGTTGTGGTCCTTGAGGCGAGCAACTTCTTCATTCTTATTAGTGGTGGTTTTGTCAATTTCCTTTTGCATATTTTGGATCCCCTTTTTACTTTCTTGAAAAATTACTTTTGAAATTTCTAACATGTCTTCCGGTGTTACTGAATTCGACTTCACTGTGACATCTTGTAGCATTATTTTTTTCTTTTTATAAGGAAATGTCAAAAACTTCTTTTTCGTATTAAGGATGAATGACCCTAATGATTCCATCCAAAGCGAACCCAGAATTATATCACTATCGTTACAAAATAAGGTTTTAACAGTGAATTGCGAGACAAAGGAATACTCCCCAATACTTCGATGTAAATTCCCTATGTCGTATTGTTTGTCATTTGCGTAAAATGAATTTGTTTTAGTTATATTTGATTCAGGGATCACTAATTGGTTAGCACATTCAGTATTAACATAATTATTCTCTTGAGTAAATCGATAGGTATGAGAACTTCCTTTCACGCAAGTGACCCTTTGATTTTAATTAGCACACGAACATACATACTATAACTTTTAGGAAATATTCCCTCTTTTAGTTATGTTTTGGATGCCATTTGATCAGATAACTTCGGGGTTTTTAAGGGTGACCTTTCCTAATATTTATAATAAAATATTATTATTTCCCTTTAATAAACCCTCAAGCTTAATTATTCTTTCCAATATCCTTTACTATTATTCCTTCAATCTTTGGTAATGAATCCTTCACTAATATTCTCTTTTAAAAGATGCTCAAATTCTTTTATATATGTATATATTCCATTTTTAAATAAAATCTTTAGAATATAATGATTTATCCCCTTTTTCACTTTTCCAATACTTAAACCTTTAATAACCTCTCTTTCCTTTTATTTTGCCTTCCAGCTTTAATAATGATTCCTTAATAATTTAAGAAATCCTTGATAATATTTTTCCTTTCGTTATTTTTTTTAAATTACTTCCTTTATATAAACTTAAATATAGTCTTCCTTTAGTGATGAGTTCTTTGACTAAGTAACTTCTAGTTTTATTTATTTATTTTTATTTATAAATTTATTTATATTTAACAATTGATTTTTTTAACTCTTTTTGTTTTTTGTTTTGAAAAGTTACAACCCTAGTGAAACGTGGCTATTCACCTATATTCGCCTATAACATATATTCCCATTTATGTGTATTTGACTAGGTTAATTTTCTCCACGTAAAAGTAAACTTACCATTCACATAGAAATTTTTTATTCCTTTTGTTCTTATTTTACCTTTCAAATACCATGGGCAATTACCATGGGCTTCTAAAACCACGAGCTTGTAAACCACTTAAAGAACAATCAAAATAACCTTATCCACTCTTCCTTCTTTCTTTTTCCTTTATATTTTTAAATTGTCTTGGTATGTACATATATGTACTTCTTTATGTATATCTCATTTTTTCTTTTCTTTTCTTTTCTTTTTCTTTTTCTTTCTTTTTTATTTTATTTTTATTTTTATTTTTATTTTTTTAATATATATATATATATTGCTTTTGCTTCTTCTTTTTTTCAAAAAATTCCCTTTTTTTTCTTCAAATTTTAAATTCTGGCCAAAGGCCTACAGGTGAAAATGGAGAAACTCCAAGATGACGGAAACAATGTTGACGAATTTTTGATGGCCAAAGGCCTGGACCGAGGAGCATAGCTCTGTGCAGCGATGAGCGGCCAGAAGATCGAACTGCTCTGATACCAAATGAAGCGAACAAAGTTCCTTCTCAAGTTAAATACTCCAGAACACTTGGAATATGAAAATATCCATGAGGATACAAATATTATTATATAAAAGGTATGAAGAATGATGTTGATGATTGAATGTTACAAATGAGGCCTGCTTATATACCTACGCAGGTGCCTCTTCACGAAAGGTCATGTCTTATCAGACATGGCCTTTCAACCTAATTACTAATTAACTAATTAATCACTATTTACATTATTTTATTCATTACATTGATCGACAATAGCACGGTGGAGGAGTTTTCAGTGGGAGCCAAGGAGTGATGGAGCGACAGTTGCAGTAGGTAGCAGCAGCCTACTTCTGGAGCAGCAAAAGCGTAGCAGTAGCAGCGCAGTGCACAACATTGCAGTAGTAGCGCAGTCCAGAGCAGCAACAACGCAGTGCAAATCAATAGCAACGCAGTGCAGAGCACCAGCATCGTAGTGCAGAGCACCAGCAACACAGTGTAGAGTGCATCAGAGGGATAGCTCAGTAGTTATTAGCAGTCAAAGTCTTCAGCACCAAGGTGCATCCACTGAACACTTGTTCAATTTTTGGGTGATTTCAGTTGCTTCTCTCAGCATCTGAGTTGCAATGCAGATGTAGTGTTAGTAGTGGAAGTGTTAGCAGCATAGCAGATGCAATACTTAAGAGGGAGTTGTAGTACAGATGCACCAGTGGAAGTGGCAGTGTCATGGGCAGCAGTTAAGTTGCAGCAGTAGCGCAAAGGTTGGTGGACAGCTTGTCAGACATCAACAAAGCAGAGGATGCTTCAAGGTCAAAGCAATATGCAGCAGGCATATTGTAGAGCACTTTCCTCGCTAAGAGGGAGTGTTGATTTTTGGTAGCAACGGAAGTGCTCCAAGCCCCAAATTTTGTGGAGAGGCTTAGACACAGGGATTCCAAAGAACCCAGAAACCGTTTGTGAAAATTCCACTCGGTTCATGCTTTATTGTAAAAATTAATTATTTTAATGGGGACCCTAAGTCTAACTTAGGGAAATTAAATAATTAAAAAGTAATAATAAAACAGAGTGAGAATGATCTAGAAAGCGAAGATCAAGTCATGTTATAATCTTAGTCGTTGATTAGAGATCTAATCTCGGTCGTTGATTTCTCAACGAGAAGACTATAAAGGAAGGCTTGAGGATCATTTGGAAAGATACATCGAGTGAATCTAGAGATCGAATTCTTCTGACGGAGCAAGTGCTTGAACGAAGATCGGATCTAAGTGATTCAGTGCAGTGTGGTGTAGAGGCAGTTATTGGTCGAAGGATCTTCTCCGGGACCAAGAGTACATAGCAGAGAGGCAACAGAGATAGCAAAGAAAGAAGCGCAGCGACCAAGAGAGGTGACGCAATCCCCAGAAGGGGTGACGCAGGCCCACGCAGAGACTGCGCAGTGTTTCGAAGAGACAGTCTGAAATTTTGCTGGAGATCGGGTTTCTGAGCCAGGAGGGTTGAAACTTGATTTTTGGAGAGGCAGATCGATTCAAAGAGGAGGTGACGCAGTCCACAACCATCCCCATGCAGGGCTATGCATCTAATGTGCAGAGGCGGCACACAGGGAGCTAGGGTTTCGCCAGTTCAGATTCGAATCAACCGGGACTTGCAGTGTGAGGTAAAACTCACTATATTTTTGTCTATCGTGATTTCTCTGTGCTGGATAGCCGACAAGGCATCCAAAGATTCTATTCAGAAAATTGTTGCTTAATAATACAAACCCTCAGATCTGCTACATCGGTTTTCCCGTATTGGATTTTTCTGGGGATTTAGTCCAAAATAAAGGTGCCCTATGTGTGATTGATTTCTTGCTCAATTTCCTTGTTTCATAATCATATTTAATTAAGTGTAGGTTGCTTCAGTAGTTTACTTCAATAATTCATGATGCATTCTGAATTAATTCTGTAAATGTAATTTACATAATAGGAGAAGTAAACTCAAATAGTTGTAGTAGGATCCCAAAGATTGTCAAATCTAGGAATTTTCACATCAAATTCAAGCTTGAGAAGTTTGTATACTTCAAGGACAAGCTAGAGTGGTTGAGAATGTTTTCCTCGGTTAGAGGTAATGTTGATGTTGTTGCATCAAGGGAAAGACAATCTCCCTAGGTCAAAATATAGATAAGTCAAAGTATTGACTAGCGGCCACGAAATGTGGCTAAGGAGAATGGCCTAGAGAGCATCAAGGCCCAAAGTGCTCCCCAGGTGGGTGAGTGAGTGACTCTAGCATCAGGCAAGAAAATTACCATTCAATTAGCATGCAAGAATGGTAATAGCCCAGGGTTTCACCATAGGTCACAAGTGTTGACCAGGTTCCATATGACGACTTGGATAATTGGTGAATGGTTCCAAGTGAACACTTGTTGAGATTGATGCTAATGCAGGATGCTTTCCACAGCGAGTGTATAGATACATCAACATAGCTAGCTCATTCAACCTTTTCCTATAGAAATTTGTCAACAAGAAAACATCTAGATAGTCATTATGAATACCTCCCTAGCTAAGAGGGAGTGTTGAATTTTGTAGCTATGGTCAGTCTTCATAATTAATATTTTATCGCTTGAAAAATATGTAAAGATAAATATAAGACAAGTTCTTCATGTTGGTTTCAAAAGAGAAAATTTTGAATTTGAATTTTGAACTTTTGACTCCAAGATGATCAAGTTGTCCCTCCATCAAGTCAATTCGACCCCAGTTGAAGTGGTATAAATTCCGCCTCTCAAAATACTATAAATAAGGCACTCGACCTCCTCCTCTTGACACACAAATTAAATCACTCATTATCTATTCTTTTGTTTATCTAAGTGAAGGAGAGAGAGTAACAGGAAGTGTGCATGAGTAATAGGAAGTGTGCATGAGTAACAAGAAGCTCACATGACTTGTTGGGGCCAAGTTTTGTGGGAAGTTTGACCAGTTTTGTATATTTTTTGTCAATTTGAATTTGTATTTGACTAAAATAATTAGATGTATCATACGTTGCACGGGTACTGCTCCCAGTCGTTGGAGGGCAAGAACCCCAAGCTACGCTACTCCTGGGATCTTTGGAGCTGGTACGAAACACTGCAAAATAGGTAGAAACCTTGGCAGGAGCGTTGGACCTTTTCAAGAGCTTCTGTCTACAAATTTCGAGGTTTTAGGTGGGAACGTGGATCGGGATCCTGTGGCAGCTTCGATCCATCGAGGGGCGTCTATACACTCCTCGATGGATCAGAGCACCACATGCTCCTAATCCACGCGTACCCGAAAAGCCTAGAAAAATATTGGCGGGGGTTCTATTCTTGGTGACTCAGATTTGGTGGCAAACCCCTCAATTTTTCTATATATTTGTCCCTCCTCAACTTTGAATTTGTCGCTCTTCCTGTTTCGTTCAAGTAAGACATTGTGAGGAGTCTGAGTAAGCGTTGTTGTGTTGGACGTTGTGAGGAGTAAGCTTTGTTGTGTTGGACGCTGTGAGGAGTAAGCGTTGTTGTTCAAGCGTTGCAATTGTTCAACTGTTCAAGTATACCGTATTTCAATTTGTTGACTTCGTTGTGAACATTATCAAGTCGACTTTGTTGTGAACATATGTGCTATTTTTCATTTTCACAAAATATTGGTGGTCAACAGTCTTTCCGTAACTTGAGTCATCGTAACGACGCAGTGGAGGGGTTGAAGGCTAATGGTATTTAAGAAGCCCATCATTCACCTTCTTATTCATTCATCAATGACAATATGATTTCACTGCAATTTCTCAACGCCAGGAGTTCCCTCAATCACTTCGTCGCATTAGTGACTGAATGGATGAAATGCATTTAAGTGTTTGGGGGAACTCTGGGCATCACTGAACAGTGAACTGTCAAACTACTCCGGCTGCTTCCACTAATGTCACTGCTGCATAAATCACTTTCATGCATATTTTGTTCTACTTGAATTCCTTGTATTACTTTTCTTTGGCTTGCAATTGTAATTAAACAGCGGGTTGCAGCAGTTATATTATTTGTTTTGTTTGTGGGCCATTCTGATATGGATCGCCATTGTTTGTGGGCCATTTTGTTTATAGCTTGTGTTTTGGTAGATATAGTGACATCGTAAGTTGTTTGTTATTTGTATAGTACCAACTATCGCTTCGAACCTGGAGAAGCTCCATTGGAAGGTTTCCCCCGAGGATTTTCCTTCAGTAATGCTATAGCGTTTCACTGTGTTCTATCCTTAATAATATGAATAAATATATTACATCAATATAATATAATATTCATTAGTAAAGAGAAGGTTTTTTATATTAAGTATTAAAGATTGACTAGTTTCATAGAACATTCATAGAATGTGTTTAGATTCAGTTTAATTTTCTAGTTTTCTTATCCACACATGGCACATTTTATAAAACCTAACCTTATCAATATTTTTTTATTATTTCAGTTGCTCATTAATTATCCAATAATTTGGGGTAATTGAAGTGAAAATGTCTTGAATAAAATTAGGTTAGATAGACTTATGTAATAACATTCGGTTATATAGATTTAATAATAAATTGTAATTATCAATGTGGAGAGGTGTTTGTATTCTTCTTTGCCTTAGAAGTAGGACTAGATAGAGGTAGAACTTATTTTTAGTAAGGACCAAAAGAGATTTAAATTTAAAAAAATTTAATCAAATGATTCCTAATTTGAATTTCGATTACCTATATATGCTCATTGCTTATTAATAAAAGTATAATTTTTTCAATTATAGATATTTTCTTTCAATTATTGTAGAATGGTAACCATAATTATTAATTACTTTATAATCCATAATAACTTCTTTCAATTTTACTGTGTGAGATGCACTGATCATTGACTATTTTATTAGTTTATGAGAATATGCAAATAAAATACTAGTATTCCGAGTTTTATTTTTTTGTCATTTATGTACATTGTAAAATCTATTTTTTGTTCCACTTCTAATGTTCTTTTGCATTTTGGTAAATTTTCAGTATTGATACCGTGGATAGAGAGTTTGGCAATGAATGTGGTAACAACAACAGCAGGATAATACCCCCACTACCTCGACAAGTTCAACAACGGAATTCATAGACAACAATAGGTACCCACAAGCAATCAAGCAACATTTTCAAGTAACCCTTAATGAAGTTCACGAAAAAAATAACACAAAACAAGGAAAAAAACAGTGGGGGTTGTGAGGAATGGCAATGCACTTTGTGTGACCATGTTTTTAAGGGTAGCTATACAAGAGTATGGCATCATATTTTGGGCATAGCTGGGTTAAAAGTGAAGGGTTGCACATGTAACCTTGAACAAACAATGGAGATAAGTAGTTTCACATGAAAGCAAATGGAAACAATGAATGTGATAGTATATTGTATCTCCTAATAATAAGAGAAGTAGACATGAAGATTCATCCCAATGTATGAATAAACAAAGTCACATCCAAATTGAGACTAATCAAGGGAGTTCTAGCACTAAGAGGACTCTTCTAAGTGAATCCATTCAAAAGATGTACAATGTCTTGCATAGGGATGAAGTAGATGATGCCATAGCAGATTTTTTATGGCGAATGGAATTTCATTTAATGCCACTCGTTCACCATACTATAAAGAAATGGTGAGAAAAATCATAGTTGCAAGGACAAGATATGCACCCCTAGGGTACAAAAAAATGTGGACTTCATCATTAGATAGAGAGGTGACAAAAATGCATGGACTTATGAAGAATCTCAAACAATATTGGGTTCATTCAGGTTGTTCAATTGTCATGGATGGTTGAACATATATTCAACAAAGACCTTTGTTGAATGTTATTGTCATATCACCAGAAGGGCCTTAATTTTTAAAAGCAATTGATTGTAGTGGAAAAAATAAGGATGTTATTTTCATGTTTGAAATGTTGTTGAAGGATGCAATTGATGAGATTGGTCCTTCAAATGTGGTACATGTCATCACAAATGCAGCACCTGTTTGTAGAGCAGCGAGATTGATGTTCCAAAGTCGATATAGGCATATCTTTTGGACTTCATGTTGTGTACATGCCCTTAACAATCTCTTAAAAGACATTGGTAAAAATTAAAATACAGTGGATTGCAAAAATCATTTCAGATGCGAGGGAGGCACAAATTTTCATCTCCAACCACCATGCTACCTTGGCAATTTACAAGATGTATTCAAAGAGACATTTTTTAAAACCTATAGAAACAAGATATGCCACATACTTTATTTTGCTTGAGCGCATGGTTGAAGTCTACGCATTTTTACAAGCCACAGTTGTTTCTTCAGAGTGGAATGCATGGACTGAGTCTAAGTCACCTCAAGCGAAGAAGATAAGAGAAATGTTTCTTAATGAGGATTGGTGGGTTGATTGTAGATATGTTGTCTCTTTCACAGCTTCAATTATGGAGTTGATCAGGTATGTTGATTTAGATTCTTCTTCTCTTGGATAATATATGAATGTATTGATACCATGGTGGGAAAGGCAAAGCACATCATTCGCCAAATAAACCTTTCTTTGGAGTTTTTTCATGAAATCCACAAGCTGACAGAGAAAAGATGGCTTAAACTCAATACCTCCCTTCACATGGTTGCATATGCTCTTAATCCAAACTGGTATATGGAAAGACCAAATAGAATTTTTCATATTGATGATGAAGAGGTAAAACAAGAGTTTCTTGATGATATAACTAAGATGCATATTGGTGATGAAGCAAGTATGATATGGGAGCAATTTATTGATTTTGGTACATTAAGCCCTCCTGGATTCAGCCAAGATGCAATGAGGGACATCAAGCATTATGCTCAGAAAAAACCCTTGGATGGTGGAGAATGTATGGGGGCCAGGTTTCAGAGCTCCGAAATCTTGCTTCACATTTGCTATCTCAGGTTGCTAGTTCCTCAGTTGCTGAAAGGAATTGGTTCGCTTATAGTTTCACACACTCTGTTAAGAGGAATAGACTTACCTCTAAGAGAGCAGAGAAACTTGTTTATGTGCATAGTAGTCTTCGGCTTTGTTCAAAGACGCTACCTAAATATTTAGAAGGACCTGTTGCACGATGGGATGTGAATGTTGAAGATGTTATCCAATTGATGATGATGATGACAATCCTTTACCAAATGCAGGATTGGTTGGCATACCTTTAGATGACATTGTTGCATCTTATGATGATGATGATGACATTGATCCAGTACCCAGTGAGGCTCAAGCTTATATGGATCTCCTTGATGCTGAAGATCCTACTATTTGACCATAAGCTTTGTATTTTTGTTGCTATATTTTGGTTATTTGGCATTTTGAATTATGAACTACTTTAGGCTTTTTCCTTTGTATGTTTTCTTCTAGTATGAACATCAATACATAGTTTTAAAACCAGCCCGATTCGAATCGGACCAGGCCTGGTTGACTGAGCCGAAAGGCCTACCGGTCTGACCAGGTGGATGAAACGGCCAGTCGGCCGGTTTTTTGACCGACTCGACCAGCTCGGTAACAAACCGGCCAACCAAGCCTAGTCCGAGTTAACTCGGCCTAGTCAATCCAGCCGGTCAGTGGGCCCAAAAAATTGAAAAAAAACGGACTTAAAACTCAAATTAATTCTGCAGTTTGGTTTTTTTTAGGTTTTCTAACCCCTCCCCATCCTATTTAACTAACCAAATTTCAGTAACAATATCACTGCAAAACAATGATTAGCACAGGGACCAATTTTGATGCTAGAAACAATATGTTAGACTTTCAATATACCACTGTAGAGACAAGATAAGCCCACTGTAACCATTGTCAAGTGTATATCAGTCCTTAATGTGATGAGAATCATGAGATCGGTCCACCAAATTAGTCTAATTTGACCACCAAATGCAAAGAATAGAAACTGATGGTAGAGATTCAAGCTTTAGTGCTAAAATGCAATATGAAAATGGCACTGTCGAGTGAGATCAGATTTTGTAATTAAAGCCCAATCAAAAATTTGACAACATTAACCACCAAAGGATGCAAGAAACAAAAACAAGCATTCATAAGATACCACTGTTGTGCTAGATCGGTGAAATGTAGCTTGAGATCAAACCTCTGCAACAAAGATATCAGTCTTCTAATAGCATGAAAAGATCACCCCAATCAACTTGCAATTATTATGTGAATGTTATGAGATAATTCAGGAGTGTTTTAGGCTTATTTTGAGGTATCAATTGGTGATAAAAGTCTACAATAAGTCCACACCAGATCTGATATGAGACAATCACCAGAGAGACTAAGGATAAGGCTTCAAAATTTCGATGTTAGCTCCCCAAACAAGTGATCACAACGTTTCAAAATCCAACGCTATACTTTATGTGATCAGTCACCGTGTATAATGCTTCTGAAGGAAAAAATATATATCAGTCTTAAAGCAAATACCACAAGAAAGAATGCATCAAACCCTTAGTATACCTCTGCCAACAAAATGAACCACTGTAGCTACCGTAAGATTAAATCAGTAAATGAAGAATCAGATCAGAGATGCAATTGGCCAAGACCAGTCACCCAAATAGCAAGAAATGAAAGCCACGATGCTTTGAAATTACTGTGTGCTACTTTAGAATAGTTGGGGCTTATGTTAGGTGTTATTTTAGAGATTAGGGCCTGCAAATAAAGTAAGCTTTAGATCCGGAGTAATATATTAGTCTTCAAGCTTTGCAGCCTCCCTTTGATGACTGTTGTATGAACTTACTAGTGACTATTCATGTTTTGTTGTAGAGGCCATTTAGAGCCTCCTTAGATATGGTTTTTGTTTTGATCTCTATATCATCATCATGTATTGGTCCATGGACAGTGCACTGGGTGCAATTTTGATATAATGGATATATTCATGAGCCTACTTTGATCATGTGTTGTCTTTTGTCTATATTGTAATGCTTTGTGTTTGGAAACATGAATAAAAATCTTTAAATTTATGTTTTTGTACAAAAAAAATAATATTTAATGTATTTTTTACAAAAACCGAGTCATTGAAACCGAGTCGACCAAGTCATTACTGATTCGGAGTCTGAGTCGGAGTCGACCCTCGGCCTGGTAGCTGACCGATTCCGTTTTTTAAAACACTGCATCAATATGATTTGGGTGGTTTTTAGTTTTGGTTTTAACTTTATATGGTTGTCTCTTGAATGATGAATCATTTAAAATTTCAATTTGGTATGTAGTATATACTTCAAAACATTTAATCTTTACACTATTTAAAAAAAAACATATATATTAAATTTTATTTTTTAATATATTTATATTATTGCCGCTCCCAACTTGACGTTTCCTGTAAATTTGGGCAAAGCTTCCAGCTGTACCAGATACTTGTACCCACGTACCGGAAACTCGTGCAACATAGGATGTATCTCTTGTTGAACTGAATTTTTTCTCTAAGGAAAAAGTTGCTAGATTTTTGCCCCAAGTGGATTTTCCCAAGGTAAATCTTGTGTTCTTTTTGTGCATTGTGATCTCTATTGTCCTACTGTTTTTTTATGGTTGAATTTATGAAGTGTAATTGCTTAATGATAAACTGGAATTGCTAAAATAATCTCTAAATCATTAGAAGTAATTATCATTTTCATAAATTAAGTGCTTGTATCTATTGCACTTGAAAAATCAATAACTGTTACCGTTAATAGTTTTTAAGAAAGTTAAAAATTAGAGGTGCCACCTAGATGTAGAAGTTACAAAAACAATAGATGTCAAAAAATCTGATATACAACACTAAGGACAAACTACAAAAGACAATATTTAAGGTTTACAATACAATTCACATGGAGCAGTCAAGGTGATCATCACTTCCTCTTTGTTTACAGTAAAGTTGTCCTTAATTTCTATTGCAGATGGGGAAACTGTTGGTCATGTCCATTGAGAGATCATCATGGTATGTGAGGGTAATTTCCTCTTTTGTTGATCACATAGTTAACCCATTTTTAGCGGTCCTTGACCTAGTATCACATAGTGTGTTTTCTGAAATAGCTAGTTGACTAAGATAGTGTTGAAGATTGTAACTAGGTTCGATCTTCAGAAATTGTATTTGATTCAATATTTATTGCACTTGTCAAAAGAATAAAGAAAAGAATTTTATATTATTATTAAATGACTTATTAAAGCATGGGTTTCATGCTTGGGTCATATTATTTTAGGTCAAAGTACCCATTGTGGACTTCTAGGATTTATTCTGAGTTTATAGTCATTGAAGATTTAAATTGACTCATACTAGGTTTTTGAATCATGCAATTAGGTCAAGTATTGAGTCAAATATGATTTATGGAGCCTCCACATCAAGTCAGCCTTCAAGTGATCAAGTCGGCCTCAAGTCTAGTAATTCGAACCCATCAGAAGCCTATAAATATAGGGAGATCGAATTCATTTGGAGACATCTCTCATACACTCAGAAATTCGATATCATTTGTTGCATCAAGAAAAAGTGCGCAGTGAAGGAAGAGGTCAACTGGAGCGCGATTTTGGGTAAGCTAAAGGATTGGAAGAAGATTGAAATTTTGGTGCTACTCTCTCTCTCTCACGTGCTATAATTTGGAAGATCGAAGTCTATCATTATTATGTTTCTTCAGTTGTTGCTGCGAAGAGAAGAATAGGTCGAAGTTGATTCTGTTGGATGTTGTTGCCTTGAGAAGTAGTATTGGGTCAAAATTGAACTCATAGAAGCAAGATCGAAGTCTCTCCCTCAAGATTGAAATTCCAGAAGCAAGGTCGAAGAAACTGCAGAATAGTGTTGTTGTTTTTGTTGCTTCTGCCAGATTGAAGAAAGGAAGGCTGACTTGGTGTGGAGGAAGTCCGAGTCAAGGTCTAGAGTCTCAAGAATTACTATTGAAGGAAGAATTACTGATTGGGTTTTCCTTAAGAGTGGGGTTTTGCCCTAGCTACTGGCCTACATCTGGTATCCTTGATCTATGTGCTTTTGCTTTGATATTTGCTTGATGATCAAAGAAGAAAGAATATAAGAACATAATAAGAACTAAAGAATATCACAAGTAAATAATCAAGATCAAGAGAATCTTTCTGCCTTTCTGATTCTCTAACATGGTATCAGAGCTTTGGTGAAGGAAGAAGGAAAAGGCAGTCTCAAGGATTTGATCAAGGAGACATAAGAAGCTCTCTAAAGGAAACTATTTAAGGAAAGAAGTCTTCACTATCTTCAAGGAAGATGTCTAACACTATCAAGGGAGAGAACAAGCTTGAAGGAGCTTCAAATTATAGATCTTGGAAAAAGAGGATTGACCTCATCCTTGAGAAGAACAAGGTCTTAGATTTGGCAAAGGAAAAGTGAAGAAGCCCATAGAAGAATCAAGTGATGATGATAAGGTAAAATTCAGAGAATTGGAATTAGTGGCTATGAATGTGATGGTTGAAGGCATAAAGGACAACCTTGTCCCCTTCATAGCAAACATTGATCATGCCCAAGAAATGTATGAAGCCTTGTCAAAATTATTTACCATCTAGAATATTGGAAAAGTGGCAAACCTGAAAAATGAACTAAGGACTACTAAGATGACCAAGGAGGAAATTGTATCCACTTTCTTTGTGAAGATAACCAGAATAAGAGATGACCTTCTTGCCATTGATGAAATGGTGACAGATAAAGAACTTGTGATCATAGCCATACTAGGACTACCACTTACTTGGGGTGCATTTGCTTCAAGTCTCAACAGCTGGAAGGAAACTCCCACCTTTGAGGAACCATGGACAGCCTGCAGTCAAAAAGAGTTAAGAATCTCAATGGTAGCCAACAATGAAGAAGTCTCAAATGCTTATGTTGCTCATCACAAGGGAAACTTCAAGAAGAAAGGGCTAAGGAAGAAGGTTGATATGTCCAAGATTGAATGCTATCATTGTCACAAAATGGGGCATTATTGAAGTGAGTGTCTTGACAATCCTAGAAGCAAGAAAAGAGATAGATATCGTGCAAATGTGGTTGAAGAAGTATCCTCTCCTAAGAGAGCCAAGCCCGAAGAGAATGACATAAGGGACTTACGTTACTAAGCCCCTTGTTTCTAACTTTAATATCTCATTTGTATATTTCATGTTTAGTTATAGCTTCAATATATTTTTGGAAAGACATTTTTCTTGTTTTATAAGTTTTTAGGTTTCCCTCAAAGCCTTGGAGGGAGCCCACAACAACTCCTCAAGATAAGTATCTCATTGCCTATCAATTTAGTTTCAGACACTTATTTATAGTTTTGATTATATTAGATACTAATCACCTGTCTACCTCTATTTCCTTGTTTAGGAATTAACTTGGTGGATGCTCAAGAATCATGGGAGAAGGCCTCAAGGATTAAGAAAGAAGGTCTCACTAGACAAAGCGTTGGAATCAAAAAGGTTTGTCAAAGTATCAAAGGTATGTCTTAGAGTACAAAGTCTTAATATTCTCTTTGGTATATCCATTCTACATTACTAACTATCGTTGTGTCTAGCTCTCCTGAATCTTAAGAGATTCTTGTTTGGGATGATTCATCATCTGATGAATCTACCCACTTCATATACCTCTAATTATTTGCATAAAAAGAACCCTAAAAAGGTTCTTTGGAAAACCCTAACCTAAGGGTATGTTGATAATGTGTGAAACCCTAAACCTATTTAGGGTTATTAATGAAGAAATTACTAAATTGGTTGAAGAAATTACTAAACTGATTGATAAATTGATGATGTCGTGTTTGGGATTATGATATGATCATGAAAGCTCTAACTTGTTAGGGTTGAAATGATGTTGTTCGAAATCTCGAACGTTTGAAGTTTTGATATAATATGGGGTTTCTTTGACATGAACCGAAACCCTAAGTTTTGGTTAGGTCTATAAGCAAAATCCTTGTTATGAAAAGTCTTAGGAATGAAACCCTAGGTATATATTCATGTGTTTAAATCCCTAGCTTAGTCTAGGTCGATGTATTATACATTGACTAATCATATGATATGCTTATGCATGATGGTAATCTCCTAGAAATATATGTTGACCAAATTTCTAATGGTTATAAGTTATAGGGTTTGAAATCAAACTCTAGTCAAAATTTGAAGTTATAGGATGATGATTGAAAAGTCTAGGGTTTACATCTAAATCCTAGTAGTGGTTAAATTCTCTAGTATATGTATTCATCTGAATCTATATAATGTTTGCTGAGAATTTATAGATGGAAAATTTAGCGTTCACATCAAACCCTAATAGAAATTATTCAAGTTGTATTTGCTTTGATTGAGTGAAATCTAGGGTTTACATAAAACTCTAGTGGATAGTCTATTGTATGGCTTCTAAAAGTTATTAGATACCTTTATTTTTCTTTTTTATTTATTTCTAGGGATCGTTATATGACAAACTAACCTTTTGTCATCTTGATTGAATTGCTAATATGATTTAGGGTTTGTATCAAACATGGGCTAGATGATTGAAGTATTGAAGTATAGTCTCTTGTTGATTATGAAAAAGTCTAAATGCTTCCGCTACTATGAATTTTTGTTATGATTAACTTCATTCTTCTACATAATTGGTTGTACTTGCTATCTAAGTTATGCAGGTACATCATATTGGTGAAGAAGTCTGTAAGAGAAGTTAATATGATGAGAAGAATGGAAGCCATGAAAGATTGTCCAACACCGAAGAAAGAAGTGAATCTCCCTGCATTAAGAGGGAGCCTGGATAGAAGAACTCTCCCTGGTTAAGAGGGAGGGCACACCATAATTTTTTATTGGAGAATACATTATGGAAGATATGTTGCTACATGAGAAGTAGGAAAAGGAATCTTCTCTCAAAGATTCAACTGATAGCCCTACTGAGATTCATTGAAGGGCAAGATTCGAAACCCCAGAGGTTTGCTTTGATTATGTATTTAAAAGTGTATTGATGATTGGGGTTGTGTTTGTACAGGTTCTCTCGAAGGTTTTGATAATATGTTGGTTACCAATCAGTTTGATTGGAGAGAGATTGGTTATCCTTGATCTGTTAGATCAAGGGGTATTGAGGCTTTGTGAGTGAAGCATTTCGGAGAAAGACATCAGGTCGGCACTTTGTGTTGATCTCTGGTAGGGAGGGTGGCATCAGGTGGATGTGCACTTAATTCCTTGGGTTGATGGTTAGTAAGTAAGCTTGATGGTACCTATAGAGGTTGAAAGCCTTAGTCCATCTTAGTCCCATTTGGATAGAGTACCCTGGTCAAGAATCTAGTCCATGGCATTGTGATGCCTAAATTGTTGACAGACCAAATGGATAGATTGCCCTGGTCAGGAATCTAGTCCATGGCATTTAAGTGCCTAAAAGTCTTCATCGTTCACATAGTTGAGATCTTCCTTGTATTATTGTATTATGAATACCTCCCTGGTTAAGATGGGGTGTTGGAGATTGTAACTATGTTCGGTCTTCATAAATTGTATTTGATTCAATATTTATTGTACTTGTCAAAAGAATAAAGAAAAAATATATATATTGTTATTAAATGACTTATTAAAGCATGGGTTTCATGCTTGGGTCATATTACTTTAGGTCAAAGTCCCTATTGTGGAATTCTAGGATATATTCTTTGTTTATAGATTCATTGCAGATTTAAATTGACTCATATTGGGCTTTTGAATCATGCAATTAGGTCAAGTATTGAGACAAATATGACTTATGGAGCCTCCACATCACTTCGGCCTCAAATCCAGTAATTTGAACCCATCAGAAGCCTATAAATACAGGGAGATCGAATTCATTTGGAGACATCTCTCATACACTCAAAACCTCGATATCATTTGTTGCATCTAGGAAAAGTGCGAAGTGAAGGAAGAGGTCAATTGGAGTGTGGTTTTGGGCAAGCTAAAGGATTGGAAGGAAATCGAAATTTTGGTGCTACTCTCTCTCTCTCTCACGTGTTATAGTTTGGAACATCTACGTCTAAAGTTATTTTGTTGCTTCAGTTGCTGCCAGTTGTTGTTGCCAAGAGAAGAATAGGTCGAAGTTTATTCTGCTGGATGTTGTTTCCTTGAAAAGTTGTATTGTGTCAAAATCGAACTCCTAGAAGCAAGATCAAAGTCTCCCCCTCAAGATCGAAGTTCCAGAAGCAAAGTCAAAGTTCCAAGGTCGAAGAAACTGTTGCATAGTGGTGTTGTCGTTGCTACCAAATTGAAGAAGGAGCAAAAGGAAGGTTGACTTGGTGTGGAGGAAGTCCGAGTCAAGGTCTAGAGTCTCAATAATTACTATTGAAGGAATAATTACTCACTGGGTTTTCCCCGAGAGTGGGGTTTTTCCTTGGCTGCTAGCCTACATCTGGTATCCTTGATCTATGTGCTTTTGCTTTGATATTTGCTTGATGAAATAAAAAGAAGGAATATAAGAAGGACATAATAAGAACTAAAGAATATAACAAGTAAATAATCAAGATCAAGAGAATATTTTTGCCTTTTTGATTCTCTAACAGATAGCTGACAACCAGACATGGTTAATGCAGATGAGACTCTATCATGGGACACATCAATCCTTGAAACACGACACTAGGAACACACATACATACATACGCATGTAATTATGAATACAAAATAAAATATAAATATATAAATCCTAAAATTTTAGAACATTTGACGATATTGATACAACTAGTTACTACATCAAACACAAGAAATTTGAGTAATCAAGAATCAATACACATAAAATAGAGGTTTAGAAGTTAGAACCATAATCTGTAGTTTTCTGATGTCGAAATCAAAATGTATTACATAGATAGTGATACTATACGTGGGAACGTAAATGGCAGAGACAAAATAAGGTAGGTACTAGAATCTATATAGAACATATATTTACTTTGTTGAGGTTATTGTCCTGCTTTAGCAATGTTACTTGCATCTCTGGAAACAACAGATGGTGTTAGGATATAAGGCTTACATTTGTAATAAAGTCACTTAATGACATTAGGTTATTGTTTAAGCTCTTGTTCATTTTTTGAGTAAAACAATCTATCACACATTTATAAGTCGAAATGACTTGCTCAATGAGAAACAATATATAAGGAGGTGAACTCCATTGTAATAGATGCATTGATTAGCTCTTGTTCACTTTTTGAGTAAAACAATCTATCACACATTAATAAGTCGAAATGACTTGCTCAAATAGCAATCACATATAAGGATGTGAACTCCATTGTAATAGATCCACTAATTATTCATAATATCAATTAGCATTATCACATAAATATTTCTCATGTGCCATATGATGTAAACCTATCCAGTGTTTCTAGCTCTTATGACATGGTATTAGAGTGGGAAAGTGCCTAGGACTAGTCTTTCAAGATAGAGATCTAATTTTCCTTGAAAAATTAAGTATGCTCTTCTCTTGCATCACATCATGATCTAGACGATCAAAAAGCCATGATAGCAATACCAAATCTTGACAAATGTCGATTAAAAGAGGCTACAATAGTTGGTTTTTTATTGAAGTCTGAAGCCACCATACCTATCCACCAAGGTAGAACACAGCCTAGCCACCATTTGAAGAAGTCGTAGCAAGGGAAGGGAGCCATAACGAGAAGAAGTTGCCATGTTTAGGGTTGTCAGATCACAATGAATTGCATGAGATAAAAGTAGTCATATGGTAATTTAATGACACCATACATGTCAGCCTTCTCAAGGACTCACCATCTCACATTTTTAGAGAGCCACCATATCAAGTCAAAGCCATAATTTCAAATTAAAATTGGGCTTGGGATGTTGGAAATTTTGATTAGGGCAGCATTTTAAATTCATCTTTTCCATTACATGACATTTACTTTTGACATCATACTCTTCTTCTCATATTTATGCTTATGTTCTTATCATCAAATAAATGCCAAACCATAAAGATCACAATTATAAAGAGAGACACCAGAAATAGGCTCCAAGCCAAGGCAAAACCCCTCCAAGGTGAAAACCTAGAAAGAACTTCTCTTCTTATAGAATCGACTTCAAAGGAGACTTCCAAGACCAAAGACCAAACCAAGGCTCCCATCAAGACCAAGTCAACTAGCCAATACCACAAGGAGAGCGATACCAAAAATATTCCATGGACACGACTCTTCTAGCCATTTCGACCACCAAGGCATGTTGCTACATCATCGAAGACATGCTGCTACATCATTCTGCAATTTCAGACCTGAAGCTAGCCCAGAAGCCCTAGGTTCCTCAACACGTGAGTTGCAAATGATGCGATGACTTTCGCTTCATTCCGTGTTTCTTCCTTCCTTGATAGCCTCGTTCTAGCTCTACCTCTTTCACACTTACTTCTAGCCGCAGATCAACCAAGATGTGTATGCTTCTATGTGTGTTTAACAGGCCGAGGTTCCATACTTTTATAGCATTCCCAAGAGGCTTCAGCTAGGCCTTCTAGACAGACATCTTTCCTTGTTGATCGACATGGTTTAGGGAGCCTTCAGACACTTCCAAACAGCACAATAATATTTTCGTTTGATACAAGTGTCCACAGGGTTCTTTACAGAACAATAATCATGACTCAAGACATACCTAGAAGCATACAATGGATGTTGAATCTATTGACCAATGAGACCTTGTTGATTTATAGTAGAATTGATGTCTTTTCACTGGGAATTTACTTGTATTTTCGGGATCACATAAGTCAGCCAAGGTAATTTTAACATGTACCCTAAATAGTTAACATTTTGATTGACAAAAGAGTTAAGGGGAAAGTAAGGGCTTAAGATGGAAAGGTCTTGAACCCCTTCTCTCTAGCCAGTAGAGACCACAGGGATAATGTCTCTAAAGCCACAAAACACAATTCCTTATGTGACTGATCTTATTCAAGGTATTTTAAATATTCCTATTTTATGTACCTATGTTAAAAATCTTCATGCCCAACTTTAATTGCCCATTTGCATCATTTGTACATGGATGTTTATGCTAGGGTTATATATAAGGGATTTCTTTGCACATTCAGGACATATTAGGGCATAGATTAGGAAGTATTCTTCATCATGCTACCACTGTATTTAAATTTGAAAGTGATTATAGGGGGCACGTCGCTATTTAGGGCTTGGACCATCACAAAGGAGACTTCATGTATGAAAGTTATGGCATCTTCACATTCTGACAACAGGTTTTGTCATAAATGCACTTAGATCATTAAGGCATGGACTGGGGTTTTCATCTTCAACAATGCTCATATTGACATCAATGACAACTTTGACCAACATGCTTTCATTCTTTCTTCTGAGTCACGAGTCACGACTACATAGTTTGGTCTTGCGCCCTTGCACTGGATGGTTTAACTGAGCTCCATTTTGTTTAACTTTGGAAAGGCTTAATTATGAAATATTGTACTACCTATGATAAAATGTAGACCACCAAACTGGTTCAACTGAGGCCAGACCTCAGGTGGTACCTACACAATCTATAATTTTGCAACTAATCACAGTCAGTTGGGTGGTTAGAAGAGTACGATCAGGGGAGTAGTATGACGTATTGTTATCTCATATGGGGAGAAACAGGGGGCTGCAGCACTCGTGAGTCGTGTCATACTGGTAAAACTTACACCAAACCCCAGTTCATATGCTCTGTCATTGGATTTCCCATGAGTGATATTTCGGTTAACATGAAAATATTTTTTCAGCCAAACAACAACAAATAAAAATATATTGGAGAAAAAAGAGAGCTTATATTTTTTCTGGAGAAAAGATCATTGAAATTATGTGAATTTTCTAGTGATGCACTAATCAATCATAGAAATCACATATAAATAATCGAGTAGTGCAGCTAACTACTAAGTTTCTTACATCTTACCTCAAAGTTTCAATGTGAGTCAAACACCACAAGCTCTTATTTGAAGCTCCAAAAAATCCTATTCGTGCAATTGATGTTCCAACATTCATCACCTACAAATCAAGCAAATTATGCACACTCGTCGTAAACAACATCATTGATCACCAAAAATGCTGACACCTTTAATTGTATGGGATTAGCAGATCTCCAATCTCAAGAGGATGTAAAAGCTGAAGTTTAACTAAGTTCCCAAAACAAGTAAAATTTGCAGAAAAAGAAAAGGAAGATGACTGAGCTTTAGAATAAGAAACACTATGCATAAAAAGAGAAGATAAAGAACTTAGCAGATAATCAAAAAAAAAAAAATTGGGCTTGAACCTTAAAATTAACGATGGTATTTTCTTAGATCCTTATTATTCCAGAAAAAAAATGGAGGGACATTCAAAGTGGCCATTTATTGACAAAAGGAGGAAAAAAGGTTTAGACAGTATTCTCTTATTAAGGGATAAACTCTGGAAAAGGTCAATTTCTAAAGACATGGGATCAAAGTTCTCTTTAAAAGGAAATAACTTAACCAAAGGTCAGAATAAAGAATCATGGTCTTAGTTCTTAAATATTACACAGGTGAAAAAGAAACAACTACTATCATTATTCATAACTGTCTAAACATGGGACAAGAGATCAAGTAGAAACAGTTCTGCATTTCTTGGAACACTAAAGAGAATGAGAAAGGAAAGCAAAATATCCTTCACATATCTACAATTACTGCATTATCATCCTAAGAAGTCTCCTTAGAAAACCAAGTTTTTCCATTCACAAATTCAGAGGAAAGATTTAATATAGAGTTAGTGCTTTTGTGAATTTGCACTTTATCAAAATAGGGCAATTGTTTCATGCCCATCTCTTTGCACACTGAACTGGCTTGAAACATACAGAAAACACCTATTATTAGTTAGTACTAGGAATGAGAGAACCACTCCTATTTGCTCTTAAGATAGCGTAGTATTGACAAGCATATAGAAAAGACTTGGATAGTACGTAATGTAAATTTTAAGACATTAATAAATGTGGCATATGGCATCTAGGAGTAACGTCTGTAACTTTCTTCTCAATTTGAAACCATCCTTTCACCAAAAAGACATTTGAGGGTTCCTTCAGAAAATAGTTTTAAATGTTCGGGACTTGTAAAATAATAATGGTTTGATGACAGTGTCTGGGATGAAAAAGCATAGGTTAGATAAGGGTCTTCGATAATGAAAATTACTATAATTTCCTACAGCATTTCATCAGTTATAGCTGAAAGGACATATTATCTTTTAACTTTCATCACAAGCAGAATTCAAGGATGATGATTGGATGATATTTAACAACCCATAGCAATTATAAACTACACGTCAGGGTTAAAGTAAGCAGAATCACCAGTAGTTACATGATGTGTGTTAAATGAAACTATAGACAAATAACATTCTTCTAAAGCACAAGTTTGCATTGTTTGCATCTGATTACATGTAAAAATAAATGCCTGTATGGCCATTACCATCATCTGCACAGAGATTGCCACAGATCCTTTTGAGGACTCCTATACAATACAAGAACCAAAGATGTTTAGCAGCATTCCTTTGTGAGATGATCCACTTATAGAAGCCTACTCCTAGTGGTATATTTTACAATATTGCCGGTACTAGGGTTATTACCTCATACTTTTACCCTCTAGATGGTTCCAAACAAAAGAGGCCACAAGAACAATCTCCTTTACAAGGTCAGCCAAGCAGCACTGACTCTGTAAGCCCAACAGTTGGAGAGCATGAATCTCATCACCCAATCCTTCTCAATCTTGGATGCTAGAAGAGCTGCAGGCAGTAGGATGACAGCATTCTTGGTTTCGGGTTTCTCTTTGCTTGTTGACCATCTTGTACTCCAGGATTCTTAATGCTTAGTCCTATTTCTTTATAGCCCTTTTTCATCTCCTATTGCTCTTTCTGCTTCTTCTAAGAGTTGTTTTGGCATTCCCAATATATTCTCTTTTGTTAATTTTGGGCAACTAGGTCCAAACTCCATGTTGCATTGCTCATATGACGATGGTCATATTTTTGTTGGATTCCTCTTTCAGAAAGGTGCAAGATTGATCTAAAGATCATCTTGATCGGATGAGCAAAACATTGATTTTGAATTTATTTTCCACATGTGCAAGGTCGGTCAGATTTATCCCACATGCCTAAGAAATGTGTCACACACCCTTATTGATGAATATAAATTGGAGAGACTTGGACGTCATTTTCTCATCATCTCATCACACATTCTCTCATTGTGATCTGATTGGTTCGATAGCCTTTGGAGGCCTTTTTTTCCCTCACACGTGTGGAGCGAAGCTGTTGTTTTCTGCGCTGATTTGTTTAGGGCTTTTTGTTTTCTACGCTGATCTGTTTAGGGATTTTATGCTGCAGCATTGACCGTGGTCAACCCTTGGCTGTTTGAACTCAATATTCTGCAAAAATTCCGATTTTAGGAGGTCATATAGCTGGGCACTAAAATCAAAGAATTCTGAGTTGTTTGACCGAAGCCCTAGTTTGCTGTGTTGACTTTTCTGACGCTGCCTATGTTGACTTTTTTGTGTTGTCCTTGGTTTGACTTGCGATGAGCTTTCTCTGAGGGTTGTGGGTGTGACACATGAAGTGGTGGTTGACGAAGAAAGATTTTGCTAGTTGAAGCATCTTGCTGACCACCGTGGCCCATAATGCCACAATATCTCATATCTTTGCTGGACAAAAGGAATTGTAAATATGATCTATATTTGGCTTGTCTTCAATTGATCTATTATTGTGTTCTATCAGCATTTTACTTTCAAGTTTATGTGATTACTTTTTGTATTGTGCCTAAGAAAGATTGAAGTAAAAGTACATCAAGCATAGAACACCATGGTTATTTAAATTTAACATGGTATCAAAGCTGAGGTGAAGACAAAGTCCAAGAGTCCAAGCTGGTGTTAGAAGCTATCTCTAAAAGAAGAAATCCTATCAAGGACAAATTGCCTCCTCAACCTACAAGGGTTTCAAGGTTGGTGATAAATTGACTGATAAGTCTGATTATCATGCATGGAAGATGTCCTTGGATTTGGCGCTAGAAGATCAAGATGTCATGGACTATGTACAGGGGAATATTCAAGAGCCTCCATCAAATGCAGCGGCTGCCACAAAGACGAAGTATAGAAAATGGGAAATCAAAGCAAAGATGATTATCCGGGATTCTATTCATAAGCACTTGGTTGCTTACATTTCTGAGTTGAAGACATCTAAGTAGATATATGATAAGCTGGTTCAGGGCTAGCAATGCTAATCAAATTCTCTTCTTCAAGAATCAATTGAAGAATATCAGGAATAACCTCCTAGCTATTGGGGAAGCAATATCTGATCGAGAGATGGTTCTTATTGCACCTGGAGGTCTCCCCTGTGATTGGCATGTATTCAATACCGTTATTCTTAATAATAATGTGATTCTTGATTTTGATGAAATATTGACGAGATTCACTCAAGAGGAAACAAAAATGATGGAGTATGCCTCTAATGGAAATGCAAGTGACCCTACTGCCTTCGCCACTCATGTAAAGAAGAAGAACCATGGTGGCCTGAGAAATCAAAACCATGGTAGAGCGGGGCCCAAAGGAAGGAAGGGAAGATGTTTCACTTGTAACAAGACTGGGCATTATGCAAGAGAGTGCCCTAATAGAAGAGACTCTCCCAGGGATGATGACAACAACAACTCGAGAAGAAATGGCAGGAACAATAGGTTCCAAGGAAAAAGGAAGGTTCCCTCTGATTGTAATGGAAATGGGCAAACTTTCAAGAGGTCAAGAAATTCTAGGTACGATGAGTCTAATGTTGTTGATAATAAGAGAAATGATTTTATTCTTATATTATCCCTCTCTGTTGCATCTCCACCCGACACCCTGGATGTCTGGTTAATTGATAGTGGTGCTTCAAGGCACCTCACTGGTTATAAACAAGTCCTTTCTGATTTGGTTAAGAAGGATACTAATTTGGAAATTATCCTTGGAGATAATGCCACCTATCCTATAAAAGGGGCAGGGACTGTGACCCTCCATTTATTGTTAAAATTTAGGTACCAGAGAACAAGTGGTTCCCTAAGGCTTTGATCTTTGGCCTAGGGAAGTGTCCAAATGTATTTGTACTTTTCTCCTAAAGTAACTTTATAAGTGGTAAAGTCAAATCTAATTTTAAAGTGACTTTATAAGTGTTAAAGTTACATTCTAAATTTAAAGTGACCTTATTAAAGTCAATGAAAAATTAGAAAGTGAAAAATGACTATGGAAATAAAAAGCTAAGTGGGTCTTTATTTAAGTGGGTGAGTTAAAAAATAGAAAGTGAGAATCAAATGCACATTTATTCTCATCCCTAGATCTAAATGAATCTCGGCCATTAGATCTTAGGGTTACCCAAAAGGTCATTTGAGATAAAAGCAGAGGAGAAGAGGAAAAGATCACTTCAGTCTTTCATGAGCTATTGAGAGAAAGAGAAGGAGAGCAAGGAGAATTTTCTGAGCAGTGACAAGTTTAAGGAGGGAGCAAGGACACTTCAGCAAATCCATATAGCAGCATTTATTGGGCACAAATCCCAAGCCAAATTCTGTATAGCAGCAGTGGGCACAGATTTCGAGGTCTATACAGTGTAGATTTCGAGGGGAAGGAGCAGCAGCAGGCAACACACATTCTAAGGCTGAGTGGGCACAGATTTCGAGGTTGAAAAGACAGTTGTAAATTCTGTATAGTCTGTACAGCAGTACAGAATTTTTGGGCACATATTTCGAGGAGACCGTACAACATTTAATGATGGTATCTCTTGCTGTAAATTTTCTGTTTTGAATGTTTTGATGTTGGCACGTTTTCCGAGGCAGAGTGCAAGCACGAAAATCAAGATAAGTTATATATTTTGGTTGCTGGAATTTTTACTGTGTTTCTCAATTTCTCTGTAACAGCGTTTTCAGAAATAAAGAAGAGCTCTCAAACTGGTTTTCCCCAAGGGATGTAGGGGTTTTTGCAGGGTCACATTGGTCAAAAATCACTGTGTTATTTTCTATGTGTGTCTATCATATTTTCCCTATGTTTTATTTCTGCATTTTCCACCAGTTGCAAAAATCTCCAAATTTGTGTTTTCAAAAATTTCAGTCATTTCCAGATTTTAGTATTTATGTCATGTTGAGATTTAAAACTATATGCATGGTGTGATAAGGAAAACTGATAACCGGAGTGGGGGTTGAAATTTCTACATTGTATCATAGCCAAGTTTGCTGAAAAGTGCAGTTTGGGACAGCAAAGTGAAAATCACAAGAAGCTGATTTTTACATAAAAAACTGAACCTTTACCACAGATTTGAAAATTTCAGTTGTTAGGACAGGAAGCATGCCTTTGGGCTTGAGAGTTGAGGACATGTTGGATAGGTAGAGCAACTACAGTGCATGGAGGGAGAGAATCCAGAGCATTTTTTAGGAAGCAGAAGTCTGGGGCATTATGGTGCATACTACGCAACACCCAGTAGCAGTATCTGTTGACCCTGTATAGTTAGCAAGGTTTAACAAGAAGAATGCTAAGGCAAAAAGACTAATTCTGGATGGAGTTAAAGATCTTATCATTCCTCATGTGAGAGGAAAGACTTATGCACATGAGATGTGGACAGCCTTGACCAATCTCTACCAGAGCTCAAATGAAAACAAAAAAATGGTCCTAAGAGAGAAACTGAAGGCCATTAAAATGGTTAAGACTGATAGTGCTCCATCATACCTCACAAAGATCACTTCTGTGAGAGATGAGTTGGCAGTCGTTGGAGAGACCATAGCACCCACTGAATTGGTGAGAATAGCCTTGAATGGTCTTCCCAAGACTTGGGAGAGCTTTGTGGATGGCATTGTTGCACAGGAGAACCTTCCCGAATGGGAGAGGTTGTGGGATGATTGCATTCAGAATGAGATCAAAAAAAACCATCTTGGGGCAGCAAATAGGTGGAGGAGGATGACAATGTGGCATTGTTAGCAAGAGGCAAGAAGGGCAGAGGAAAGAAGCAAGCTTCCACCAGTGGAGGTGGAGGCAAAGGCAAAGGTAAAGGTAAGCAACAGAACAAAGAGAAGGACTATTCCAAAGTCAAATGTTGGAATTGTCAGAAGTTGGGACACTATGCAGTTGTGTGTCCGGAGAAGAAGAACAAAAAGGGAAAAGAGAAAACCATGGCAACTTCTGCAGAGATAGAGGATTTCTCGGAGAGCTTTGATTGGGTGTTTGGGTTCATAGCTTGTGAGGCCACTAGTGCAAGATCACTTGCCATACAAGTTCAGAGGGAGTGTGCACTTCCCTCCACTAGCAGTGCATCTTCAAGTATTTGGTATGTTGACTGTGGGCCTTCTCATCATATGACAGGAGTCCGAGAGTACTTCTTAGAGCTTTCAAAGAGTGACACTAATATTGAGGTAGTACTTGGTGATGACAGCATTGTTAGAGCAGTCGGTGTGGAGACATTGTCATTTGATAGGGAACCCAAACCTCCCTTGAAAGGGTCAGATGTTCTATATGTGCCTAGAATGAAGAAGAACCTGATATCCGTCTCAACACTTGAGGACAGAGGGTATGAGGTGTTGTTCAGGAGAGGGCAGGTGCTTATATATCCTAGGGGAACTCCAGCTGATTCAGCTAGAGTGATTGGTGTGCGCCATGCTAAGGTGTACAAGTTCTCATTCCAACCCCTGATGGCGTTGAGTAGCAGTACTGATAGCAGATCTAGCAGTTCAGAGTTGTGTGAGATTTGGCACCGCGGGATGGGGCACATGTATCATGGAGCCTTGAGGACATTGCAGGAGATCACCACTGGTGTGCCAGATTTCAATTCTGATCACCTTGATGTATGTAGAGGGTGTGCTATGGGGAAGTTTTCCAAATCCCCATTTCCCAGCAGTGACAGCAGAGCGATAGGGATCCTTGACTTGATTCATAACGATGTGGGTGGTCGGATGTCTCGTGTATCCTTGAGTGGCTACGAGTATTATGTGTTATTCCTTGATGATCACTGCAGGAAGACTTGGATTTATTTCTTGAAGACCGAGATTGAGGTCTTCAAGCGGTTTCAAGAGTTCAAAGCTCTTGTGGAGACCCAGACAGGTAGGAAGATCAAGGTCCTCCGGTCGGACAATGGAGGGGAGTATACCCTTGGTGAGTTTGTTGACTTTTGTGCTGAGGTAAGCATCAGGAGGGAGTTCACAGTTCCTTACAACCCCCAGCAGAATGGGGTTGCGGAGAGGAAGAACAGATCCATCATTGAGGCTGCCAAAGCCATGCTTCATGATCAGGGGTTACCTTAATTTTTGTGGACAGAGGCCTGCAACACTGTTATGTACTTGCAGAACAAGAGTCCACATCATGCCTTGGGCAATGTGACTCCAAAGGAGGCTTTTTCTGGGAAGAAGCCTGATGTTGGTCACTTTCGTATCTCTGGGTGCATTACATACTCCTATGTTCCCAAGGGGAAGAGGACCAAGCTAGTGCCCACTGCAGAGAAGGGCATCTTTGTGGGTTATAGCAAGACCTCGAAAGCTTATCGGATTTATAATCCTACAAAGAAGAAATTCGTTGTCAGGCGAGATGTGAAGTTCGAGGAGGAGAGAGATTTCAGCAAGACACGGGAGTTAGAGTATCTGGAGTCACCAGATCATCAAGAGTAGCTAAGTCAGCCATAGGGATCCAGTGGTCAGGGATCAGGAGGTACATCGATTACAGTGCCAGGTTCTTCAGTGAGCAGTGGCTCTCAAATTCAGGTGGTTGGTGCTTCGGGCAGCATGCAGAGCAGTCCGCAGAGCAGTTCATAGGGTAGTCCACTGATGCACAGTTCGCACGGTATTTCAGCCAATGTGGAAAAAGTCGAAGTCGGGATTAAATCAGCAAGGGTCCAAAAGTTGAAATACTCGATAAAGTCAGGAGTTTTTTGAAAAAGTTGGCAAAAAGTCGGCAAAACTAAAAAAATACAAAAATATTCATTTTTGGAAAAAATCCTGATTTTTTCAAAAAAAATTAAAAAATTATTAAAGAAACTACCTCACTCAAGATTTTTTCGAAAAAGTCAACAAAAAGTCGGGGCTTAAAGGATAAAATCACGACTTTTTCAGGGATGAAAAAGTCGGCTTCGGGAAAAATTTGGGATTTTTTCAAAAAGTCGGGACTTTTTGCCGACTTTTTCCACACTGGCTACAGGCACAGGTTTAGGCATGAGGTCAGTTGGCAGGCCTTCAAGAGTTCAGGCTTCTGATGATGATGAGGATTCTTTAACTCTGGTGGGAGAAGTGTGCTCAGGGAAGAGGAAGCCCAAGTGGCTTCAGGACACCTTGCGCGAGGCCACATCCGTTGTTGGGCCAAAGAGACAAGTTAGAGAGAGTAAACCACCTGAGTGGTTTTGTAGTTATATGGCATTGGTCTTTAGCATCGTTGATACTGAGCCTTCTAGCTATGAGGAGGCAGCTAGCCAGGAGGTCTGGAGAGAGGTCATGCAGAAGGAGTATTCTTCTATTATGAAGAACGATGTTTGGGAGGTAGTGCTGAGGCCTGAAGGTAAATCAGTGGTTACTTCAAGATGGCTTTACAAGATAAAGAATGTTGCAGATGGCAACATCGAGAAGTTCAAGGCTCGATTTGTGGTGAGAGGGTTCTCACAGGTAGAGGGAGTTGACTATGAGGAGACCTTTTCTCCTGTAGATCGGTATACATCCATTCGCTCCATTATATCAATAGGAGCAGAGATGGGTTGGAAGATCCACCAGATGGATGTGAAGACCGCATTTCTCAATGGCTTTATTTAGGAGGAGGTTTATATTAAGAAGTCGTAGTACTTTTAGGTGCATGGGAAGGAGTCCCATGTATGCAGATTGAAGAAGGCACTCTATGGTTTGAAGCAAGCTCCTAGAGCTCGGTAGTCGATGATTGATACATATTGCAACAGTTGGGTTTCACAAAGAGTGAGGTAGATCTGAACCTATACTTCATTGTGGTAGGTGAGGAGCCCCTCATTCTGGTGTTGTATGTGGATGACTTGGTCATTACAGGTGCAGAGAGACTCATTGAGGGCTACAAGAGAGATCTTGCTTCAGAGTTTGAGATGAAGGATATCGGCTTGATGCATTACTTTTTGGGATTGGAAGTGTGGCAGGAGGAGGGGCATTTCTTCCTGGGACAGGGGAAGTACATTGTGGACATTCTTAGCAGATTTCACATGGAGGATTGCAAACCCATGTCTACACCTATGATCATTAACTGGAAGAAGCTTCCGCTTCAGATTCCGAGTTGGTGGATCCTACTTTGTACAGACAGTTGATTGGTTCATTGATGTATTTGGTCAACACTCGACCAGATATATGTTTTGCAGTTAACACGATGAGTCAGTTCATGTGTGAGCCCAGGAGAGTGCACTGGGTGGCTGCAAAACACATTCTTCGTTACTTGCAAGGGACAGTGGATTTTGGTTTGGATTATATACAGGGAGATGGAGTGAGATTGGCAAGGTACACTGATTCAGATTGGGCAAGTTGTGCTTCTGATAGGAAGAGCACTTCACGGTGTTGTTTTCGGTTGGGTTCGGCAGTTGTGTCATGGTTCAGCCGAAAGCAACAGTCAGTTACATTGAGCTCAGCTGAGGCAGAGTATATGGTTGCCAGTTTGGCTAGTTGCGAGGCCATACAGCTTCGCAAGATGTTGTTTCGTCTATTTGGTCAGGCATTGAGACCTTCAGTCATTTACTGTGATAATCAGAGTTGCATAAAACTCATGGAGAATCCAGTTTTTCATGACAAGTTAAAGCATATCAGGATCAAGTATCACTTCATTAGAGACTATGTCCAGAAGGGAGTTGTCAAGCTTGAGTATATTTCCACAGATGAGTAGGTAGCGGACATTTTCACCAAAGCCTTACCACGGGGCAAGCATGTCTACTTCAAACACAAGATGGGAGTGCTGAAGAACACTTTCCTCGGTAAGAGAGAGTGTTAAAATTTGGGTACCAGAGGACAAGTGGTTCCCTAAGGCTTTGATCTTTGGCCTAGGGAAAAGTGTCCAAATGTATTTGTACTTTTCTCCTAAAGTGACTTTATAAGCGTTAAAGTCAAATCTAATTTTAAAGTGACTTTATAAGTGGAAAAGTTACATTCTAATTTTAAAGTGACTTTATTAAAGTCAATAAAAAATTAGAAAATGAAAAAGTGACTATGGAAATAAAAGGCTAAGTGGGTCTTTATTTAAGTGGGTGAGTTAAAAAATAGAAAGTGAGAATTAAATACACATTTATTCTCATCCCTAGATCTAAATGAATCTCAGTGATTAGATCTTAGGGTTACCCAAAAAGTCATTTAGGGTAAAAGGAGAGGAGAAGAAAAAATCACTTCAATCTTTCATGAGCTATTGAGAGAAAGAGAAGGAAAGCAAGGAGAATTTTCTGAGCAGTGAGAAGTTGAAGGAGGGCAACAAGGACACTTCAGCAAATCCGTACAACAGCATTTATTGGGCATAAATCCCAAGGCAATTCCGTATAGCAGCAGTGAGCACGGATTTCAAGTCCTGTACAGCTCAAATTTCGAGGGGAAGGAACATCAAAAGGTAGCACGCATTCTGAGGCTGAGTGGGCACAGATTTCGATGCTGAAAAGACAGTTGTAAATTCCATATAGTCCATACAGCAGTACAGAATTTCTAGGCACGGACTTCGAGGAGACCGTATAGCATTTAATGCTAGTATCTCTTACTGTAAATTTTCTGTTTTGAATTTTTTTATGTTGGAACGTTTTCCGAGGCAGAGTGCAAGCACAAAAATCGAGATAAGTTGTATATTTTCGTCGCTGGAATTTTTACTGTGTTTTTCAGTTTCTTTGTAACAGCATTTTCAAAAATAAAGAAGAGCTCTCAAACTGGTTTTCCCTAAGAGCTGTAGGGGGTTTTTCCAAGGTCACATTAACCAAAAATAACTGTGTTATTTTTTGTGTATGGCTGTCATATTTTTCCTGTGTTTTAGTTTTGCATTTTCCAGCAGTTGCAAAAATCTTCAAATTTGTGTTTTCAGAAATTTCAGTCATTTCCAGATTTTAGTATTTATGTCATGTTGAGATTTAAACCTATATGCATGGAGTGATAAGGAAAACTAATAATCAGAGTGGAGGTTGAAATTTCTACATTTATCTCAAGGTCAAGTCATCTGATTACAAGATGTGTTGTATGTACCTGATTTGAAGAAGAACCTTGTGTCCATTTCGACAATGGAAGACAAAGGGTTCAAGGTGGCATTCGTTGATGAAAAGGTACTTATCTGGAAGAAGAACTTCAAGGAAGCTCTTTCTATTGGTTTTAGAGTTGATACACTCTACCAGGTTGGAGGAAGTCCATTGGGGGCTATGACATGTGATACAACTCTTCAAACAGAGTTATGGCACCGGAGCTTTGCACACCTTCATTACAAAGCCCTTCCCGAAGCAAGGAAGGTGGTGACAAGGATGCCCGAATTTAGAGATGATCATGAGGGTATATGTCAGGGTTGTGCTGAAGGGAAGCATACAAGGGGGCCATTCTCCTCAAGTGTCACAAAGACAACTGATATCTTGCAGTTGATACATTCTGACTTATCTGGTATACTACCAGTGACATCCTTGGGAGGATGTTCCTATTACATGACTTTTACAAATGACTTCTCCCGCAAGACCTGGATATATTTTTTGAAGAAGAAGGACGAAGCATTCAAATGGTTTTGTACCTTCAAGGCCTCAGTGGAAAATCAAACCGAGAAGAAAATCAAAGTTTTGAGGACCGACAATGAGTCAAATGAGTTTAATGACTTTTGTAGAGAAGCTAGCATTAAGAGGGAGACCACAACTGCGTACACTCCTGAGCAAAATGGTGTTGATACACTCCTGAGCAAAATGGTGTTGATGAAAGAAAGAACAAGACCATTGTGAAGCTGCCCGTGCCATGCTATGTGACCAAGGCCTTCTAAAGTTTCTATGGGGAGAAGTTGCGAACATTATTGTGTACGTTCAAAACAGATGCTCGCATTTTGCTCTGCACTCCAAAATTCCCGAAGAAGTCTTCTCTGGTAAAAAACCTGATGTTTCTCATTTAAGAGTTTTTTGGTTGTCTTGTTTACTTTCATGTGCCGAAAGAAAAGAGAAGCAATTTAGATGCTTCTGGAAAGAAGGGAATGTTTATGGGCTACAGTGAAACTTCGAAGGCATATAGAATCTATGTGCCTGGTCAAAAAGAAGTGGAGATATGCCACGATACCACCTTCGATGAAGATGTTGCCCTCAAGAAAGTAAGAAATCTTCCTAGCTCCAAGGAAGACAAAGGAGATGAAGAAGCAGGGAAGCAGGAAGAGTCAAAGGATGACCTGATGCCCAATATTGAAGGACCTATGGATCCCATTGATCCACCTCCTTCAAATAAGAGAAGACCCTCATGTCTTAGGGATACTCTCGAAGATGCCGAGAGACATATTGCCCCATGGGAACATTCTGTGAAAGAAAGAAGCCGAAGAGATACCAAGGGTATCTAGCAGCGATGAGTACGATAGTACAATCTGAGCCTGAAACATTTGAAGAAGTCGTAAAGTATCAAGTTTGGAAGCATGTTATGCACGAAGAATATGAGTCCATTATGAAGAATGATGTCTAGGAAGTGGTCCCAAGACTGGAGGACAAATCTATTGTCACCTCGAAATGGCTCTATAAGATCAAGCATGGATCTGATGGAAGTGTTGAAAAGTACAAGGCAAGATTCGTTACCCGAGGCTTCTCTCAAAAAGAAGGCATAGATTATGATGATATATTTGCACCTGTGGCCCGTTATACCACCGTCCGATCTATTATTGCCCTTTCTGCTAAGTAAGGATGGAGTCTACATCAGATGGATGTTTAGACCGCTTTTTTGCATGGATCTATAAAGGAAGAGGTGTATGTGAAGCAACCTCTAGGGTTCGAAGTCCAAGATAGAGACACCCATGTATGCAAGTTGAAGAAATCCCTCTATGGGTTGAAGCAAGCCCACAGGGCTTGCTACAAGAGGATAGATAGCTACTTGATGAAGATGAGCTTCACTCGAAGTAATGTTGATCCGAACCTTTATTTTAAGGTTGGTAGAGAAAGGCCTCTCATTTTGGTTCTCTATGTGGACGATCTCTTCCTGACAGGTGCTAACCCTCTCATTCATCAGTGTGAGAGGGAGCTAGCTTCCGAGTTTGAGATGAAAGACCTTGGACTGATGCACTACTTCCTAGGCTTGGAGGTCTGGTAGAGGCCAGGCGAGATTTTCCTTTCTCAAGGAAAATATGTCGTGAAGCTGCTGGAGAGATTTGGAATGGTGAACTGTAATTTTGTGTTGATACCGATGGAACTCAACTTTAAGAAGTTGAGTGGAAACGTTGTTGGGTCGTGCTAGCAAAACCTATTGAGTATCGACAACTCGTAGGGGCCCTGATGTTCTCAGTGAACTCTCGTCTGGACGTATGTTTTGCAGTGAACACTTTGAGTCAACATATGGTTGAACCTCATTACATTCACTAGATTGGTGCCAAGAATCTGTTGAGATATCTTCGGGGCACAATCAACCATGGGTTGACATACACTCCCGGGAGTTTGAGACTCCATGGATATACTGATGTCGATTGGGGTGGCAGTGTGGTGATAGCAAGAGTACATCTGGATGTTACTTCACCTTGGGTTCTGCTTTGATATCTTGGATGAGAAGGAAGTAGAAGTAGGTGCCTTTGAGCACCACTGAGGCCAAATACATTGCAACGAGTATGGCTTGTTGTGAAGTTGTTTGGTTGTGAAAGCTCTTTAGTGAGTTGTTCGAGCATGTGCTAGATACCACCGTTATCCTTTGTGATAACCAGAGTGGGATTCGTCTTTCTGAGAATCCAATGTTCCACGATCGATCCAAGCATATTGATATCAGGTACCACTTTATCTGGGATATGGTACAGCGAGGCATCGTAAGGCTCGATCATATAGGAACTAATGAACAGGTCGCGGATATTCTCACGAAGCCCCTGGGGAAGGTCAAGTTCCTAACCTTCTGTGAGAAGCTTGGAATCGTGGAAAGACCCTACTCTGAGGGTCCTGCTTGAGTTGGACTATGAGCTCTAGGAGCTCCAGGGGGCTTGGGGATAGCTTCTTGGAGCTATAAGCACTCACAGGGCTAGGCATGCCGAACCTTGTGGTGCTTCTGCCCCACTGTTATGATATTGAGTTGGTTCGCCTCTCTTTGATCTGTGTCCCGCACGCATCCTACCCATGGAGTTTCGGACTCATGGGAAGTACCTCTCATTTGGCCAATGAAGTGGGAAATGTGGATAGAGACAATAGCAAGACCGATGGACGCATCGAAGATTGTCATACTCTCTATGTCTAGGATGGCACATGTCCAACACCTTGATCTGGGATCAAGTATGATGAGGTTTTATCCTCTAAACTGACTTTGGGTCAGTAAACTAACTTCGGGTTAGTATGAGACTCTTTTGAGTCCGAGAGAGGATTTTACCTCTATGCTGACTTCGGGTTAGTTGTGTGTGATGTCTTTGTGACTCACCTGTTGTTCTAAAACAAAGAGCCAGCAAAGCAAGTTATGGCAGGATGACGCACGATGTTTGGTTTGGTACATGATGGATGGCACTTGTGGATAGATGTTGTTCTCCCTAGTTGAGAGGGAGTATTAATTTTGGGCAACTAGGTCCAAACTCCATGTTTCACTGCTCATATGATGATGGTCATATTTTTGTTGAATTCCTCTTTTGGAGAGGTGCAAGATTGATCTAAAGATCATCTTGATCGGATGAGCAGAACATTGATTTTGAATTTATTTTCCACATGTGCAAGGTCGGCCAAATTCATCCCACATGCCTAAGAGATGTGTCACACACCCTCATTGATGAATATAAATTGGAGAGACTTGGAGGTCATTTTCTCATCATCTCATCGCACATTCTCTCATTGTGATCTGATTGGTTCGATAGCCTTTGGAGGCCTTTTTTTCCCTCACACGTGTGGAGCGAAGCTGCTGTTTTCTACGTTGATCTGTTTAGGGCTTTATGTTTTCTGCATTGATTTGTTTAGGGCTTTTTTGCTGCAGCGTTGACCGTTGTCAACCCTTGGTCGTTTGACCTCAATCTTCTACAGAAATCCCGATTTTAGGAGGTCGTACAGTTGGGCACTAAAATCGAGGAATTCTGGGTTGTTTGGTTGAAGCCCTAGTTTGTTGCGTTGACTTTTCTGAAGCTTCCTGCGTTGACTTTTCTACGTTGTCCCTGGTTTGACTTGCGATGAGCTGTCTTTGAGGGTTGTGGGTGTGACACATGAAAGTGTTGGCTGACCGAGAAAGACATTGTTGGTTGAAGCATCCTGCTGACCACCATAACGCCACAATATCTCATATCTTTACTGGACAAAAGAAATTGTAAATTTGATCTATATTTGGCTTGTCTTCTATTGATCTATTATTGTGTTCTATCAGCATTTTACTTTCAAGTTTATGTGATTACTATTTTGTATTGGGCCTAAGAAAGATTGAAGTAAAAGTGCATCAAGCATAGAACACCATGGTTATCTAAATTTAACATCTTTCCTTTGTACCGAATTGCTTTTGAAGATGCCTTAGCATTCCCAATGCTCACTTTATCTTATATTTGTAACTTTTACATCTCATTGGCGGAGTTTGGCCACTTGTTGAAATTATTAGTTAAATATAGTTACAAGTATTGATATAGGTCTATAGTCAGGTGGTCACAAGTACAAGAAGATATTTCCTCTGATGTAAGGTCAATTAATAATGATTTGATTCTCATTATAAGTAATCATATTTATGTGCAAAGAACCATAGTTAATGAAGGCTTCAACAAGGCCACATGACTCAAATAAGACATGATTCACTGTCACACTAATCCTAGCATTGGTAGGCCATAATTGAGAGCATTCCTAGCATCGGCAGGCCATAATTGGGAGCATTGGTATTGTTACAACAAAATTTAGCACCTAGTGCAAAGCCTCACCAAGTGACCTAGACAATGCGCAACACACGAGAGTGTCACTGCCATCACCTCGGCAACTACTCCCCTTGTTGACAAATCTAGGGCAGCTAGATTAAGGTGATTTCTCTTTACTTTGATAGCTGTTTGTGATGTTCTTTACTTCAACTTCTAGTATTTATAATTAGTTTCATCTTCTTTGATTATTATAGTGTTCTTATCATCAAATAGCTACCAAACTATGAAGATCAATAAAAAAAGAGGACACAAGATATAGGCTACTAGCCAGGGCCAAAACCTCTCCTAGAGAGGAAAACCCGCAAGAACTCTTCTATTCTTATAGAAATCTTCAATGATGAATTCCAATACCTATTAGACCCAAGACAAAGACATCTCCAAGACCAAGTCAATCTTCCTTGAAGATGAGCTTTCATTCCACAAAGTTAACGCTAATCAAACAACTTCAAACTTCAAATTTCGGCTTCTATTTCAGAATTCGGCTACTTCTTCAGATTTGCAACTTTTCGGCCCTCCCGCAAGCTCCATAGTTTTAAAACCAAGCCGATCTAACTCGTATTCGGCCTGGTAGACCGAGCCAAACCCCTGCCCGAGCCGGCTCAGCCAATAAACCAGTCTAGCAATCGCTCTGTTACCGAACCAGCCGAGTCTAGTAACAGACCAGTTGGCTTGGGCAACGAGAAAAAGAGGTGGCAAGGCAGACTCCAAGTTGGGTTTTTTTGTTTTTTTCCCCTAATGCCTCTACCCCTCTCTCAAGCCTATAAAAGTGACTCAACCCCCTCACATTTCCTCTCAACTATCTCATTGCATTTGTGCAAGCATTTGTGAATTTTGTAAAGAGTTGCAGTTGGTTTATGGAGCAGCAATGAGGAGGTTCTTGGGCAATCAATGGAGCATCATTGAGGAGATGGTTTTCGGAGCAGCATTGATCCATCCTCAGATTGGGTAGTGGAGACTCAACCAGCGGAGTTTGACCCTGATGAGGATATTGGTGTTGATTTTGATTTGGAGATGGATGCATTACAGACTGCTCAGTTAAATGCAGATCCACTAGTACTAGCCCCAATTCCTCCAACTGCAGGCACTTCCTCTACTTAACCACGACACAAGTGCATAGCTCGTTTATCTTAGCGTGCAGCTAGTGCTACTTCTTCTATAGTTGCAGTTGGAGATCTTAATGAAGAGGAGGAGCCATGTGTTTCCATGTCTAACTTCGATTCAGAGTCTGAGCCAAATGATGTTGCCTTGTCTAGCAGTAGTGAATAGTGATGTTTTATCGTAGAGGCCATTTAGATCCTCCTTGGTTATGTGTTTTTGTTATGATCCTATATATTACATGTATTGGACAGTGCACTGGGTTCCATTTTGATATAATAGATTCATGAGCACACTTTGATAATATGTTGTCTTCTCTCTATATTGTAATGCTTTGAGTTTGGAAACATGAACAAAAATCTTTAAAAATATGTTTTTTCATAAAAAATATATATATTTATTGTATTTTTTACAAAGACAAAGTCATTGAAATCAAAACTAGGCCGAGTTGATACTGAGTCGGAGTCTGAGTCGATGCTAACACTCGATCGGTTCCGAATCTGAGTCTGAGTTTTAAAACTATGTCGACAGTAGGTGTAATTTCCGCACGTGTGGGTTATAGAGGGTAAATTACACCACCTCTCTCCTTCACTTACGGTGCTTCTTCTTCCTTGATACATCGGCTTGCAAAATTGATCTTTTCAACCCAAACTTCAATCTTTTGCGATGATTGCAATTTTGTTAGGTCCCTATATTACTAGTGTAGTCCCTTATTATGTTAGTGTAGACCCCCTTATTGCTATTATTGTACCCCTGTAACCCCCATATTGTTATTATTGTGCCCTTAATTATTATTGTTAGGTCGACTAGGATTACATTGTGGCCCCACTAGGATTACATTGTGACCCCATGGACTCCTATATATAGATAAGAGGTTTTGTCATTTGTATCATCCAAGAATTGTTCACTCATGTAATGTATTGGAGGTTGCCCCCTCGAAGTGGCTTATTTCTAAGGCGTTGATATCTCTTTTCCTCTCTTTTTGGAGCTGGTTTCACAACATTTGGTATCAGAGCTTTGAGATTCTAGGGTTTTGCTGCTCCAAACAGGTCATCGTGGCATTTTCGCTATAACCTTTTTTCTACAAAGGTTCAGAATCTGAAATTTTTAGAGTGCGAAGCCAAAATCCTGAGGAACATCGTCGCAAAATTTCAGAGCTTGGTTTACAATATTTTCGGAGATAGGATCTGTGCAAGTTAGGTCATTTTGCAGGCTCCTGAATTTAATCTAAATAGGTCATCGTGGTATTTTCGTAATAACTTCTTTTCTACAAAGGTTCAGAAGCTGAAATTTTTAGAGTGCGAAGCCGAAATCCTGAGGAACATCGTCACAAAATTTCAGATATTGGTTCGCAATATTTTCGGAGATAGGATCTGAGGAAGTTAGGTCTTTTTCAGGCTCCCGAATTTCATCTCAAAGAGGTTATCGTGGGAAAATCTTCATAACTCTCTCTCTGAGCATCGGATTGGAATGCTGTAAAAAGTGGCCGCAAGTACACAGAGTGTAGTTTCTTGTCTATCAATTTCAGAGCCAAAGGAGGAAACAGTGACACGTGGCAAGTCGTACAATTTTGATCTACTAAACCAGTCCATAATTGGGTCATTGTGGGAGATTGGACATAACTTTGCCTTGAAGAATCCAAATCAGGTCAGACCTATGACATTTGAAAGAAGCTTCAGAGTACTACTACAGGGTCGAATTTCAGATATTGAGAATTTGCAAGTACACAGATAAGTCAATTTCAATATCGAGCTCCTCAAAAGCAAGAAAAAGGTGTGTATTTGTTTCAGAATTGCATAAGTTTTGTGTTTAAAAAAATAAAAAATAAAAATCAATTAGAAGTGATTCCAAGGACCTATTGAGCATATATTTCAGTATTGGGTTCTGAAATGCCTTCTAAAAAGAATTCAACACCCATTAAGCCCTCAAAAAGCTATATTATGACGCATGAAGAAGAAGAATTGCAGTATGAGATATCAAAATTACGATACCAAGTGCAACAAATTTCGATGTTACGAAGAGCAACCGAAGATGACATAGATGGCTTAAAAGCAGAAATGGAGGCTAAGTTGGATGGTTTGAAAGATCAAATAATAGATAATATGAATGATAAATTAGTGGAAGATCACATCGAGCATCAACAACAAGTTCTCCAACTCTCAAAGGATAACCTAACTTTGGTGCAGAATCTAATGAAACAACAGGAAGATCAACATCACATCAAAAGAAGTTCTGAAGCAGTCATAGAAACAAGAACTCGACAAGTATGATCAATTTCAGAGTATCTCAGCAAGTGGAAGATCTGTCCTGTAGAAGATTCCACATGGGAGGATGAGAATTTTATACAGAAGCATCAAGAAATTATCAAGCGTTGAGGACAACACTTGTTTGAAGGAGAGGGGCATGTTAGGTCCCTATATTACTAGTGTAGTCCCTTATTATGTTAGTGTAGACCCCCTTATTGTTATTATTGTACCCCTATAACCCCCATATTGTTATTATTGTGCCCTTAAATTATTATTGTTAGGTCGGCTAGGATTACATTTTGGCCCCATTAGGATTACATTGTGGCCCCATGGACTCCTATATATAGATAGGAGGTTTTGTCATTTGTATCATCCAAGAATTGTTCATTCATGTAATGTATTTGAGGTTGCCCCCTCAAAGTGGCTTATTTCTAAGGCGTTGATATCTCTTTTCTTCTCTTTTTGGAGCTAGTTTCACAACATAAAAAATATATATATTTATTGTATTTTTTACAAAGACAATGTCATTGAAATCAAAACTAGGCCGAGTCGATACTGAGTCGGAGTCTGAGTCGAGGCTGACACTCAGTCGGTTCCGAATCTGAGTCTGAATTTTAAAACTATGCCGACAGCAGGTGTAATTTCCGCACGTGTGGGTTATAGAGGGTAAATTACACCTTCTCTCTCCTTCACTTACGGTGCTTCTTCTTCCTTGATACCTCGGCTTGCAAAATTGATCTTTTCAACCCAAACTTCAATCTTTTGCGATGATTGCAATTTACTCCTTGCTCCAACAAAGTTTGCCTTAATTTCTTCGCACATGTGAGCGAGTTTGACCCAAAATTTTCAGATTTGTGATTCTTGTTATCTCCTTGCCTTCACTTGTTCTTCACTCCTTTTTCCTTGTTTGATTGAACTTCTTGATGATGTATAAAATGAGGTCAAGCGCCTTGTATATATAGGCTTCTAAGGAGGAATAGCCCTAGATGGGGCCGACTTTATCTTTGTAGGCCACCTTGTCTTCTTGTTGCCTGACTTGGTCTTGGAGGGAGACTTTTGACTCTTTTGGCTCACAATAAATTCTTTTTTTATGATACAAAATGCCCAATAGGGTCTAATACATATGACAATGATTCTTTGACTTCTTTGACTCTATGACAAATCCTAGAAGCACACAATGGGTGCTTGACCTGTAAATAAATTAACTCAGAGCATGAAACCCATGCTATAAAATAATAATAATAAAATTCTCTCTTTAACAAAAAACAATAGCACATAAGACATTATGAAGACCAAACTGTTGAAAAATGTAACTAGGTTCGGTCTTCATAAATGTATTTGAGTCATTATGTAATGTACTTGTCAAAAGAATAAAGAAAATATTTTTTATTATTATTACAATCACATTAAAGCATGGGTTTCATGCTTGGGTCATCATTATATTAGTCAAAATCCCCATTCTCCTAGGCTTAATATTGAGTCATTAGAGTCATTGTACCTTTTATAAGACCCTTCTTGGGCTTCTGAATCATGTAAAAAGAATTATTTTTTATTCAAATATGTATTATGTCACCTCCACACCAAGTCGGCCTAACGAGATCAAGTCGGCTTCAATCTGGGAAATTCGACCTCACCTGGATCCTATATATTGGAGCAAATCGAATTCATTTGGACAAACTCTCACACTCAAGTTCAATATCTCAAGAAGAAGCCACAAAAAGTGTGAAGTGGGAAAAGGAGGTCAAAAGAAGTGCGAGTTTGATCAAAGAAGAAGAAAAGAAGAAAATCGAAATTTTGGGCTCTCTCTCTCTCTCTCTCTCTCTCTCTCTTGTGCCCTACTTTGGAAGATCGAAGTCTTTTTACAGTTGTTGTTGCCGGTTGTTGCCTAATGTCGTATGCTGTTGCATAGTCGAAGTTGTTGGGGCTGAATTGTTGTTACTACAAGGTCGAAGGTCTGGAAGGGTTGACTTGGTGTGGAGGAAGGTTTGGTTTGTGGCTAGGTTGAAGAGTCTCAAGAAAAACTATCGAACGAAGAGATTTTTAACTGGGTTTTCCCCTAGAGAGGGGTTTTTCCCTAGCAGAGTGCCTACATCTTGTGTCTCGTGTCTTTGTGATCTTCATACACATATAATTTGGTAATTGCTTGATGAAAGATAATATAATAAAGAAGTAAAAGGAGCCACCATAATTCATAAGTAATTATCAAGAAAGAAGAAATCAAACCCTAATCTACTAGCATTAATTTCTCAACATGGTATCAGAGCTAAGGTCAAGGAAGATTGAAGATCACTCTCTTGGCTTAAAGGAAATGTCTACTCCCTCTGTGACAAGCTATATACGAATAGGATTCAATATTGCAAGAAATTGGATTAAGAAGATCTTCCACTACCTATTCAACAAGGTCAAGAGTCAAGGGTTATGGGTTGCTCTTACAGGTTCTCTTAGTGATGATAATGCATGGATTATTGATAGTGGAGCATCAAGACACATGACAAGAGAAAGTAAACAACTTCACACTCCATCAAAGGAACCATTTTCTCATGCAATGGAATTGGGAGACAACAAAAGCTATGTTGTTAGAGGCCTGGGATCAACATCTTTGAAGTTGGAGAATGGAGCTAAGCTACATCTCAACAATATACTATATGTTCCAGGTTTGAAAAAGAATTTGCTTTCTATTTCTTATTTAGAAGATAGAGGGGATAGAGTTGCATTTGTTGATGGAAAATTTTTGGTTTAGGGAAAAGAATCAAGTATCGATAAAGCTATGGTTATTATTGGAGTTCATGAAGGAAGCTTATATAGAGTCATTAAACCACCTCCTCAATCTTTGGTTCATGGGAAATCAATCCCATTGAGCTATGGCATAGGAGATATGGTCATCTTCATTACAAGGTAATCCCTACTCTTAATCAACTAGTTCATGGCTTCCCCGATATCAAAGAAGATCGTGAAGGAGTTTGCAAGAGATGCTCTTGAGTAAACATACAAAAAAACCATTTCCAAATAGTGAAATAGGGTCTAAGGAAATATTAGACCTCATTTACTCTGATTTGTGTGGGCCCATGTCTGACAAATTACTTGGAGGTCATCTTTACTTTGTAACTTACATAGATGATCACTCTAGAAAGACATGCCTCTACCTTCTCAAGAAGAAGGATGAAGTATTTGAGAATTTCAAGAAGTTTAGATCTAAAGTGGAAACCTTAACTGAAAGAAGAATAAAGACTCTGAGGCCCGACAATGGTGGGGAATGCACTTCTAAAGAATTAATTTCATATTGTAAAGAAGTAGGAATTAAGAAGGAGTTCATTGCTCCCTACTATCCTGAACAAAATGGGGTAGCTAAAAGAAAGAACAGGTCAATTGAAGATGGCATTCGAATAATGCTCCCTGATCAAGACTTACCAAAATTCTTATGGGGAGAAGCAGAAATGACAGTGGTATACATTCAAAATAGCATCCCTCACAGAAGTCTTGGGAACATCACACCTGAGGAAGTATTCATAGGAAAGAAGTCGAGCGTGGATCATCTCTGAATCTTTGGGAGTCTTGCCTACATCCACGTTCCAAAAGATAACCGAAAGAAGTTAGACTCTACTAGCAACAAAGGAATCTTCGTTGGCTATAGTCTCTCCTCAAAAGCGTATAGAATCTAGATCAAAGAAGGAAGACATATTGAAATAAGTAGGGATGTCATATTTGATGAAATAAAGCCTACAAAAGATCCAAGGATGTTCCTATTGACTCTAATGACAAAGACATACCTATATTCGAAGAAGAAGAAGTACACCACGACAATGCTACTATTATTCAAGAAGAAGAGGGACCGAGTGAGCCTATTCAACTTGTGGTCATACCAACCAATAGGAAAAGGCCAAATTGGTTAAAGGCAACTCTCGAAGACGTTGAAGGACATGAAGCTGCAAAACGAACCTTTAGAGAAAGCAAAAGGCCGAACAAATACTCTAGATATGCTGCATATATTAAAAATAAAAATAAATAAAAAAATTGAAACTGAACCTTTTACATTCAAAGAAGTTGTTCATCAAGAGGTTTGGAAGAGGGCAATGCAGAAAGAATATCAATCCATCATGAAGAATGGGGTTTGGGAAATCGTTCCTAGACCTAGTGACAAATATATTGTCACATCTAAATGAATTTATAAGATCAAGCATGTTGTTGATGGAAGCATAGACAAATACAAGGCCAGATTTGTTACAAGGGGTTTCTCTCAAAAGGAAGGCATAGATTTTGAAAGAACCTTTACACCCACTGCAAGGTATACTACTATTAGATCTTTGGTTTCGTTAGCTGCCACCATGGGATGGAATATTCATCGAATGCATGTGAAGACAACATTTCTTAATGGGACCACTGATGAGGAAGTATACATCAAACTGTTGAGATTTTGTGTATTTGAGGTAGCATCAGTTGTGCTCTAGCTCCCAAACTTTGTGGAGGGACTTGAGTACACTAGATCTACAAGACCCAGAAATGGATTTGGGAAATTTCATCTGGTTTAGGAGATATTGAATTAATTAATTATTTTAATGTATTTCCTAAGTTAAAACTTAGGAAAATAAAATAATTAAAGTGAATATAATTAAACATGTGATGAAATTGTCTTAAGTCACACGGATCAAGCTTTCTTTTAATCTTAGCCATTGATTAAAGATTTAATCTTGGCCGTTGATTTGTCAACGAGAAAAGTATAAAGGAAAGGCTTGGGGTCATTTGTAAAACACAGAGGCAGAGCACTGAAACTAAGCTGAGATTCTAGGGCAGGGTTGCTAAGAATTCTCAGAAGTGTTTCAGTTGCAGAGAGGGGAATTTAGACCAAGGGGATGATCTGATCCCGGGGTCTAGAATACACAAGAAGCAGAGAAGAGATCAGCAAGGACAGTGCAGAGGAAGGCAGCGGCAGATGGCAGACGGCAGTAGCAGCAGCAACAACAAGAGCAACGTGATTTTCAAGAAGCCCTTCAGGGGTTACGCAGAGACCCTTAGGGCAGCGTAATGACTGTGTCACCCAATCTAGGGTAACACAATCCCTTCCAGTGACAGCGCTGAGCATTTGGAGGCTAGCCAAGGCTGATGCAGAGCCCAGCAGGGGCTTCAGAGGCTGCGCAGTGTCTTTCAGGGGCAAATCTGGGGTTTCAAGGCCTAGATCTGGCTGAGTTCTGTAAATCTCGTTTGAGGGTGTGGATTAGTCAGTATTTTTGGTCTTAGATCAGCTAGGTGTTGCAGATCTAGAGTTTTCTCTGTAGGGTTTTCTAGATCTGGAACCCAGAGTTGTGTATTCAAAAATATTCTTACTAATAGAGCCCTCCAACAGCCAAAGACAGATTTTGCCACATTGGGTTTTTCCAGGGACAGTTTGTCCAGAAATAACTGTGTCACTTTGTCTATGTGTGCATGTGCTTATTCTAGATCTGAATTGGTAGAGATCTGTTATGTGTTTTGCTTTGATATTAACTTGAATTTATTCAGTTGATAACTTGTATAAGTAGGAGAAGCTTAACCGGATTAACAAAAATAATTTCTGCATAAGAATTAAGATTCAAAAATTTCCACATGGTATCAGAGCAATTGCAGATCTAGAAGGGTCACTAGCTAAAGCATCTGAAGGATCTAGCTGCAGAAAGCAGCTGGAAAGGCAGCAAAAAAGCAGATCTAAAGGGACAGCGCGGTTTTCAGGAGGAGATTCACGCAGAGGGAATGGTGACGCTGTCCAGCGCTATGTCCTAGCAAGCCCACACAATTACTATGCAGAGGCAGCTCAGAAACAGCGTTGGTTAGGTCTGAAGCCAGCCAGTGTGATTCAGATCTGAATCTGTCAGATCCATAAAAAGTCTACAAAAAAGTTGCAGAAATTCAGAAGAGCTAGTGAGGTTAAACTTCTGAAGTTTTCAGATTTTTAACCTTAGCACAAGTGACAAAGTTTGGGAAGAGATCAGCTTCTCAGAGATTTTCTTGCCAAAGGAAACTTGCAACTTGGTCAGAGGATCAAAGAAGAAGCTGAATCATAGTTGATTTGGTAGATTTCCAAGGAGGCAAATCAAGTGTCAGAGGGAGCAGAGGGTTCCCAGTTCGAAAAGGACCCTAGATCCAAGGTCTCTAGCATAGAGAAGAGGAGCCTCCTCATGGACTGTGTGACCAAGAGGCTAGAGGGCCTCTCAAACTTTTCGGTATGGAAAGCTAGGATCTTGATTGTCCTAGAGGCATATGGTCTAAGAGACCATGCAGAGCAGACCCTGGCCACACCGACAGATGTGGATCTCCTACGAAAGCATAGAGAAGTTGTTGGGCATGCCAAGCGGCTGATAATGTATAGTATCAAGGACCATATTGTACACATAGCTGAGAAGAAAACAACTAATGAGATGTGGAAGGCCTTGACTTCCCTATATGAGGGAAAATTGGTCCAAAGAAAGATGTCGTTGGAGGCCCAAATGAGGTCATTCATGATGACCAAGGGAGAAGACATCGAGCATTTCCTCTTCAGACTGCAGTCAATCAGGGATCAGCTGACTGCAACGGGTGCAACCGTAGATGAAGCAGTGATAGTCAGGACTGCGCTGAATGCAATCACGGATGAGTGGGAAACCTTTGTCCAAAGTACCTTGGGCAGAGCGGACCTCCCAGATTTGGACAGCTTGTGGTCGATCCTGCAGCAAGAAGAACAACGAAGGTTCAACAAGAAGCAGCACAGCCCTGCGTTGAGCAAGGTTAAGAAGGAAGAGCAGGAAGATGCAGCCTTGGCATCAAAGAAGCAGCCGAAGAAGAAGAAGGATCTTTCTAAGATAAAGTGTTTCCATAGTGGCGAAATGGGACATTTTTCCAGCCATTGTCCAGAAAAGAAGAAGGACAAGGAAGCATCTTCTTCCAAAGCAGCAGTGGCAGATGATGGGTCCGGAGCACTCATGAACCACAAAAGTGGGGCAACATGGATCTGTAGAGGATCTACAGATGTAAGGCGGGATCCTTGAGCAGCTCATCTCTTGGATCACAAGCGAGCTACGGCAGCCTTAAGACAGTTGCGGGACAAGTGGAGCAGTGGGTGCAGAGGCAGAGGCAGAGGCAGAGGCAGATCTAGAGGTTGGGAGGAGCAGCGCAGAGCAAAGCAACGGCAGTGTAGAAGCAGTACCAACGCAGAGGCTGATGTGCCTTCAGCAGTGCAGTGCAGTGTTGCTTACGCAATGCAAAGTTGCAGCAACGCAGAGAGCTTCAAAGGGACAGCGCAGTGCAGCAGCAACGTGATAGATTTCAGCACAAGGAGCTGATGTGAATTCAGTAGTGCAGAGGGAGTCTGATTACGCAGGCAGAGTTGTAGTTGTGCATCGTTCTTTAAATGCCAGCATAGATCTATAGCCTATGGAGCTTCAGTGATGAGGATGCAGCCCATCAGACTTGTTTGTCAAAGATTTGGCAGGAGATTCAGTTGTTTCTCTCAACAACTGAAGTTGCAATGCAGTAGATCAACAATGGCAGTCCTATGAGCAGCACAGATGCAACATATTGAGAGGGAGCTGCAATATAGTGGTTGCAGTGGCAGTGGCAGAGTCATCTGCAGCAGTACAGAATGGCAGCAGCAGTGCAGAGTTGAGTGGCAGGAGGCCAAGCTTCAACAGCACAGAACTAGTGCCCAAAATCATGTAATGCATAAGTGTGATGTATTGTTAGAGCACACCCTTGATGCTAAGAGTTAGTGTTGAGATTTTGTGTATTTGGGGTAGCATCAGTTGTGCTCTACCTTCCAAATTTTGTGGAGGGACTCGAGTACACTGGATCTACAAGACCCAGAAATGGATTTGGGAAATTTCATCTGGTTTAGGAGATATTAAATTAATTAATTATTTTAATGTATTTCCTAAGTTAAAACTTAGGAAAATAAAATAATTAAAGTGAATTTAATTAAACATGTGATGAAATTGTCTTAAGTCACACGAATCAAGATTTATTTTAATCTTAGCCATTGATGAAAGATTTAATCTTGGCCATTGATTTGTCAACGAAAAAAGTATAAAGGAAAGGCTTGGGGTCATTTGTAAAACACACAGAGGCAGAGCACTGAAACTAAGCTGAGATTCTAGGGCGGGGTTGCTAAGAATTCTCAGAAATGTTTCAGTTGCAGAGAGGGGAATTTAGACCAAGGGGATGATCTAATCCCGGAGTCTAGAATACACAAGAAGAAGAGAAGAGATCAGCAAGGACAGCACAGAGGAAGGCAGCAGCAGCAGCAAGAGCAGTGTGATTTTCAAGAATCCCTTCAGGGGTTACGCAGAGACCCTTAGGGGCAGCGTAGTGACTGTGTCACCCAGTCTGGGGTAACGCAGTCCCTTCCAGTGACAGTGCTGAGCATTTGGAGGCTAGCCAAGGCTGACGCAGAGCCCAGCAGGGGCTTCAGAGGTTGATGCAGTGTCTTTTAGGGGCAGATCTAGGGTTTCAAGGCCTAGATCCATCTAAGTTTTGTAAATCTCGTTTGAGGGTGTGGATCAATCAGTATTTTTGGTCTTAGATCATCCAAGTGCTGCAGATCTAGAGTTTTCTCTATAGGGTTTTTCAAGATGTGGAACCCGGAGTTGTGTATTCAGAAATATTCTTAATAATAGAGCCCTCCAGCAGCCAGAGACTGCTTTTCCCACATTGGTTTTTTCCGGAGATAGTTTGTCCAGAAATAACTGTGTCACTTTGTCTACGTGCGCATGTGCTTATTCTAGATCTGAATTAGTAGAGATCTGCTATGTGTTTTTCTTTGATGTTACCTTGAACTTATTCAGTTGATAACTTGTATAAGTAGGAGAAGCTTAATCGGATTAACAGAAATAATTTATGCATAAGAATTAAGATTCAGAAATTTCTACACAAACAACCCGAAGGCTTTGAGGTAAATAATAGAGATACTCATGTATGTTGTCTCAAGAAGGCCCTATATGGTTTGATGCAAGCACCTAAGGAATGGTATGCAAGAATGGATGCATAACTTCTAAGAATTGGGTTAGAGAATAGTATTGTTGATCCAAATCTCTACATCAAGGTTGAGGATAATGAGCCAGTCATTATTCTAATATATGTGGATGATCTATTCATCACTAGTGTGGAGCAAAGAATTCGAGAATGGAGACGAAGGATCTAGGACTAATGCACTATTACCTGGGTCTGGGAGTATGGCAGAAACTTAGGGAGATATATTTGGGGCAAGGAAAGTACATCATTGAGTTGTTACAGAAATTTGGGATGATAGATTCCAAACCCAAACTACTCCTATGATCACCAATCTCATGAAGTTGAGGAGCTCTGACTCAAGTCTCGTGGATCGTACCTCCTATCGAAAGTCGGTAGGCTCCCTGATGTATCTGGTAAACACTAGGCTAGACATATGTTTTGTTGTAAACATTCTTAGTCAGTTTCAGTTGTAGCCTCGTCATGATCACTGGATAGTTGTCAAGCACATATTGAGATATCTTCGTGGCACTATACATCACTGCCTATGATAGTAAGGAAGTCAAGCTAATTGGCTTCACAGATTTTGATTGGGGTGGCAATGAGATCGATGGAAGGAGCACTATAGGTGGAAGCTTTAGTTTGGGAGTTGTTATGGTCTCATGGATGAGTAGGAAGCGAGATCCTATTGGGTTGAGCAATGCTGAGGCAGAATATGTGGTTGTATGTGAAGTAGGAAAAGAGGTTGTATGGTTGAGGAAGCTTCTGACAGATTTGCTTGAGAAGCCTCTAGGTCCTACTGTAATCAATTGTGACAACCAAAGTTGCATCAAGATGTCTGGAGACCCCGTGTTTCATGCTAGGACAGAGCATATCAACAATAAGTTCCATTATATCAGGAACTTGGTGCAGGATGGGATCGTGAAGCTGGAGTATGTCCCAACAGATGAACAAGTAACTGACATACTAACAAAGTCTCTTCCTAATAAGAAGTTTGAATATCTTAGGAAAATGCTTTTTTTAATAGATATTGTTGACCTTGTTGATAAAAATTTGGAAGAGATTTGTTGAGGCTTTGTGAGTGAAGCATTACCTCATCAAGTTGGCCTTATGTATTGATGTCTAGATCCCGAAGTACGGAGGGTGGTGTTGGTCTTGGAGCTCTGACCTCAGATACACACCTGGACACACTCTCTCACTCAAGTTTGATATCTTGAGAAGAAGTTGGAAAAAGTGCAAAGTAGGAAAAGGGGGTCAAAAGAATTACGAGTTTGGTCAAGGAAGAAGAAAAGAAGAAAATCGAAATTTTGGGCTCGCTCTCCCTTTCTCTCTCGTGCCCTAATAGGTTTTTCCCTGGCAGAGTGCCTACATCTTGTGTCTCGTATTTTTGTGATCTTAATACACACATAATTTGGTAATTGCTTGATGAAAGATAATATAATAAAGAAGTAAAAGGAGCCAACATAATTCACAAGTAATTATCAAGAAAAAAGAAATCAAACTCCAATCTACTAGCATTGATTTCTCAACATGAACCAAGTTACATATTTCAACACTCCCTCTTAACTAGGGAGGTATTCATAATACATACATGGTAAATGGACATTCTCATATTAGAGAATTCTGATAAGAAGAGTCGAATCGGTAAGACATCTCATAAGCTATCTTATCAGCTTATATCAGTGCATCTCATCATATCAACCAGCATTGTCATATAGCAAGGCCTTCAGTAACAATTCTATCTCTCCACAAGATTAGAGCACAATGTTGGGGAGACAATGATTTATAGACACCTTCATCATTGTCTCTCAAGGCACATACCCGATCCAGATGTTCTCCAGGTATGTCCTTATAGGACCATTCCCATCTTGGACTTTCAAGTTTCAACTACTCTTGCCTATTGGATGCCCTACCTCATCCTCAAAGAGTATTGGTATCAGTCTCAGATGATTACACAATCCTCCATTCTTCTTCATAATGTGAAGACAAGAATGATGTGTTTATCTCTCCCTCTCAACTAGGGAGGATATACTCATTCCTTTAAAAGTAATATACCCAAGATCCCTGTTAACTAGGGACTTGTTTCGAACAGCAGCTATCTTCTCTTCAATGGAGATCATGGTACTATCAGTTGCTTATAGGGCTCCTCCTTTCTGCAATATCATGTCAAGGATGAACTTCAACTTCTTTATCATGGAGCCATCTTCTTGATAACTTCTTCGTAGGGCTTCGACCATCCTCTACATCTCTTCCCTTCAACGAAACATAGTGTTGAACCAATAGTCATGTCATCTTCTTTTCATCAGGAAGTGACCTTCTTCATCATCATTTGGCTATCCTTCATACTGCTACCTCTTTCCAAGCCATGTTCCTTCCAAAGGTTTCCATCCATGTCTATGTGTACTAGTTGTAGGTGAATTTCTACAACCCACTTTCAATAGCCCTGTTCCAACCCAACTAGATGCTTGCTTTCAAAATTAAAAATGAACATCGAGTCAAAGTTACCTTTTTATGATGCCCTTTTGTCATAATATCAACTTTCGCAACATCAACATCCTACATATTGTACAAATACATCTCCAAGACTTTACTATCAAGGTTCTCTTCCTTCATCATATATATCAGTGGTTTCCTACTGTGAAAATTTCTAAAACGAAATCCTACTGCAGCATCTGATATTATTTCTCCTGCTTATTATTCAACAATAAGACTGAAATTACTTCAGTAAATATCAAAATAAATTCTATTGCAGCCTTCACAAATAAAACACTGAGCAAAATATAAAGAAATACAAGCACAAGAGTGACACAATTATTTTTGGACAATTGTCCCCGAAAAAACCCAATGCGAGAAAACCGGTGCAGCAAATGAGGGTTTTATTATACTTCTTCAGCAAAATTTTCTTGTACAAATAGCAATCAACAGTAATGAAGAGAAATCTCTGTGATAACACTGGAGAAATTTTCTCACAAATTTTTGACGGAAATTTGATCTCTGAGAGGCCCTGGTGGCCCTCCTACGTCAGCTCTGCGTGATGAGTGCGCAGTTCTGCGTCACTGTTCTGCGTTGTCCCTTCTCTACATTGCATCACCTGCCCTTGCACTCCTGACTTATGCTAATACCCTCTTTGTCCTCTCCACTTGCAACTCATCCTCTGAATCGATTTCTCTTGCCGAACTTCAGCCACTGAGAAAATCGATTTGCTTGGGCAATTGAGTATTTGCTCTGGTGTATTTTCCAAATGACCTTCAAGGTTCCTTAAATAATATTCTAGTTGACATTCAACGGCCCAAATTAGAAGCTAATCAATGGCAAAGATCATTTTGACTTGATCCTCATTTTCTTCTAGAAGTTACACCCACAGTTAGATTAATACCCATAAATTATTTTTATTTCATAACTTTAGAGTTAGAGTCTCATTAAAAATAATTAATTTATCAAATAAAACTGCCTCCGAGTGGAATTTCCCAAAATGATTTCTGGGTTATCTGGAATACATGTGTCTAAGCCTCTCCACAAAATTTGAGACTTAGAGCGAATTTGATGCTTCCACAAATCACACTCCCTCTTAGCGAGGAATGTGCTCTAGCAAATATGCCCTATTGCACAGTGCTCTGACTCTGAAGCATCTGCCTCTGCGTTGCTGATGTCTAACATGTTGCCCATCAACCACTGTGTTGTTGATGCAACTGTACTGTTGTTGATCCTTCCACGATCAACACTACATCCGTACTGCAACTCCCTCTCAAACGTTGCATCTTTGGCTAAGATATCAGCTGTTTCTGCTACTGAAACAGATTCTTTACCATACCCATCTGCTCCCTGAAGTGAACAAACTTGACTCTTCCGAGAGCTTTGGTGAGTATGTCTGCCACTTGATTCCCTATGGGGGCATACTGCAACTATACTACCCCTCGCTGAACACAGTCTCTAATAAAATGACATATGATGTCAATGTGCTTTGACCAATCATGAAATACCGGATTCTCAGAGAGTTTGATACAACTTTGATTATCACAATAGATACTGGTCACTTCCATATTTCTTCTGAACAAATTCACTAGCAGTTTTCTAAGCCATATCGCTTCAAATGTAGTTGTGCTTGTTGCCATATATTTCGCCTTTGCTGAACTCAGTGCTGCGGATTTTTGCTTCCTACTGCACCAAGAGGTCATCCTTGATCCGGTGCTGAAGCAATACCCTGTGGTACTCTTCTAATCTAGTGAACTGCCTGCCCAATCGGCGCCTGTGAAACTGCTCAATCTGACATCATCTTCGTGGGTGTACTTTATCCCATATCTTACCGTTCCCCGCACATATCTGAGAATGTGCCTTGCTGCTACCCAGTGTACCCTCTTCGGTTCTACCATGAACTGACTGAGGGTGTTGACAGCAAAGCAGATGCCTGGCCTAGTGTTGACCAGATACATAAGTGACACAATGAGCTACCTGTACAAAGTGGGGTCCACTTCCTTGTCTCCTGATGCATCTATCTTCTTCGAGTTGGTTATCATGGGCATTGCCATGGGTCGCCAATCCTACATCCTGAATATCTTCAAAAATTTTGAGGCATATCTTCCTTGACCTAGGAATATTTCTCCATTCTTCTGCCATACCTGCAGCCTTAGAAAGTAATGCATCAACCCCAAATCCTTCATGTCAAATTCAACTTCCAAGTTCTTCTTGTAGTCTTTTATGAGCCTAGATGATCCTGAAAGGAACAAATCATCTACATATAGTACCAGAATAAGTGGCTCATTCTCTACCATCAAATAGTAGAGATTGGGATCTGTGTCACTCTTGATAAATCCCAACTACTGCAAGTACTCGTCAATCCGACTATACCATGCTATGGGTGCTTGCTTGAGCCCATATAGAGCTTTCTTCAGTCTACATCATGAGATTTCTTCTCATGAGTATCAAAGCCTTCAGGCTGTTTTATGTACACCTCCCCTTCTATCACCCCATTCAAAAACGTTGCTTTGACATCCATTTGGTGAATTTCCCATCCCATCTGTGTTGATAAGGACACAACAGATCTGATGGAGGTGTATCTGGCACATTCTAGAAGATCGTTTTAAATAAGTTTCAAAGAAAGAGTGTAACCCACAAACAAGTGTTTAATTTTCTACAAGATGCATAGTAGAAACCAATTTCCTGATTTGATAATTACTACCGAATGATCTTCAAACAATTTTTTCATGCCACTGATATCATTGAACAATTATACACACAAAATCTCAACAGTAAATGCAGTGGAAACAATAAAGATCAGAGAAAAACTGCCATGCACAATAGAGACAATATTTTTACCTTGGGAAACCTAACCTTGGGAGAAAACCCAGCAACTTTTCTTCTAGGAGAAATTATTCTTCAACAAGGTTTACAAATCCAATTTGTCTAAAAATCTTTGCCAAAATCCAAGTCAAAATATACCAGTCAAACCTGGTTAAAATCAGCAACAAGATAACACTGATCAAAACCAGTCAACTATGGTCAAATTTGGCCCTGCTGCTGCTGTGGTCAGTGGCCTACGACCCCTATGGCCCTCTAAATCGACCTCCCTAAATTTGGCTGTGGCTCCTTGCTGCCCTCAGAAAGATGAAGAAAAATTCACTCACTCGGTGATAAAAATGAAATCTCACATCATGTATTTATACTCGTCAAATGGGCTAAAATAAGCCAAGGGACACACCCCTTCACATGGTTGGGCCGACTTGCACTCCAAAAATAAAAATTTTATTTTAATTTTCTTCAATATGACTTAGGCATGCGGAAATACCTCCCGATGCTACAAAAATAAACAAAAAGATCAGTGGCCCCATGACTACATTATGTTATAGAACTTGATCAGAGATAAGATGGATAATCCAAAAGATTATTTCCTTACCTACAAGTGACGACATGAAAAATAATTGCATCTATGACTCCATAGCTATCCATTTGAACTTTGGATGGCATTGAAAGCTAGGCTACACAGAATTATAACTTATAAGATGATAACATCTCAAACATGAAATTCTACAGTAAGATTGAAATGTGCATCTTAGAAAGTAGATTTCTAACTATGTGATGTCCTGACTCCTACTTGATTCTTATTGGGCATCCGTACAGACCTCCTACTCAAGGCCAAGACTAAAATGAGGGTCAATAAGTGCTAATGTCAGTAGTAGTAACATCCATTCAACTAAACATGAACGAAGTTATTCAATGAGATCATTGTGTTTACATTACAGCATCTCACTCCATTAAGAACATTTTTGATATTTTTTAAAGAACTCCTACACAGAGTCACAAACCAACTGGCATCTTAATAAGGGCATAGGGGTCTTATAACAAGAGAAGGTCTGAGATTAAACGCAAATGTCGTTAATCCAGGGAGAGAATCTCAACAGGACGTATTTTTAGTGTTATCATCCCACACAGGATTGTGAATCCTGCCAATTCAGGTATAGTTAACTTGTAGGCAACCTCTCTAACTTGAAGCTTAATTGGCGCTGTGCAAGGTCAAGTGTGATCCATTTTGTCCACACTGGAACAAGAGCTTTGCTCATCAGCTTGCACCTTCCCAGACTAAATCATCAACTGAAACAAGCATCTCCATTGCCTTCTATCATATATTGCTGAACAAGCTACACATGCTGGATATTTCCAATCCATTATCACCATATTCAACACACAAAAAAAGGTTAAAGTTTGATGATTAGTTCTGTCCCCACTTCAAATTACTTTGTCTACAGATAATTCCATAAGCCCAATCACAAACCATTTTCATCAGAATCTTGTTTGCAGTGAACATATTCAGAAAGATATATGTTTTAAATTTTCAGTTTTTCCAAAAGATGATTATTCCTTGATGCTGTCATTGTAGGAGTACTTACAGATTCAAGTTGGTCATCATCATTGATATTCCCCTTTGTATCAATAACGCACATTAATCCATCCACAGAAGCAGAAACTAGTTTATCCTCACAGTTTGGATGAAAACGAACCTGTAAGACATCAATAGCATCTTAGGTTGCTTCTGAAAAATCTAGACTAGTCTAGACTCTACATTCCCGTAGCTGCCCAGTAAAAGTAATTTGTAATCTAACAGTAAAAGTAATTTGTAATCTAAGATCAATGCAGGAAATTATAACTTCAAGCACCAAGAATATCTGTACTTAAAACTATTAAACATAAATTATATCTACCAATCACGGTATCCCCTGCTGCAAAATTAAAGAATAAGAAACAAACTTGATTTCTCCACAAAGGGCATCCAACTTATTACCCCAAAGACAAACCTGAGTAACGTCTTCCATATGGCACTCCTCCAAACATGCTACTTGCCTCTGGTTTCTCCAATCCCAAAATAGCACCTAGAAACGTCCAAGCAACTCATGATTGGAAGCTTGTGAAAATTAAAATTTTGAAGGAAACAATAAATAAATTGTAATCAGCTACAATAGCTACCAATTGATTGATGATAAAGAATCCCAAAGGCCTAGTCATTGCATATGGAGAAAACTAAGCAGAGTCAGCAACAGTAGAGCTCATGCATGACATACAGGGTTTGCTTAGTGAAGTATGTGCAAGGATTGAAGATAAAAAGACAGACATCAAGGAGAATGCATACATGAGCACACGAGAGGACATAGAGGAGATAACAATAAACACTATATTTTAACATTGAGCATGTTGTTGCTCAAATTGTACACCAGAATGTGATAATGTTCAAGGTAGGGGCTGTCACTCTGATCCCGGCCCTCTCTGTTAAAGTTGTCTCCCTATAGCAAGCTAAGGGGGGTAGCCCCTAGGAAAGACATGATGAGTTTGGGAGACACAACTAAATGGCCTAGCAAATTGGTTAGGGATAACTGGCAAGTTTAATTATTCAACACAACTTGATTAATTTATTGAAATTATCAATTAGAGACTGGTGCCATAGGAGTCAATTTACTTGCACAGTATAGATTAAATTCCAAGTTATCGGAGGAACAGTTGCCTCTGGGATGAAAAACTATCCTATATGAAATGCAACACCTAAAACTAAGTGAGATGCAAGGTCTTGCTTAATTTTAATTAGAATACCTATTCTAAGTGAATCCCTACTCTCAACTGTTTTGAAGTCCATTTCAAATGCAGGTTGTAGAGAGAAGCCCACAAGAACAAGGCTATGGCCTCATTAACGATACCTCCCGTGAGGTTCTAACCACCCAAGTGCCTCTGTTCCTACAAGGGATTGTCCACAAGAGAACTGCAAGGTCACCTATATTAACCACAATGAGGGTCTAAACTTCACAAGTTGGGTGAGAAAGGTTTGTCCTATCTTCTTTCAACCAAGCTTATGCTTGGAGGTACATTTTATAGATGCAACTCTAATCCTAGAATGATATGCAAGATATGAATGACAGCTTTGAGTGAGATTATTAAATGATCTTTAAGTACTTCAAGTTAAATTACTTAAGGTTCAATGCTTACGATGTTCAAACTGAAAGTGTAAACAAAGTACTTAGAGAAAAATTATAGGAACAATCTCAACTAAAACAATGTGCCAATAAATCACTTGATTTGCCAATTAAAGTGCTTCAAAATGAACCAATTCAAGAACTATCTGTTAATTTTAGATAACCATGGTATGTTCTATGCTTAATGCAGTTTTACTTCAATCTTTCTTATAGGCCCAATTCAATTTAACAATCACATAAACATGAAAGTAAAATGTTGATAGAACATAATAATAGATCAACAGAAGACAAGCCAAATAATATATCAGAATTTTTAATTCTTCTTGTCCAACAGATATAGAGGGAAATGTTTGTCACAGCAGTCAACAGGATGCCCTAGCCAGCAAAGATTTAGGCTGGCCAAACCAGCTCTTCCAACATACAAGATCAGCCTTCCTCCATGAGTCACACACACCTCAAAGACAGCTCCGAAACAGTCAATGCAAGTCAACAGAAACCAGTCAACGCAGAAGTAAATGTTGGTCAACGCTGTGATCAAAGGGGCTTCGGTCAAAGTCAACGTTCAGCCTCGATTTTTGTGCCCAGCAGTATGGCCTCCAAAAATTAGAATTTTTGTGCTAAAACCGCAGTCAAACTTCAATGGTTAACCCAAAGTCAACACTGGTCAATGCTGTCCAGAAATCCCTAAAAACAGTCCGAATTTTTCCAGCTTCAGCTTCACACATGGGAGAGAGAAAGAAGCCTCCAAAGGCTGTACGAACCAATCAGATGAAGAGGAATATGTGTGATGAGATGATGATGAAATGAGCATCATCTCTCTCCTATTTATATCCATCAACGAGGGTGTGTGACACATCTCTTGGGGCTTGGGAGCCTACATTACAAATCTGGCCGACCTTGAAAATTTGCACATGTGGAAAATGAAATCAAAATATAAATTCTGCTCATCCAAACAAGATGATCTTTAGATCAATCTTGCACCTCTTCGAAAGAGGAATCCAACAAAAATATCATCATCATCATATGAGCAATCCAACATGGAGTTTGGACCTAGTTGCCCAAAATTAACGCTCCCTCTCAACTAGGAGAACTCCATCTGTCCACCTCTGCCATCCTGTCATCCATTACCATCATGTACTATCATCATCATCATCCTGCATTCTTGTGTCATCCTGATGTAACATGCTTTGCTAGCTCTTGGGACACACAAACGAGAGTGAGTCACAAAGACATCACACTCTCCTCACCCGAAGTCAGCTTAGAGGTTAAAACCTCAATCAGACTCAAGAGAGTCACATACTAACCCGAAATCAGTTTGGAGGTAAGAACCTCATCGAACTTGATCCTAGACCAAGGTGTTGGACACATCCCATACTAGATATAGAGAGTACAGAAATCCCCGATGTGTCCATCAGTCATGCTATCAGTCTCTATCCACATTTCCCACCTCATTGGCCAAATGGGAGGTACTTCCCATGAGTCTGAAACTCCATGGGTAGGATGCATGCAGGGCAAAGAACAAAGAGAGGGTGAACCAGCTCAATATCATAACAGTGGGGAAGAAGCACAACAACAAGGTTTGGCGAACCTCGCCATGTGGTTGCTTATACCTCCAAGAAGCTATCCCCAAGCCCCCTGGAGTTCCTAGAGCTCATAGTCCAACTCAAGCGGGACCCTCAGAATAGGGTCTGTCCACGATTCCAAACTTCTCACAGAAGGTTAAGAATTTGACCTTCCCCAGGGGCTTCGTGAGAATATTTGCAACCTTCTAATCAGTTCCAATGTGATCGAGCCTTACGGTGCCTCACTGTACCATGTCCCGGGTAAAGTGGTACCTAATATCAATATGCTTGGATCAGTCGTGGAAGACGGGATTCTCAGAAAGACGAATCCCACTCTGGTTATCGCAAAGGATAACGGTCGTATCTAGCACATGTCCAAATAGCTCACTGAAGAGCTTTCTCAACCAAACAGCTTCACAACAAGCCATACTCACTGCAATGTATTCGGCCTCGGCAGTGCTCAAAGCAACCAATTTTTGCTTCCTGCTCATCCAAGATATCGAAGCAGAACCAAGAGTGAAGCAACATCCAGATGTGCTCTTACAATCCACCACATTGCCTGCCCAAGCAGCATCGGTATATCCATGCAACCTCATATTCCCCGTAGTGTATCTCATCCCATGGTTAATTGTGCCCCAAAGATATCTCGAGATATTCTTGGCACCAATCCAGTGAATGTGATGAGGGTCAACCAATTATTGACTCAATGTGTTCGCTGCAAAACATATGTCCAGACATGATTTCACTAAGAACATCAAGGCCCCCACGAGTTGATGATACTCATTGGGATTTCCCAACTCGGGCCTAGCAGCACTTCCACACAACTTCCTAAATTTGAGTTCCATCAGAGTAGTCACGGATTTGCAATCCACCATCGCAAATCTCTCCAACAGCTTCACGACATTTTTTCCTTGAGAAAGGAAAATCTCACCTAGCCTTTGCTAGACCTCCAAGCCTAGGAAATAGTGCATCAGTCCAAGGACTTTCATCTCGAACTCGGAACCTAGCTCCCTCTTACATTGATGAATGAGAGGGTCAGCACCTGTCAAGAAGAGATCGTCCACATAGAGAACAAGAATGAGAGGCCTTTCTTTATCAACCTTAAAATAAAAGTTTGGATCAGCATCACTTCGAGTGAAGCCCAGCTTCATCAAGTATCTATCAATCCTCTCATACCAAGCCCTGGGGGCTTGCTCCAACTCATAGAGGGATTTCTTCAACTTGCATACATATGTGTCTCTATCTTGGACTTTGAACCCCAGAGGTTGCTCCACATAAACCTCTTCCTTGATTGAACCATGTAAAAAGGCAGTCTTCACATCCATCTGATGGAGACTTCATCCTTGCGTTGCAGCAAGGGCAATGATCGATCGGATGGTGGTATAGCGAGCAACAAGTGCAAATATATCATTATAATCTATGCCTTCCTTTTGAGAAAAGCCTCGGGCAACAAATCTTGCCTTGTACTTTTCAGCACTTCCATCAGCTCCATGCTTGATCTTGTAGAGCCATTTCGAGGTGACAACAGATTTGTCCTTCGATCTCGGGACCACATCCCAGACATCATTCTTCATAATGGACTCATATTCTTCGTGCATAGCATCCTTCCAAACTTGATGCTTTGCGGCTTCTTCAAATGATCCAGATTGTACAAAAGTACTCATGGCTGCTAGGTACCCTTGGTACCTATTCAACTTCTTACTTTCACGGAATGTTCCCCTTGGAGCAATATGTCTCTCGGCATCTTCGAGAGTGTTCCTAAAACATGAGGGTCTCATTTTATTTGAAGAGGGTGGATCTATAGGATCCATCCGACCTTCAACATCGGGCATCGGTTCATCCTTCAGTTCTTCCAGCTTCCCTGCTTCTTCCTCTTCTTCTTTGTCTTCCTTTGACCTAGGAAGATTCCTAACTTTCTTGAGGGCATCATCTTCATCGAAGGTGACATCGTGGCATATCTCCACTTCCCTTTGACTAGGCACATAGATTCTATATGCCTTCAAGGTTTCACTATAGCCCACAAACATTCATTTCTTCCCAGAAGCATCCAATTTGCTTCTCTTTTCTTTCAGCACATGAAAATAAACAGGACTTCCAAAAATTCTAAAATGAGAGATATTGGGCTTCTTACCAGAGAAGACTTCTTCGGGAGCTTTGGAGTCCAATGCAGAATGTGGGCATCTATTTTGAACGTACACAGTAGTGTTGGAAGCTTCTCTCCATAGAAATTTCGGAAGACCTTGGTCATAAAGTATGGCACGGGCAGCTTCCAAAATGGTTATATTCTTCCTTTCAGCAACACCATATTTCTCAAGAGTATACATAGTGGTGGTCTCCCTCTTAATGCCAGTTTCCCTGCAATAGTCATTGAATTCATTTGACTCGTACTCGGTCCCATTGTCGGTCCTCAAAATTTTGATCTTCTTCCTTCTTTGATTTTCAACCAAGGCCTTGAAGGTACAAAACCATTTGAATGCTTCGTCCTTCTTCTTCAAAAAATATATCCAAGTCTTGCGGGAGAAGTCATTTATAAAAGTGATATACTATAAGCATCCTCCCAAGGATGTTACGAGCAGCATACCAAATAGATCTGAATGTATCAATTGTAAAATATGAGATGTCTTCGTGACACTTGAGGGGAATGGTTCCCTTTTATGCTTTCCTTCGGCACAACCCTGACATACACCTTCATGGTCGACTTTGAAGTCGGGCATCCCTGTCACCAGCTTCCTTGCTTTGGGAAGGGCTTTGAAATGAAGGTGCGCAAACCTTCGGTACCATAGCTTGGATTGAAGAGTTGTGTCACATGTCATGGCCCCCAGCGAACTTTCACCAACCTGATAGAGTGTATCAACTCTAAAACCAACAGTGAACGCTTCTTTGAAGTTCCTCTTCTAACTGCATAACTTTCCATCGATGAATGGCACCTTGAATCCTTTGTCTTCCATTGCCGAGATAGACACTAGCTTCTTCTTCAAGTCAAGTACGTACAACACATCTTACAAGCAGAGGACTTGACCTTGATTTAGATGAAGGGTCACAGTCCCTGCCCCTTTCACGAGATAGGTGGCATTGTCTCCAAGGATAATTTCCATATTAGTATCATTTTCAATCAAATCATAGAGGGTTTCCTTATATCCAGTTAAGTGCCCTGAGGCACCACTATCAATCAACCAATTATCCAGCGTATCAGAAGGAGATGCAACAGAGAGGGCACATATAAGAATATATTCATTTTTCCTATCAACAACATTAGATCTAAGTTGCACGGAACGGGGAAACGGAAACGAGTTTCCGAAACGAGAAGCGAAGCGAAACGCGACCTCCCCAAATTTTGGAAACAAGGAAACGCGGTATATATATATATATATATATATATATATATATATATATAATAACTTAGATTTATATTAGAATTTAGGACATTTAAGAAATGTTATGTGAAATCATAAAAGTTTAAAACATACATGATACATGATAGATTCAAAGCATAAACTATTACAAGTGACAACACATTTACTCATGAATGATAACAGACACAATGAAAATAGCAATATTGGAATATTGGATTGGTGCTCTTGATTAAATACGAGTTCCATACCCTAATACATGACAAAATATGATGGAAACATTGCAATCACCCAATCCTGAAATCCTGAAAAATTGATAAGTCTACTGGATTTTGAATGAGATCTAAAATTCTACTTTCTCCATATGAAATCCAATGAGGTCGAAACCACTCTCAAACATCCTAAGTCATTTCAAGGTAACGTTAAAAAATTTAAGTAAAAAGATGAAAAAGAATCCCTTTACTTTAAGAATTTAACATTACCATGAATCGCATATAAATACTAGGGCCATAGGCTTTAAAAATCCATCTAGAAGCACCCATAAACGATTAGAATAATATTAAAAAGCATGAAAACTGAACAACAAAAAGAAAAAGAAAAAAAAAACCAAGTTAAATCGCTTTAAAGGGAAGGAAACGCAGCCATACGGCCTGGACACGCGTTTTCGGCCATACAGGCAACGTTTCCCATACGAGAAACGTGCCAGTACGTCGCTTTTCCGCGTTTCCGTTTCGTTTTTTGCTAGAAATGGGGGTGGGGAGGACGTTTCTTGCAACATAGCATTAGATTCATCATACCTGGAACTCCTTGACCTCTTGAAAGGTTGCCCATTTCCACTTCAATCAGAGGGAGCCTTCCTCTTTCCTTTGAACCTGTTGTTCCTTTGATTTCCATTCCCCCTGAAGTTGTTGTTGTCATCATCTCTAAGAGAGTCCCTTCTATTGGGGCACTCTCTTGCATAGTGACCAAACTTGTTACAAGTGTAACATCTTCCTTTTCTTCCTTTGGGACCCGCTCTTCCATGGTTTTGATTTCTCGGACCACCATTATTCCACTTCTTTGCATGAGCGGTAAAGGCAATAGGGTCACCTCCATTCTCATTCGAGGGATGGTCTCTCTCCATCATCCTTGTCTCCTCTTGAGTGCATCTCGTCAACAATTCATCAAAATCAGGAATCACATTATTATTAAGAATTGTAGTATTAAATACATACCAGTCTCGGGGGAGTCCTCCAAGAGCAATGGGGACGAGCTCTCGGTCAGCTACTTTTTCTCCAATAGCTAGGAGATCATTCCTGATTTCTGTGAGCCTCATATAATAGGATTGAATGGATTCATCCTTGCCCTTCTTGATATTCTTCAACTTGTTCTTGAAGAAGAGAACTTGATAAGCATTGCTAGCCCTGAACATGCTAACCAACTTATAATACATATCTTTAGATGTGCCCAGCTCGGAGATATAAGCAACCAAGTGCTTATGTATAGATTCTAGAATCTCTGATAATCATCTTCGCTTTGATTTCCCCTTTTCTATACTTCGTCTTTGTGGCAGCCGGTGCATTTGATGGAGGCTCATTTATCTTCCCCTGCACATAATCCATGACATCTTGATCTTCAAATACCAAATCCAAAGACATCTGCCAAGCATGATAATCAGACTTATCAGTCATCTTGTCATTAGATTTGAAACCCTTGTAGGTTGAGGAGGCCATTTGTCCTTGATAAGACAACTTCTTCGGTGATTGCTTTTCACAATAGCTTGGGCTTTGTCTTAACCTTAGCTCTGATACCATGTTAATTTTAGATAACCATGGTATGTTCTATGCTTAATGCAGTTTTATTTCAATCTTTCTTATAGGCCCAATCCAATTTAGCAATCACATAAACATGAAAGTAAAATGTTGATAGAACATAAGAATAGATCAACAGAAGACAAGCCAAATAATATATCAGAAATTGGAATTCTTCTTCTCCAGCAAATATAGAGAGAAATGTTTGTTACAGCAGTCAACGGGATGCCCTAGCTAGCAAAGAGTTAGGCTGGCCAAACTAGCTCTTCCAACATACAAGATCAGCCTTCCCCCATGAGTCACAGACACCTCAAAGACAGCTCCCAAACAGTCAATGCAAGTCAACAGAAACTAGTCAATGTTGCGGTCAAAGGGGCTTCGATCAAAGTCAACGTTCAGCCTCGATTTTTGTGCCCAGCAGTACGGCCTCCAAAAATCTGAATTTTTGTGTTAAAACCGTAGTCAAACTTCAAGGGTTGACCCAAAGTCAACATTGGTCAACGCTGTCTAGAAAGCCCTAAAAATAGTCCGAAGGTTTTCCAGCTTCAGCTTCACACATGGGAGAGAGAAATAAGCCTCCAAAGGTTGTACGAACCAATCAGATGAAGAGGAATATGTGTAATGAGATGATGATGAAATGAGCATCATCTCTCTCCTATTTATATGCATCAATGAGGGTGTGTGACACATCTTTTGGGGCTTGTGAGCGTACATTACAAATCTGGCCGACATTGACAATTTGCACGTGTGGAAAATAAAATCAAAATATAAGTTCTGCTCATCCAAACAAGATGATCTTTAAATCAATCTTGCACCTCTCTGAAAGAGGAATCCAACAAAAATATCATCGTCATCATATGAGCAATGCAACATGGAGTTTCGACCTAGTTGCCCAAAATTAACACTATCCAATAAACAAACAATTCCAATAAGTGCTCTAAATCAATATTTGATGACAATGGAAAGCAATGAGCACAAATCTATCAATGGATCCTTCACAACTTGATGTGCAAATTAGAAAAGACAATGAACAATGCCAAGAATGAGACAAGAAATCTCGAAACACAATTGCCAACCTCTAATAGGGATTATTCAATTCTAAGATTTGAGTGAAGTCACCTTTAAGACCACAATGTACTTATTATTGAAAATTTACCTTAATGCTCCAAAGATGATGCCTATAGTGATCTTAACAATTAACAATCTCAATGTTCTTTAAATGACAACAATAAGGAGCGAGAGCAATATTATGTCAGTTTAGCAATTAGTAACAATAGACTACTTTGGAATTATGTTCTTTGACAACAAATACTCCAATGGTAACAAACAAAAAAGAGCAAGATACAATTATGCAATATCAAGAGAAATTTGGAGCATTAACAATCATTGAAGCTTCTTATATCAAATATATGCAATTAGATTCACCCTTTTAACCAATGCTTATTGTGAGAGCACAATTATCATCAAGAGAGATTGCTAACAGTGATCTTCAGATGAAATTACCAACTAGAATATGAACCACTTCTTATACAAGCAATCACTTTAACACTTTGTTGTTAGCTTAGAAGCACTTATATGCAACCATGAGATGCAAAAAGCAAGACTGTTTCAATGATGCAATGCAAGACATGGGAGAAGCAAGGAATGATCATCAAGACAACAATCACTTTTCTTTCACTATATTTCCACAATGATTAGCTCAACCACAAGATCAAGAGAAAACTTAGAGAAGCCCACTTAAATCTCTTTGCCAATAACTTAAAATAAGATAAATGATGCTTCAAAGCCTCAAGATGAGTTCTTATAAATTTAGAGGTTTCTAAGATGTCCTTTTTATCAATTTTATGACTTATATCAGAATTATAAAGGCATATATCAGACCTCATAAACCATATGACAGTCCTCTAAAATCACTTTAGAACACCACAAACGCAATGACATAAATCTTTCTTATCACTTGAGATTAAAAGTGTGATGATTATAGGCTTATGTTAATGAGTTTTAGGGTGTGTATTCAGAGATTTTACCACAGTTATGAGATGTCTTCAGATCTGATTTAAAACAGTGAGGAAAGAGATAAGGCTAGAGAGCAAACCCTTGGCCTTGAGAACTTATGAGATGGCTATATGAGCTTGTTGAGTGCACCTAGACTCTTGCAAACACCTGCAACACCAATGTGAGATATATAAAACTCAAGCCAAAAGATGGATCAGCCCTTTAATGAAGATGGCTAGGACTTCTAGGGCTATTTGATGGGCTATGTTACCCACTACCTATGGGTAGTATGCATAGGAGAAATTGTTTCTCCTAGATGGTCCTCAATCGACAGCTAGAAGCCCCTTGCAGCCACCAGATAGCTCGATGTACCATTATCTCCGCTACCAGAGCCCAGGGTTGTGGGGGAGCACCCCCCCCTCTCGAATCCACTCCCAGAGCGCACTCCGCTCGGGAGCAGATAGGGAGAGACCTCGAGAGCACACTCCCTTAAAAATAAAACTGCTCCCTCTTTTAAGGGGGCGATTTAGGGAGAGGTCGCTCCCCCGACTGCTCCTTTTCGCTCCAGGAGTGAAAATAATTAGGAGTGAGCAATCGAGGAGTGATCACTCCCAACCACTCCCCCTTAAAATTTTCTCTCTCGCTGGCAAAAAAGTCGGGCGTCGAACGGGCGGCGTACAAGTAAGGAAGGGGAGTGAAGGGGAGGGGAAAAAAAAGATAAAAGGCCCTCCTTCCCTCACAGTATTCACCATTTGCAAAGTGAGAGAGCAACAGAGGAGGCCTTTTCGAATTGGACGCTTGGAGCTTGAGTTGAGGAGGGAGATTGAGGGAGCTTGAGTTGAGGAGGGAGATTGAGGGAGCTTGAGGAGCTTGCAAGGGTGATTGGAGCTTGGGATTGAAGACTGAAGAGGTAGGATCTACACTCTAATCTAGCATTTTTGTTTTTTATATGTTCATTGCTAAATGAAAAAGTCATCTTCTCTCTTTCCTTTTCCTATTCCTCCATTTTATTGCAGGCTCAAAACTTCAAACATCATGGCAATATGGCTTGGCATTCTCTTGTTGTTGGTTCCTTTTTTTGTTGTTATGGTGTTGGAGAGTAGAAGAAACAGGGTTGATCATGATGAAGAAGATGAAGAAGTGGGTTTTAGTGGAATTGATGAAAACCCTGGAGAGGAGGAGTACCTTGGTGAAGAGGAAGAGGAGAGTGGAGATGATGAGAGCACAAAAACCAAACCAGACCAAACCCCATTATGAAAATATGTTTCTAGGCCTGAAGGAGGGAAAGGGGGTGGAAACACTAAATTTACATGCCTCCATTACAAAAACACTCACACAAGTTCATACACCTATGGCAGAAGACACCTTTGTGGGAAAAGGCCATGGAATGGAGATAAACATATAGGAATTGGCACTTGTTTAAGTTCGTTAGCAACACAAAGAGCCAAATACATAAGGGAAGAGGAGGAATCCCGATACAGATCTAAAAGATCAAAAGGTGTCTTTGAACATAGCCCACAATCACATGCACAAAGATCTCCATCAGCATCCTCCCATGGCAGTGGATATGGAGGCACAGGAACAAACATCTCTTTAAGGCATAGAACCATATCATATTTCCTTGACGAAGAGTGTAGGAATGATGTGGAGTCAAACTGATATTTGGAACCCCTGGCACCAACAGAACTTGAATTGTGAGAGTCTGGAAATTTTGCAATGGGAAACCCTCACCAATTAGATGCGGCTTCCCAGAAATGTAATCATGATTTCTAAAATTAATGATTTATTAGGTAGACTCTTGATCAGTAAGAGGTCTCAGCATTCACCAAAATCTTCACGTATTCAGATTGAAAGCACTCGGTCTTTTTCTTGGCTTCAATAGTACACACTCATTAAATCAGGTTCTCGTCCTGGATGGAAGAGAAAATAAGAATAATTCAAAAAATAAATCTCCCTTTTAATAATAAAATATGGCTCAAGTTTATTTGGCCAAGTAATTCAACAATAATTGTCAAATACTTAATAAATGAGAGACAATTTCACACGGTATGCAGAAAGATGTCTTTAGCAATTTTGGCTTAAACTTGATCCATAAGACTCCCTCAATTTTTCATGGAATTCGATCTTGAAGCAATTATATCTAATATATTCCAATGATATGCCAACTAGGGTGGCTATAGAGAACCACCAAACTTAACAAGTTTCTGGCTAGGGTGATTATGAAAAATCACTGAAACTAGTTTCTCCTGAAACCCTAGATCGTGATCTCTCCTTGAAGTTGATCTGCAATAAACCCTTAGGCTAGTAGGATGCACAGCTCTGATACCATTGTAATATCCCAAATAGATCAATTTCTAACAATTCTAGGATATTATAAAATGTTATGTTAATTTTAATTCTACAAAATTTCAACAGCAACAATTCTCACAAAATTGCAAGAATAATCGAAATGAGAAACCATGCCAATCAAGATAGAAACGGAACAAATACTAGAACTCAGATTTATTTATATAATATATGTTGTTACAACAAAAATAACTGAGAGAGAGAATAAGAAGAGATGAAGCACTAGTTCAGGATCTAAATGATCCTCACTCCAACTTCAAATCTGCTACAAGTATGATCTCCAGTTGCTACTACTGAAGCTCTGTGAAATTCCTACATGGAATCTCCTCAAGGGTGCTGGGTTTTTGTCCAAAACAATAGTAAATCCGAGGGTTTTCATCCTATGGCTTAGCTGAAGTTGGGAACTTCGTTCTCCAACCTTCACTACAACAATGATCAACAAAATCAAGATGTCACCAAATGATCTCCTCCCCTTTTTACAGAACTGATGGACCCGTCTAGAAGCCTTTATTATTATTTAGTCACTTGGCCTTTTTCTCCATTTAGCAAATTCTCCCTCCTTTATTTAATTAAACTACCTTTTTCATCTGGGAAGATGGTAAATTAGCCACCATCCCTCCTCGGACCACTAAAATTCGCTTCTCACCAACCCATCATGTAGATCTTCTCGTTCTAGTTCCAACGAGCTATTACACTAAGGTCTTCCGTCAAATATTCCTCCCGGAATGCCACCTTAAACGTAATTAATTAAGTCATGCTCAATAATAAGCTCGTTTTATGAGAATTATCAGAAAGAAATGGAACCAAAAACAAGTTGTGTGGAATATATGCCAAGTGAATGTCGTCAGATCCCATAAAAATCCCTCAAAACCCCTCCGGGACCCTGACGACATAATCCCACTACTATGACCTGGCCATCACGTACCATGAAAATCCATCTTGGTTCTACTATAGAGGAAACTAAAAAATGGGGACATTATGTTAACTTTTTATTTAGTTTAAAAGTTAAAAAGTTTATTATGGGGACATTTTTTTTAGTTAAAGAGTTTACTCTTTTTCTAAGTTATAGAGTTTCCTGGAAAAACCCTAGTGTGGGGAAAACCAGTGCAGCAAATGAGGGTTTTATTATTAATAAATCATCAGCAGTTGAAAATTACATAGACTGCTTGCCTCTTACTGGCAAAGTTCAGGCAATATCTCTTCCCCACTTCTATTTAGCCAAATTGAACCTCTACTAGCAAATGTTAGTTTTTGTAGCATCGGATGGTGTTCTAGTCTCGACAGTTGTCAGAGAGGCTAAGAAACACTAGAACTCCAAAACCCAGAGAAAGTTGGAAGGAAATCCACCTAGAAATGCCTTAATTAAGTTAATTTATCAGTAATTAAATTTTTCCTAAGTCTAACTTAGGGAAAATGATTAATTAACAGCAATTAATTGAAGAACGTGAGATTTCTTTAGAAATTGACACGGATCAACTCATAAATGATCGCAGCCATCGATAAGGATTTAATCGTGGTCGTTGGTGATCCAACCAGAGATTATAAGAGGAGGTCGATGGGGTTGGTGCAAGACACACTTGGAGGCAAGTTTCCTTCGCAGTTCGATTTTCCAGAGAGCAGCATTTAGCCGGAAGAATTCGAGCTAGAGAGGGGACACAGAGTCAGTGAGGGGTAGAAACAGTGAGTCTGGAGGAAGTTTTCCAATTCCAAAGAGGCACCAGCAGGTGACAAAGGTATTCCACACTAAGGTTGTGCAGGGCTTTCACAGAAGCTTCAACAGAGCAGTTAAATTTAGCTGGAGAGGAAGTCGATTCAACTTCCAGAGGCTGGAAAAGTCTTCCAGAGGTCCAGAGAGTCACTTCCAACAGCAGAGACAGGCAAGATGGCTTCATCAAAGGCCGAATAGAGCCACATGTGTGAGGGTCTGCGCAGGGGTTGGACAGCCAGTTTTCTGAGGGAGCCCAAGTGCCAGGATTGCAGGTGGAGAGAGAAAAATTTTCTCTCTAATTATTTTTTTCAAATATTTGCTTATTGGATAGCCAAGTTGGCGTCTGGATATTGTTCTCATATTTTCACTGTTGCATCTAATAAAACCCTCATCTCCTGCACCGGTTTTCCCGCAATGGGTTTTCCAGGGGACATTTGTCCAAAAATAACTATGTCAAATTTTTATTGTTTGTGTGCATATTATTTCTCAATTTCCAATTTATTTTCCGCGACTTTTTATTTGTGAAGAAATTGCAGTGTGAATTATTACTTGTCTATCGTAGCAAATAAACGGCTTAATAATTAACTAGCTAGAAGAATAATTTCCAATTGCTGCATTTCAAGCAAATTTTCACATGGCATCAGAGCATAGTGGACAAAAAGGAAGCTCGGTGATGAAGAGGGAGAAATTCGTAGCTCAAGGGGACCAGCAGTACGATTTTCTCATGGGTTGCACGATGCCTAATGAGGCAGCGTGAATTGCTAGGTAGGGGATCGGATTTCCAGTTGCAAGTGCAAGGAAGGTCGATTAGTCCAACAAGTGATTCCAATAGGTAGACGTGAGTAGTCAATATTTTTCACAAAGCATATTTCTTATTTGGGCGCAGTTGGTTTTTGTAGTTGTTTGCAGTAGCAGAATCAGCGTCGAGCGGAAGAGAAAGGGCACACAGAATTATACTCAAGATGTCTCCAGTAGATTTTCCAGAATCTTCCACTATGGCCATGGACAGACTTAATATTCAGGAGGCTACAGAGTTGTCTTCTAGACTGGAGGACGAATTTGCTTTCTTATCTAGCTCAACTTCACAAGGAGTTTGGTACATAGATAGTGGAGCGTCAGCTCACATGACAGGAGCTAGAGAATATTTCTCCAACTATAATGAGGAGAAAATGGACTTCCAGATAACAATGCGAAACAAGACGAAATGTACTCTAGTAGGAAGGGGTGCCATTGACTTAGAAAGGGAGTTAGGAGCAAGCACCAACATTAAAGATGTATTGCATGTGCCAAGATTGGGTATGAACCTCATTTCATTATCCCAGTTACAGGATAAGGGATATTATGTCCACATTGTAGGGAAGGTGTTCATCAAACACCAAAACTGGAAGAAGGTGAAACAGATTGGGGTATGAAGCAATAGATTGTACAAGTTGCAGTTCGACTCTCCAATGGCACAAGTTAGTAATAGCAATAACAGTGACAAAGACCTAAATGAATTATGGCATATGAGGATGGACATTTACACCATGGAGCATTTAATATGCTCAGGGAGACAGTGACAGGTGTTCTAGAATCAGGCACAAAACCCGATGATGTGTGCAACGAGTGCGTACTTGGGAAGTATGCTAAGGCAGCGTTCCTAAGGAGTGACAGCAGATCAGATGGTGTGTTACAGCTTATACACTCAAACATTTGTGGCCCTATGTCCACTAGATCTCTCAAGGGGTACGAACGAGTATTATGTCACCTTTATTGATGATCATTCCGGGGTGTAAAGTTTTGTAGATGTTCTATGCTAGTAGCAATTTCACTTTTCTTTCTGCAATCATACAAGTAGTTAAGCAAAATGCAGATAGAACATATAAGTAGATCTTACAGAAGACAAAACAGAAACAAGAAAAATGTGTGTATTCGTTTCGGCGGTCAACAGGATGCTTCAACCAGCAAAGTCTCCTTTGGTCAGCCAGCCCAGCATGTGTCACAACAACCCTTCAATCTGTAGATGAGTCAACCCAAGTCAACTCTGCAAAAGTCAACGCTGTCCTGAAAAGTCAACGCGGGGGCAGCAAGCTAAAAGTCAACGCAGCAGCAAAACGGTCAACCCTTTGACCTCGATTTTTGTGCCAGGTAGTACGGCCTTCATAAATCGAACCTTCCACAAGTTTCCAGCTTGTTTGGACCAAGCGTTGACCAAAGTCAACGCTGGTCAAAGTTTCTGCGAAACCCTAGCAGCAGAAAATCCGTACTTCAGCTCAGTCGTACAATTTGTCCTCTTCGTCCTTCACACGTGTGGCTGAAACTTGTCTTTAGGTAGCTCGTACTATTTGATGAGAAGAGAAGATGATGAGTTGTGTTGATGATGAAATGCTCTTCAACTTTTCATGTATTTATATCAATCATGAGGGTGTGTGACACATCTGTTGGGCATGCGAGCCTACATTACAAAACTGGCCGACCTTGCACATATAATTTATTAAAAATAATAAATTCAAAATATAAGTTCTGCTCATCGGATTAAGACATATTTTATATGGATTTTACATCTCTCAGAAAGAGGAATCCAACAAAAATATTAGCTTCTTAATCTGAGCATCAGAACATGGAGTTTGGACCTAATTGTCCAAATTTAACACTCCCTCTCAACTAGGGAGAACTCCATCTATTAGTGCAATCAACATCGTGCGTCATCTCGCCGAAACTTGCTTTGCTGGCTTCTTTATTTCAGAACAGAAGTGGGTCAGTCACAAAGACATCATCCCCCGACTGACATAGTCAGTCCAGAGGTCCCAGACCTCACAAATCTTGATCCCAAATCAAGTGGTTGGACCGTGCCATCCTAGATAGAGAGTACGGCAATCTCTGATGCGTCCATCAGTCTTTGCTAATAGTCTCTAACTTTTCCACACCTCATTGGCCAAATGAGAGGTACTTCCCATGAGCCCTGAACTCGATGGGTAGGATGCATACGGGGCACAGAAAATGAGAGGTGAACCAACTCAAAATCACAACGGTGGGGTCCAAGCACACCACCAAGGTTGGCAAGCCTAGCCTTGTGGTTGCTCATAGCTCCGAGAAGCTGTCCCCAAAGCCCCCCAGAGCTCCCAGAGCTCATCGTCCAACAGGACCCACATCATAGGGTTGTTCCACGATACCAAGATTCTCACGGAAGGTTCAGGGGCTGTTTCACTCTTTAAGATTTCAGCCAGGGCCCATCAGCGACACGCTCATCTGGGATTCCAGGTGGGCTGGAGGGCCTCATTTTGCTCAGGTCCAGGGTGTTACAGTATAACCATGCTGGATGTTTTTGAACTAGGATCCATGACAATAAATCCTCAGTTATCACAAGGACAGAGTGACATCCTTTTATAGTGAACAACTCTCAGGGGCGCTGGCAGCAGTGACTCCTGTAGATGCCGCGTGTGTGGCCTCGGCGGTGGCTCCAGGGCTGACAGACTCAGCGAATCACTCAATCATCCGGGTGTGTCTTACCGTCCCCACCGCCGGCTGTCATCGGTATATCCGGTGTCTTACTCACGAATTATTATCTCTAGTACCATGATAAATACGGTGTGGGGCTCAGATTCACGAGCCTTCGTGGAAGACGATCCTTTTTCCAACCGTGGCTCAAGGTACTAACCTGCAATATGTTCGAACAAGTGTTCATTGAGAACATCGGGGTCCTTATGAGTTCACGATACTCAGTAGGACGGGCCCAGCAACGTTGCTCCTCAACTTCTTAAAGTTGAGTTCCATCGGTGTCGACACGGACTTACAATCCACCATTCCAAATCTTTTCAGAAGCTTCACAATATATTTTCCTTGAGAAAGGAAAATCTCTCCAGGTCTCTGCCAGACCTCCAGGCCTAGTAAATAGTGCATCAGTCCTAGGTCCTTCATCTCGAATTCAGCAACAAGCTCCCTCTCACATTGATGAATGAGAGGGTCATCACCAGTCAGGAAGAGGTCATCCACATATAGTACTAGAATGAGAGGCTTCTCTTTCACAACCTTGAAGTATAGGTTCGGATCAGCATTACTTCGAGTGAAGCCCAGCTTCATCAAGTAACTATCCATCCTTTCGTACCAAGCTCTGGGTGCTTGCTTTAACCCATAGAGGGCTTTCTTCAACTTGCAGACATAAGTGTCTCGATCTTGAACTTCAAATCCCAGAGGTTGTTCTACATACACCTCTTCCTTTATTGCACCATGCAGAAAAGCGGTCTTGACATCCATCTGATGAAGACTCCATCCTTGCGTAGCAGCAATGGCTATGATGGATCGGATGGTGGTATATCGTGCCACAGGTGCAAATATATCGTCATAGTCAATTCCTTCCTTTTGAGAGAAACCACGGGCAACAAATCTTGCCTTAAACTTTTCAGCACTCCCATCAGATCCATGTTTAATCTTGTAGAGCCATTTAGCGGTGACAACAGATTTGTCCTTCGGTCTCGGGACCACATCCCAGACATCATTCTTCATAATAGACTCATATTCTTCATGCATAGCATCCTTCCAAACTTGATGCTTGATGGCTTCCTCAAAAGATCCAGGTTCAGATTGTACAATAGTACTCATGGCAGCTAGATACCCTTGGTATCTACACGGCTCCTTGCTTTCTCGGAATGTCCCTCTTGGGGCAGCATGACCCTCAGCATCTTCGAGGGTGTCCCTGAGCCATGATGGTCTCTTTCCTAGAGAAGGGGAAGGATCAATAGGGTCCATTGGCCCTTCAACATCAGGCATAGTCTCATCCTGGGGTTCTTCCAGATTTCCAGGTCTTTCTTCATGATTTTCTTCAGATCTAGGAAGATCTACTACTTTCTTCAGGGAAGCATCTTCGTCAAAAATGACATCATGGCTTATCTCTACTTCCCTTTGACCTAGGTACATAGACTCTATATGCCTTAGAAGTCTCACTGTAGCCCACAAACATTCCTTTCTTCCCAGTAGCATCTAGCTTACTTCTCTTTTCTTTCGGTACATGAAAATAGACAGGACATCCAAAAATTCTAAAATGTGAGATATCAGGTTTCTTACCAGAGAAAACCTCTTCGGGAGTTTTGGAGTCCAAAGCGGAATGAGGGCATCGGTTTTGAATGTACACAGCAGTATTTGCAGCTTCTCCCCACAGAAACTTTGGTAGACCCTGGTCACATAGCATGGCACGGGCAGCTTCCACGATAGTCCTATTCTTGCGTTCAGCAACACCATTCTGCTCAGGAGTATATGCAGTGGTAGTCTCCCTCTTAATGCCAGCTTCTCTGCAAAAGTCTTTGAACTCATTTGACTCATATTCGGTGCCATTGTCAGTCCTCAAAATCTTGATCTTCTTTCCGGTCATATTTTCCACCAAGGCTTTGAAGGTACGGAACCACATGAAAGCCTCATCCTTCTTTTTCAAGAAGTATATCCAGGTTTTGCGAGAGAAGTCATCAGTAAATGTCATATAGTAAGAACATCCCCCCAGGGATGTTACAGGCAACATACCAGAAAGATCAGAATGAACCAGTTGCAATATCTCGGATGTCTTTGTGACACTTGAGGGGAAAGGTCCCCTTGTATGTTTTCCTTCAGCACAGCCCTTACATACACCTTCATGATTATTTCCAAAATCAGGCATCCCTGTCACCACCTTCCTTGCTTCGGGAAGGGCTTTGTAATGAAGGTGTCCAAATCTTTGGTGCCATAGTTCGGTTTGACGGATTGTATCACAAGTCATAGCTCCCAACGGACTCCCTCCAACCTGGTAGAGTGTACCAACCCTAAAACCAATTGATATAGCTTCCTTGAAGCTCTTCTTCCACATGAGTACCTTTCCATCGGAGAAAGTTACATTGAATCCTTTGTCTTCCATTGCAGATACAGACACAAGGTTCTTCTTCAATTTGGGTACATAGAGTACATCTTGTAGACGGAGGACTTGTCCTTGAGACAAGTGGAGGGTCACAGTCCCGGTCCCTTTCACGGGATAAGTGGCATTATCCCCAAGGATAATTTCTAGATTAGTATCCCTTTCAACCATGTCAGAAAGTGCTTCCTTGAATCCGGTGATGTGTCTTCAGGCACCACTATCAATTAGCCAGACATCCATAGTGTCGGGCGGAGATGCAGCTGAGAGAGCAGATACCAGAATATACTCATTTCTTTTATCAACAACATTAGACTCCTCATACCTGGTATTTCTGGACCTCTTAGAAGGTTGATTGTTTCCTCCAAAGTGTGCCTTCCTCTTTCCTTTGAATTTGTCATTTCTTCGATTCCCATTTCTTCGGTTGTTGTTGTTATCGTCACTATCGGGAGAATCCTTCTTGAAGGGGCATTCTCTAGCATAGTGTCCAGGCCTGTGGCAGGTGAAACATTTACCCTTCTTCTCTTGAGTCTTTGTCCTTCTTTTGTCCTTAGAACCACCAGAGTTCTTCTTTCGGGAATGAGCACCATAGGCAGCATTTCTTTCATTATCAAATTCCTTCATCCTTGTTTCTTCTTGCATACATCTTGACAGAAGCTCATCAAAGTTAGGAATGGTATTATTGTTGAGAATGTTAGTTGTGAATACTTGCCATTCATATGGAAGTCCTCCAAGTGCGGTGAGAACCATCTCACGATCAGCTATTGTCTCCCCAATAGCTAGCAGATTGTTCCTAGTTTCGGTCAACTTCAGAAAGAAAGTTTGAATAGACTCATCTCGGCCCTTCTTCATATTCTTCAACTTGTTCTTGAGGAATAGCACTTGGTTCACATTGTTTACTTGGAACATAAGTATCAATTTGTCATACATCTCCTTGGATGTGCCTGGTTCAGATATGTAGGCTACCAGAGTCTTATTTATGGATTCCCTGATCAGCAGCTTTGCTCTGATTTCTCCCTTCTTATACTTGTTTCTAACAGCAGCAGAGGCATTGGATGGAGGTTCTTGAATCCTCCCTGTCACATGATCTAGGAGATCATGATCTTCTAATTTGAGATCTAATATCATCTTCCAGGCATGGAAGTCATCACTTCCAGTCAGCTTGTCATTCTCCCTGAATTCAAGACTAGTGGAACCCATTTCCTTCGATGATGATTGCTATAGATAGAGTTTGTCTTCACCTCGCTCCGATACCATGTAAAGTTTTGTAGATGTTCTATGCTAGTAGCAATTTCACTTTTCTTTCAGCAATCATACAAGTAGTAAAGCAACATATAAGTAGATCTTCTGATATGGTGTCAAGACAAATGTGGCATAGGGAAAAAATGTGTGTCGTTTAAAGCTGAGTCACAAAGATGCTTCAGCAGCCAAAGTCTCTTTTGGTCGGCCCGGCCCGACGCTATGTCACAACAACCCTTCAATCAGTAGATGAGTCAATCCAAGTCAACTCTGCAAAAGTCAACGCTGTCCTGAAAAGTCAACGCAGGGGCAGCAAGCTAAAAGTCAACGCAGCAGCAAAACGGTCAACCCTTTGACCTCGATTTTTGTGCCAGGTAGTACGGCCTTCATAAATCGAACCTTCCACAAGTTTTCAGCTTGTTTGGTTTGGTCAACGCTGGTCAAAGTTTCTGCGAAACCCTAGCAGCAGAAAATCCGTACTTCAGCTCAGCCGTACAATTTGTCCTCTTCGTCCTTCACACGTGTGGCTGAAACTTGTCTTTAGGTAGCTCGTACTATTTGATGAGAAGAGAAGATGATGAGTTGTGTTGATGATGAAATGCTCTTCAACTTTTCTACATTAACATATCAATCATGAGGTGTGTGACATGCGGTTGGGCATGCGAGCCTACATTACAAAAGCTGGCCGACCTTGCACATATAATTTATTAAAAATAATAAATTCAAAATATAAGTTCTGTCATCGGACAAGACATATTTTATGTCGTTTACATCTCTCGAGAAAAGAGAGCTCAAAAATACCAGCTTTAATGCGAGCATCGGAGAGCACGGAGTTGGACTCGTTGTCCAAATTTAACACGAAGCACTGGATCCTTTTACGATGACCAAGGATGAGGTCTTTGATTGCTTCAAGGAGTTTAAAGCTCTAGTTGAGAATGCGACAAAGAAAAAGATCAAGGTGCCTCGCTCAGATAATGGAGGTAACTACACAAATAGTGACTTCACAAATTTTTGTATGAAGGAAGGTATCAAGAGGTAGTGGACAGCTCCACACAACCCACAGTAGAATGGAGTACTGGAGCGGAAGAAGTTAGAACAGGTCTATAGTTAGGGTTGCAAATGCAATGTTATATGACCAGGATTTGCCTAGGCTCTTATGGACAGAGGCATGTAACACGACTGTGTATATTCAAAACAGGGTTCTTCACAAGGAATTGGGGAAGATAACACCAAAATAAGTCTTCTCCAGGAAGAAGCCAAGTGTCAGTCACTTCAAGATCTTTGGTATCATAGCTTATTGCCATGTACCAGATGAGAACCGCACCAAGTTGGATCAGACTGCAGAGAGAGGTTATTTTGTTGGGTATAGCGAAACCTCCAAGGCATACAAGATCTATGTTCCTAGCAGTAGGAAGATCATAGTGAGATGGTACGTGAAGTTTATAGAGGATAAAGCCTTCAAGAAGTCTCGTGAGATGCCAGCAGGTGATCAGAGTGAGCCAGCAGAAGCTCCATTGGTCCAGAAACAGGGACAACCACAGGGGCCACCACTAGGACAGTCACAGGAATCTAGTATTGTTACCAGTACCAAAATATCCTCAGGTACAGAAGATCCAATGAGTACGCAACATACGGAGCAGTAGAGGCAGGATGAGGAGTTGGTTGAGCCTCCCACCACTAGTGGTCGAACCAATGGGGAAGTTCGTCAGACATTGAGAGATACTGAGGAGTTCATTAGAGCTCCATGGATGGACAAGACAATGCAGACAACTAGACAGACACCAAGCATTGGTGGCACAAGTTGAAGAACCTTCCATCTATTAGGAGGTCGCATAGTATCAGGTGTGGATAGATGCCATGGTGGAAGAGTAGAGTTTTATCATGACTAATGATGTTTGGGAGGTAGTGACAAGGCCTAAAGGTAGGTCAGTTGTGGGCTCTCGATGGATCTACAAGATCAAGTATGTTGCAGATAGCAAGGTGGAGAAGTACAAGGCTAGGTTTGTAGAAAAGGGGTATGCACAAAAAGAAGGTATAAATTACAAGGAGACCTTCACCCCAGTTTCCAGATACACTTCTATCCGGTCAGTTATATGTTAATTTTTCATAATGTTCTATGTTGTTTCAATTATTTCAACCCAATTCAAATCTTCATTAAGCAATGCATCCAATTATTAACAATGTTTCCAATCATAAGCAGTAACTGAAGATAGAACAATATAAGCAATGACAAAGGAGACAATAGCTCAACCATAAGAGACACCAGATTGGTCAAAGACCAGGGAAAAACCCACTATGGGGAAATCCCTTTGAAATCTTCTTCTTATTAGATTGTCATAAAAAGTTTCAGTAGAGAGTACAATGAGCCCAATACATGAACTTCCAGTAGAGATTTACCCAAAATAGAATCAGATGCAGACTTTCAGAATTACAGTAAAGCAAAGAGAAACCATCCAGCCATCAGACAATTGTAGCCAACTGCGGTCAATTGTCAAACCTTAGTTCAGAACCTTGGTCGCACTCATCAAGATATGTTGCGAGCGACTGTAACTTCCCGATCACTCCCTGAGACACTAAATGCAAGCAGTTGGTCGCTCCCAAGAGAACTGTCAATGTGCGACTGAGGATAAATTGACCTAGACCAGCGTCAAACCCCCAGTGGCATTGTTCAAGGGTCTGTGTGTGCGACTCTACCTTCCCAGTCGCATTGTTCAAGGGTCTGTGTGTGCGACTCTGCCTTCCCAGTCACACTAAGGAACACTGCAAGTGTGAGACCGAGGACGAATTCTTCCAAATTTGCCCTCAAACCCTAGTCGCTCCCTTCAGGTTGTGCATGCAACTTTATCCTTTCAATCGCACTAAGGAACACTATGTGCGTGCGACCGGGGACAAAAATGCCCAATGACGTGTGTGCGACTGGGAAACATAAACCCTAGATACGTGTGAGCCTCAGACATGCATTCTGAGAAAGTGTACAATCCATATTTGAAATCCTCGATTTCATCTTGTTCAAATTTGGATTCGTAATGGTACCTTGTGTTCAAGAAATCTGAAATACCCAATTGCATGTAATGGCTAATGGAGTTGATTGTCTCATCAGTCCAAAATGATTTTCCAAATAGCTGCATAATTATGTTTTTTAATCCCAATAAATTGCCTTTATGTGCTCCTTGGCCTAATCCAAGGCCTCATCAATGTAACAGTGTAACCGATTTCCCATTTATCCTTATCCGCCATCTACAACACCCTAACAAGGGGGCTCAACAACTTTCACAACCATTGTTGCTTTGGTCCAAAAACCATGCTCATAAAATTTCATATTAACTTCTTGCTCATCAAACATGTAGCTCCATTAAGATGCATTCTTTCATAACTAGAAAACATATTTTTCAAGTTTTGAGGTTAGGAAAGGAGAGATTGTAATGTGAGGAAGTTTACTGCAAATCTACTAATAGCAAGACTAACATGAGAGACTGTAGATGTATTTGATGATGCCCCTTCTTCACCCAACCCAGTTTGCCTAGGCCCTACACCCATAGACACAAGGTCTAGGCAATGTAAAACAAATCGGGTCCAATGGTCCAATATCTTACCTCTTAACATCTTACCAATAAGAAAATAGTTGGAGGTGATACCAGTGATGATCTTAACAACATTCACTACCCCTGCCTCCATAACAATCTCATCCAAAAGCTGAAATAATAAATTTGCATCCTCCACCAAATCAAATGCACACACTAATTTCAAAAACATGGTTCCTTGTGGGCAAGAAATAAGGAAATTATATATGGTACAAAACTTTGCATTTGTGCATCCATCTGACTTGATGATACATTCCACTTTTGGTTCATGATTCTATAAATCTCTGCACAGTCATTTGTGGACCCAACTAAATTCTATAAAAGAGACCCCCTCAGGCCATGCACAATGGGGTCTTTGAGGCTCTTACCAGCAAACTATGGCATCCAACATAGGTCACTAATAAGGTGAGCAAGAAGCATTGAAGGGGATATTTACATCACACCAACATCTAGCAGTGTATTCAAGAGCAGATTCCCTGTTTTGCATCTTCCAGTGACTATAAATGGTGGGTTAAGTGACAGTAACAAAGGTAGGAGTAGACATGGAGGAGAGAGCCAAAAAAATCAAATATTCTTCCTCTTTTGGGCAACTATAGGATGGTTTTCATGAATGGAAGGAAAATATGATATATCTAAATGGCTCCTTAACAAAAGAGTTACAGAAGCCTCCAAAAGTAGGTTGCCTTGGGAATGCAATCTTTCTCTTCTCTATTTCATCTTCTATCACTTTCTACCTCATTTCATACTCCTCAATATGATCTGGCATTTCCTGTGTAATCCTGGCATCCACCAAAGGGCGTGTTGTAACCTGCCCTCGAACACCAGCTAAGAGTTATTTTACTCTATGAATCCCTCCCACACTTTCATGCTCTTATGACAATATTTGCACAATATTTTCCCATCAACCTGCTCAAAATGGCTCCATGTAGGCTCTCTCATCTTGGCGGGACATGGTAATGTCCAAAATAGAAAACAACTCTGCATATGCAAAAGATATCTTAATTTGATTGCTTCTAATCTGCATTTTAATGTGAAAAAAAATGAATTTGAAACATAAACTTTGAATGGGAAAAAGAATCCGATCATGAAACTCCTCCAAGTTTGTCAATTAGATGCACCCAGTTAATGTGGATACCAAAATTCCAAATCCACCACAAGCAGCCCAAAATCAATGCCAAATCAACTTCAAGATCACTCTAAATGAACTCTCTTCACTGCAGCTCTGCAAATTTTTTGTTTTTTGTTTTTGTTCCTTAATTTGTATGTTTTGTTCATTTTGAGCACAAGGACCTATCGCAGTTTATGACAGGAGCTGCCTGAACCAACCCAGCTCTTTGCCAAACTGGCCTATTTGGAACTGAACAGGTGTATCACTACAGTTTGAAGGCAAGTTTTGCAACCAGGGGCACTGAACCGGCTAATTCTCATGTTGTACAGCCAGTTTTAAGTACCTTGTCTATAGCTACATTAACCTGGGCAATAATGTCACAAAATAGATATCTAGCTCTAGTGTAAAAGGCTGGAGCACCAAACATTCAGGAGTTATGCATAATATAACATGTTTTAGCTATTTCTCATATTTTCAGTCTTGTCCCTGAGTGCAGACCGAGTAGTTAACAGAGGTGTTGTCTTGCCTTAAGTGCAGACCTAAGCATCAAGGGGAATGTTTCAAACCTATAGGCATGTCAAATGCACTGGTTTGGAATCTATGCAATAGAGCAAAGACAATAAATCTAAATATATCTAAATCATCTTGTATAATGAAAAAAAGAAATGTCTACATGTGCAAACTATAAATTATCATTCCAAGTAACAGAAATGAAAAAAAAAAAGGGATAAAGAGTTTGGAAGATGAAACAGAGAAATTTTTAGTATGATGTAGAATCTATTTGTCACTAACATGTTAATAATCAGAAGAAATATTAATCAAGACTCTACAGTCAAATACCTGAGCCATAGAACCAGCAGCAACAAGATCACCAGTAGATCCACCAATGCTGAAACTAAACATTTCCTCAGAGGAAGGACCTCTCAGCATAGAAACCTGCAATGTAATGTTAAACTGCATAAAAAATCGAGAACTTTATAGCTAAACTTGTTGAGTCCTGCATGTCTCACATGAAGAATAAAAGTTTCTGATGCAACTTTTGGACAACACAATAAACAATTCAATATCCAGAATTACAATACTAGAAGGAATTCAGATAGGTGATCAAAAGCACAATCTTAGCAATAAATAAGGGAAAACAATATAGAATGGAAAACTCAAAATGATACTTGACAAACCAATGAATTATAAGTAAAGTCCTTAACCCAAGCATAACTCATCGTGTATTACAAACAAATGCAACATATTATGTTTCCAGACTAAGAATATAGCACAAAATAAAGCTATGTAAGTTGAAAACCTGAGAACTGATGAACCTGTGATAGAGATAAATCTAAAATATATCATGCATTAATTTTAGCTTAACTAACCAATTTTGTTTTAGGAAGTCATATAATTTGATGCTTTATCTTCAAACAAGGATGACAGCTAAAAAAATTATAATCAGATAGAAGCATTGTTTTATACACATCGACAGTAACTATATGAGTAGATATTTCAGTACAGCCTCCCAGAATGCATCATTTGCCATATCATTAAATACGGAAAGAACATACCAACACTAGGGAGTAACTCATTATAGATGAAGATATTAGCACTCAGGAAGGTATTGACTCATGCATACAAGCAGGTACGTGTATCTGTGAGTCGATTGATACAGTGTTGCAAACATCTCAATTTTATAGCGAAAAAATCATGAAATCGTTATTCTTTGGCCTAGCCGATGTTTGCCGATTTTTGCCGATATTTGCTTGAATTTTTATGATCTTTTGGTTTTCCGGACCCTTGCCAATTTTATCTTGATGCCAATATTTGCAACATTGGATTGATATGATTTTTACAATATGAAGAATAATTAGGCACAAAGAAAAACAGGTCATAGCATTCATTAAGAAAAGACTCTTGGGAGTTAGGAGGCCTCCTTTGGACCTATCCATGGGGACCCCCATTAGGTTATAGCTAAAACCACTCCACATTAAGGTTAGGGTCTTGTTACCCACCAAAAGTAGGTGACCCCTACTTTTCTCCTATTCATCTCTTCCAGTCGATGCAGCTAGCGGCCCCTAAGAGCCACTTTGTATCGATGTGACGTGTCATTCATATCTCTGCCATCTGTGCATCAATCATATGTTTCCTCACCCATTTGTTAAGAACACATGTTGGAAGGTGGGCTTCTGATCAAATGGTACTTTATTCATTATGCAATCAGGTGCTTATGCTTGTTTGAATTTGGGCATTTTGACATGGATTATGGGGTGACTTGGAAGAATGAAGGGTCTTGGTCATGGTCTTGTTCCCTCATCTTTAATGGGAGGTTAATTTTCTATCCTAGTCCAATGGGACCTCCCCTAATGGCCCATGGCTTTAGGAAGCAACACTACTTGGGAAGCCATGATTGAGATAGCATAGCCCAATCTATCCCTACACCATACTTACCACTTTCCATCTTACATTATGAGCCACTATTCCACCTTCCTTCTTCAGGTCAACTGACCAATGGTTCAATAGGATTTGGCACTCACACAAACTCATACCTTGAGTAGGGCCTAGAAATGCAACCTGGAGTTTGATGCAGCTAAAAGAAAAGAAAAAGCATACGATGGCCACAAGAAAAACAAAAGAAAAATCAAAATGCAAAAGATGGTTGGGACTTACAAATTAGCAGATCAGAAAAATCCAACCAGGAGCTCTACCTCTATCATATGGCCATCACCTGGTTCATGGGCCAATGTTGCCCTATCTCATTAAAGACAAGGAACCCTTGCCATAACCCAGTTTTGTGCCCCAAACCCACATTTGGGGTCTACATGATGATTTGCACAAAGATATAGGGGCCAACCCCTAGATCTTGATTTTAGAGGCCTTTTACACTTGTCATCGCACCAAAAGGCCTCTATGCCAACCCTCTAGATGCCCACGCGAGCATGACTTCATCATTTTGGCTAGCATTTGTGGAGATAAAGTTAAATTTGTAAAAACTACTAGGTCGGGTTATGACCTGGGCCATTACTTGCACATTATTTTATTATTAGAGGGGCTTGTAGGCTAAAATAGGGCACGATAGAGCACATATATATTAGAGAGATCTCATTTGATCTCGAATCATCATCACACTTGGAATTTCGGCCTCCTTGAGGAACTCGCACTTGCACTTTTGTGGACTATACTGGATCTTGGATGCATTTTGAAATTTGGAGCTGACTTTTGGATATTTTTTGGAGTTGTTCTTTAGATTAATGGATGGATTTCTTGCACATTTTCTTGTAAGTACTCTTAATTATTGAAGATCTATTTTCTATGTCAAATGTATGGAATGATTTATTCTAGTTCATGCTAGATTGTGCCATAATTTTATTGAATATTGCATGCATTACTCATACATGACATGTCAAGAATTGTCCTAGTGGTGAACTCCTATTATCTCTCCCATAAACTCCATTATTTCATTTAGTGGATAAATGCTGGAAATTTGTTGCCAGGGCATCAAATTCCGGCCTCCTTAGGAACAACATTAGCTAATCTCTCACATCCTTGACTCCATATGCCTAAAGGACAAGGCACTAGTCCAAAACATTGGTGATCATTCTTATTTTTTCTCCATATTCTCTCTCCTAAATTCCATCTTTTCAAGGCTATAGAAGGAATCTAGGGCTTGGTGCAAATTTCTAGGGAGGAAGAATTTTGGTGGTTGGAGAGCCTAAACATCAACTAGGTGGGGTTTGCCAAAAAGCCTTTCAAATTGGTGGGCATCCACTTCAATTTCATCCATAAATTCTCTTTCCCTAGGTGTTGCCCTAAGGGGGAAAGCCCGGGTTTTCTCCCCTCAACTTAAGGATTTTCTCGAAGGTTTCATGAGGCTTGGCTTAGCTAATATCGAATGGAATAACATTGTATCCTCGCCTTGACCTTGAGTTACTCCAACACTCATCAAATCAATCAAACCCTAGGTCTTGTGCCTTCATTTCTAGGAATTTTCATAGAGAGCGAATTGCTTCCTTGTGAAACCTTGAACCAAAATTGTGTCTTTCTAGAAGACACCCTAGCGAGATCATTTAACACTTCAACTTTAGAATACATATTATAAGTGATCTATTTCCTATTGGGAATCCTCCCATCGGTGAAATTTTGTAACGATGTAACGTTCCAAATAAAAATTGGAGATTTCTCGAAATTTTAATTCAAAAATACTTCAAATAAAATTTCCATCCATAAACAGAAGATTTCCATGCAAAATTTAGCAACATAAAACTGCAAATAATAATGAGCAGAAATAATCTCAGCTTTATTTATAATATATAAACTGGGGTTTTACATATTGAAGCAACTAATATAGCTGAAATAGAACATGACTCGAGAATCTGCTCCAATGTTGCACTGGCCCTCCACTAAAACTAAACTAAACTGCCACTGTTAAGCACTCCTATGAATTCTAGACGAATTCACCAAGGGGAGATGGGTACTCGCCCAATCTCACTAAAACCCCCGAGGGTTTCCGTCCTGGGGATACAATGAAGTAGAGAACTGGGTTCTCAAATCTCTCACGCAAGAAGAAAGATCAAATCCAAGATGTCCCCTAATGGCCTCCTCCTCCTCATTTATAAATCTGATGGACCCCTCTACAACCTTCTATTTTATTACTATTTTAATTATTAAGCACATTTCCCTCTTTTTATTTCAATTAAAATATTATTTTTAATGTGGGAAAATGGTAAATTGGACACCATGCCTCCTCAAGTCATTGAAAATCACTTCTAACCATCCCATCATGTACATATTCTCATTCTGGTTACAACGAGCTATTACATTAAGGTGTTCCGTCAAGTATTCCTCTCGAAATGTCACCTTAAGCATAATTAATTGAGTTAGTCCCAATAATAACCCAGTTTCCCAAAAGTTGTTGGAATGCAATGAAACGAAAGGCAAGTTGTGCAGATGATGGAATATGCCAAGAAAATGTAATCAGATCCCATAGAAACTCCTCAAAACCCCATGAAACATCTCCAAAATCCCCTAGGCCCGTTGATGAAGTAAACCTGCACATGTGACCTGTCTGCCTCCAACCCTGAAAGTCCATCCTAACCATGCCATCAGGAACATCAGAAAAAAGAACATTACAAAAGTGCAAGGGGTTTTGGTTGTAGTGACAGTGGGCCACTACCCCATTGTTGCTAATAGGAAAATTTAATTTCTCTAGGACTTTAAATTTGACTCTAATTAATTATTTTTCTAGCTTAGGATTAATTTTATTTTTGCTAGAAAAATTAATTAATTGACACTTGAGGGGATTAATTATTTTTTCCACCCGCTAATATTTTAGCCACAGTGTCTGATTGCAAGGGACCATGCACTAAAATATTCTTTACATAAGGTTTTACATAATTCAGCCCTCAAAGGAGGAAAACTCATTCGGTATAGACACTCAAATTACACACTGAATTTTGAGACACAATATGATCTAATAGACCAAGTGATTTGTAATAAAATAATTTAGCCAATTAGCTTAAATTATTCCCAAATCATATTTACATAAGACTCGACTAAAACACTAGGAATCACCTAAGACTTTAACGATAAATTCCACCCTAGCTTTGGGGTGAGGTTGGAGCGAAAAACTCTGCCAACCATTCGTGTTTAAGAACACAAATGAATAAGTGAAACAAAAAACCTCCTAGGATGAAATTCTCGTCAAAATAATACGCTTACCTAGGTTGTTACATACATACACGGTCTTACTAGCATCATTTACATCATAAATTTGCAGAATGGGTTTACAATGACACAATAGTTGATGGTTAATGATCTTAATCTTTGAAGAAAAATATAGTACCAATGCTTCCTTGGAACTTTGACAAAATGTGTGCAACAAGACCCAATGCCCAGATCCCATACAAACCATTGGGTGATGCGATGCCTCTTTGTCAACCCACCATGAACAGACCCCTCAACGCCCGGATCCCAGACCAATTTCTGACCGAACTTGTCATCAACAAATCCTCCAGGATCCCAATGCCACCAAGGACAAGCATCAATGCTCTATGGCTCTTGTTGTGCTATAGCTCTGGTTATGAATGTTGATTTACTAACCGCGTACCAACTCATCACCTCTCTCCAGTCCAACCCTTGGCATAAGCCAAGGTCAGTCCCACTATGTAGATGTAGGCCTGAAGTGTTGGAAAGTTCTTCTAGTTTGAAAAGAGCTTTCATCGTGACCTTCATGTGTTTCAAATCTATCCCAAGTTTTTAAAGATTTTGTGTCCCAAATCATGCTCTTTTTATGGTTGCTCTTGATGTAGCATACAAAGTATCTCCCTCGAAAAGGTTCTGTGGATTTTTGTTGCTAGTCTATTAAGGATATTTATGAATGTTTCATCCATGTTTTAGTTTAGTGATGGCAAGCTCATCAAGTTGTTTTATGCATGACTTGACTGACAGACTTCTCCAACTTTACCATACAATGATGAGGGATAATCATGGCAGCTCAAGACTCTGATTCATACAAGACTTTGACTAACAAATGACCAATGCAAATCTTCCAAAATTTTGTCCTTTATCCCAATGCTACCAGCAACTTGACTCACTAAAGACTATGACTTGATTCAGGAAAATTTGGCCCAACAACATCCTTATTCAACCGTCTCTCAAACATCATGTGGACCTGAAACATTTTGACCCATAAACAAGGACACATGCCACCTCTCAACAAGTCTGCTCAACAATCCCTTAGACAATTAACACGGATCACTTTGACACATACATACCTTAATGTTAGAGAATCAGAAAGACAAAAAGATTCTCTTATCTTGATTATTTACTTGTGATATTTTTTAGTTCTTATTATGTTCTTCTTATATTCTTTCTTCTTAGTTCATCAAGCAAATATCAAAGCAAAAGCACATAGATCAAGAACACCGGATGTTGGCCAGCAGCCAGGGGAAAACCCAGTCAGTAATTCTTCATTCAATAGTAATCTTGAGACTCTAGACCTTGACTCGGACTTCCTCTACACCAAGTCAGCCTTCCTTTTGATCCTTCCTCAATCTAGCAGCAGCAACAGCACTATGCAACAGTTTCTTCGACCTTGGAACTTTGACCTTGCTTCTGGAACTTTGATCTTGGAGGAAATACTTTGATCTTGCTTCTAGGAGTTCAATTTTGACCTAATACAACTTCTTAGGGTAGCAGCACCCATCAAAATCAATTTTGACCTATTCTTCTTTTGGCAGCAGCAACTGAAGCAGAAAAATAATAAGAGCCTTCGATCTTCCAAACTGTAGCACATGAGAGAGAGAGTAACACCAAAATTTTGATTTTCTTCCAATCCTTTAGCTTGTCCAAAATCGAACTTCTTTTGACCCCTTCCTTCACTTCGCACTTTTTCCTGATGCAGCAGTAGATATTGAATTTTTGTGTGTGAGAAAGATGTCTCCAAATGAATTCGATCTCCCTGATTTATAGGCTTCTGATGAGTTCAAATTTATGGACTTGAGGCTGACTTGATCACTTGAAGGCCAACTTGATATGGAGGCTCCATAAATCATATATGACTCAATACTTGACCTAATTACATGATTCAAAAGCCATTTCTATTAGTTTTCATAAATATTTTTTCCTTCTTTTTCTTTTCATAAACTTTAGTTCTAGGACATTAGGGGGTGGACCTTTTATTGAAGTAGTATACATTTGTTTCTTTCATTTCCTTTGTTCTCTACCTCTCAGTCATTTATTTCTTATTTGATTTAAATCAGCCTAGATCCATCTTAACTCCGGATCTATCAAGCGTCGAGTCCTTCTCTCTCCCCCCCCCTCTCTCCCTGCTCTCTCTCTCTCTCTCCCCTTTTCCCTCTCTCTCCCTCCCTCCATCCTATGAAGGAGAATTTTCACACTATGTAATGTCTAAATTTTTTTACATTTTAATTTTTATTGTGAAATGAGTTATGGTTTTCAGCAAATGGTATTGATAAGCCATGGTATTGGTATGGTAAAACATATTTACAAGTTAATAATATCCATGGTAAAGTGGGGGTGGATATACATGTTTAAGAAACTTGTTATACTATTAGTTTATCGTAAGTATTAAGTTTTTGTGTGCTTATTAATTAAATTTAAATATGGTTATGGAATTATTATTAATCTCTACCAAGGAAAGACTCTAACAATCAATTTGTTTGTTGATCACTATTAGTTTAGCATTGACCAATGCAAATTATAATGTTTAAATTTGAAAAATAAATATTTATTTTGCAATATCGTTAAAAAAAAATAATTTTCAAACATTTGATTGGACCATAACTTGAAGGTCTTATTGCAGCATTTGCACAATATAATACCGTGTGGATAATTGGCTTACATATTTATGCCATAATTTATGGATATGTTTGCAATATTCATGCATGATTTCTAGATATTTGTGTAGTGATTTTTTATTGTTAAGCTTTTCAGGAAAACCATCCAAAAATAAAATACTTCAAAATAACTTATACTCATGTAAATAACATATCTACCATCAATTACTTCCCACCATAATTTAAGCAAGTATTTGCATAAAAAATGGATAGGAATAAGATGTAAGAGATACACTTACAGGAGTTACTTCCCACCATTATTTATGTTTTCTTTAACACTTAAGTAGAAGTAAAATTGTAAATGTGTAAACTTTTAATACCCACCAAAATTTATGCAAGCTTGAGCAAGCAATTTACTTATCCACTTCGCATCTCAATTTTTAGTCATTGCCAAAGGAAGGCTATAGGATGATTTGTCTATCAACCATTATTAATTTAGCATTGACTAATGTAACTTATAATTATTTATGCAATTTTTCCTAGAGAATAATTTCTAACTTGAGTTGCAGGGGTTAAGTTAACCTGCAATACAAAATTATAATATAACAAATTGAATTTTATTATTTTTATTACTTTTAACTTTTTATTATTAATTGAGCCAAGATTTAAATGTTTACACTACAACATCTCCACCATACTCGGCTCTATATTACTTTTAACCTTTTATTATTTCTTAATTTAGCCGACATATAAATGTTAAATGTTAAATATTTATGCCTACACATCAACCTCAATATCTATTTTTAATTATGGTTGACATTGACATTAGATTACATTTGTTAAATGTTAAACATTTCCGCTTGACATCTACCCCCATATTGGGTTGTAGAGCGCCTCTTGGCGCAATGAGGTTTGCATGATTTTTCCTTTGAATCTTTTATTGAAACCTATTAGGTGTCTCCAGGCCCTAAGTGGAAGCAGCATTTCCTTGGTCCACCCTTCAATTGATAGGTGTTGGTGAACAATGATGATAACGTAGGAGATAAGACTTCATGGCCAAGTGCCATGGCCAAAGGGACTAGTTGATGGGTGTGTCCACATCCCAAGTGTATAGATATGAGGAGGGAGCATTTGTGGAAGAATGAGTACCAACTCAGCCTTTGTTCTTCCACCCCTCTTGTGTGCCTTTTACTTCTTCTTTATCTATCTTTGTATTATTACTTATAGCACAAGGGTTAGAGCTTGCTTTGAATAATGTAGTGGTTGTATTACCCCTTTAAGATGAGCCAATTTATCGCTCATCATTGTTGGGACATGCAAGAGTTCCTTCCTTTGATGCAATGGAGCAATATGCACTCAAGAACCAAGAGATGGCCATATGAGTGAGGTAGAGCTCATGCTAGGCTCTTGCCCACATGTTAATCTTTATGTCCCTAGCCATTTTTTGCATTTTGATTTTTATTTCTTTAGTTTTATTATGGCCATGATATGCTCTTTCTATTTCATTTAGCTGCCTCAACCTCCCAGGGCAAAGTTTCCAGGCCCTACCCAAATATGTGGACATATGAGTGTCAAATCCCAAAGAACCCATGACAACTTGAACGCAAAGAATGGAGGTGAGATATGGGCTTGTAATGTGACATGTAAGGTGTTAAGTAAGATAAACAGGATGATGGAACTACACTATCTGTATCAGGGCTTCCCAAGTAGTGCCCCTCCTATCCTATACCCAAAGGGCCTTAAGAGTGGTCCTGTTGACCACTAGAGTGGCACCTGATGATAATGAGAAAACTCCATGCCCAAAGATGAACCAGAGGACACATGTACCATCAGATATCATCAAATATCATCAGTTCAACAGAGTTTTTAAACTCTACTTCTACTTCTTATTATTTTCTCTTGAACCCAGATTCCATGCCCTATGGGGAATTGTAATAAGTGATGCTAGTAATGATGAATTTGAGTTAGTATTGAGTCTGTAACAGGCCTAGGTTGCTTGGGACCTTAGCCAACAAGTGAGTATTACTCTGGGAGGTTTTTTTTACTCGGTTAATTATCATCTCCCTACCAGGAGTTAATAATTAATTGAGTTTTTTCCTCCAATTTTACCCCAAAGTCGGAGTACAGTTTGATGGTGAGACCTTGGGTGATTCCTAGTGTCTAGAGTCAATGTATATTACCATACTAGATCACACGAAAAATTTCGTGGAATTTGGTTAGGTCTAGGTAATGATTTTTTAATTTTTTAGATTTTCGCAAGTCGAAAATTGCAATAAAAATTGTAATTGAATTGTAATAATTGTTGCCTAGAGAAATTGTATGGGGTATGAGTAATCAAAATTATACCTCTCATGCTCAACTTTCTACTATGACACACTTTGAGGGGTTAAAAATGTGTTTTGAACCCTTAAAACCCACTTTTCCTAAGTTTAATGGGAAATATGGCAATTAATTAAGCCAGAAATTAAATAAATGGAGAAAAATAAATATCCACACATGCTGAATGAAGTGGAAATGAGGTGAAAAATTATGGATGAGTTAAAGTGGAGTCCCAAGGTGATGTGGACTCCTAAAATCAAGGAAAAGACATGTGCTCAAATAAAATTGAATTTCCGACATTAAATGAGAGTTGCTTACTTGGAAATTCGAATTTGTGAAATAAATGCATATTTGGGAGGATTTGGGAGAATATTTAGTGGAGATTTTTGTGGAAAATTGTCCCCACATGGGTTACCAACCATATACACATGTCATTCCATCATAAAATTCGAATTTGGCACATAAGGAAAGAAGAAAATGATGTCCACTTGCCAGAATTCGATTTTTACACTTGGCATTGAAGCTCCACTTACCAAATTCGAGTTTGCCTTGAGATCTCCTCCCTCTCACCACTTGGCATATGGTTCTTCATTGGGATTTGCTCACAACTTCCTATATAATGGAGCCATGGGCTCTCATATGGTATCATTGTTTACTAGCTATTGTGCTTGCGGAAGCGCTGCTACTCTGTACACTTTTCAAGAATATCAAGAAAAAGACTTTGGGGGTCCATTCATGGGTGTTCTTCCTTTGGAGCATGGTGCATTTGGAGCTATTGGTATAGTCTTTTCTACGCTTTTTGTTATTTCATTTTCTATGTATTCTTGTGAATTTGCTAGTGCATAGCTATCTTGTATTAGCATTTGATTTGAAAGTAGGCCCTAGAGGTTGAAAGTTATAGTTTATTTTCAAATAAATTTCTAGAAGTTTCAATTCATTGTTTGCTTATCTAAATCTACATGGACTAATTTGTGACTTGAGTATTGTATAATAATTCTTTTTGGATCAAGCGTGAGGGGAAGTCTTTGGGAGACCAACTCACTCTTGAAGCACCTTCAAAGGAACTCTCATTTGTTATTTGGATTTTCATTGTTTATCTTACGAAAAAGTGTCTTGCAGGGATTCGTTTGGACATAGTTTGTATGCATGCAATCATTTAAAAATATTTCACTTTTCATTGTGCGTCAGTGGATCATATTTTGCTATTTGAAGAGCTTAAGCATGGCTAGACAAAGAGGAGAGTTTACTCATCTTCTTTGGCTTAGCCCTTTGTAAATTATTGTGCAATATTTTGTGATTTTTTTTGTCTAACACTTGGTTGGTTTTTTGTAGCCTTCTTTTTCTAACTTGTTTTCTTGTAGCAACTTATGGGATTCACCTTCAAGAAACTACTAACAAATTGTCGCAGGACCTTTGAGCTCTAATGTCAAAACGAGGAGGACTCTCTCTTTTTCCTTTGCTCATGGGCAGTTAAGGAGCTTCCTTGAGGAAGGTTGAGTTCCTTTTGTGGCTTCTTCCCTTTCTCTTGGCCGTGAGCATTGAGGAGGCTTAGCCTCTCTTCTTCACTTGTAAAAATCTGATTTCTACTGAGCCTTTATATTGCAGAAAATTTCTCATCAAGGATAAGTCTAAGACCTCAAGTTTCATTTGTAAAGGTTTTCCTTGAGCTTGTAAGAGGCTTCATAGTCTCTTACTTCTAACAACTAATAAAATTTCTGATTTTGGGAGCGTGGGTTTTACCCATTGGCATCTCAATCTCTCCATTTTTGGAGAGGACTTGTGGTGTGATCTGTTGATCTCTTTAAATTGCATGCATCTCATTAAATTGGTAAATTAACATAGCCATGCATTTCATTCATTTCACTAACTATTCACTTTGATTTGCTACAAGTTTTAAGAGCATTTACTTCCATAGCAAATTCAAATTTTTTTTTTTGGCAAACATCTTTACTTGAGTTTATTTAGCTTGAAATCATACTTCAAATTTGTTTATGCTTCACCATTGAGCACATTCTACAATATTATGTTTGATGCATCAAGTAAAACTACATTTTATTTCATGACAAGCAAATATATTTCAAGTTGAAGTTGAATTTTCATTTTCATGTTAATTTACTTTTAGATCTTACATGCCCCAAGCATCACTAAAATTTACCTCCAACTTAAGTTGGTTGAATAGACGTTTTAGGGACCCTCTACCTCTATGGACTCCTCACTGTGAGATCCAAATATTTGGGCGAGGGTGAGGTCTGAGGATTAGAGTTCAATTGTAACCTTGCTTTAGAATTAATTAATAAAATAAACCAAGAGCACTATCTCATCACATTTACTTGCAAATTTCCCAAAATTTTTGCTATCTTGATGGTTTAAAGATTCACATGCAAATATTATCTCAAGAAGCACTTTGGATGCAAGCATTTTAATTCTATGGTACTTGGAAATTTGCTTACTTTTGCAACTTCATTGCATGTTGTCATTTTAATGATCATTATGCTTATGGATGACTGATATATCTTGTTTCATTGGAAAATACCCTTATTTGAAGTTGCAAATTTAATTGCATGTTGTTATCTTGGTTTAACATTTGAGTTTTTCTATCATCTCATTTACATTCTCCAAAGTAGAACACTAATTGTTTCCTTTTGAGCAAGATAGTTTCTCATGCTTTGATCCATAAATCTATTTATCTTGAGAGCATTTCTGATATCTTGTGCTAACAGTCTCTTGTTTCCATTTCAAGATTACTGTGTTCTCATCTCTTTGAGCATTTCTTTTACTTCTGAGCACGTTATTTGTAAGGCACTAGTTAAATGGTTTGTCATTATTTCAAAGTTGCTCATTAATGCTCATGAATCCTCAAAAGTAATCCAATTTCACTAATATTCTCCTAGAACTAAAATCTTTAACTTAGTTTTCCATTTAGGGACCACCCCCCATAGCTAACCTAGGAGATAGCTTAAACGGAGAGAGTTGGGAGTAGTGTGACCACTGACAACCCCTTCTCTGAGTTCCTTGCCACCAACCACACCTTGTGGGGTTAAAGGCTTTTCCCGCTAACTATAGGTAGGTGTAGGCGGCAAGCGATAACAAGTCCCACTGGAATAGGATCAAAGATTAACCCCCCAAGTAAGGTGAGAGAACAAGATCACGGTCAAAGTATGTCAATCTTCCAGATTACCCCAAAATCCATACCAAATGCCTAAAAACAAAGAAGCATAAGCACCCGATTGCAAATTGCTCGAAGTACCTTTTGAATGGAAGCCCACCTTTTTCCAAGTGCTAACGTTGGATGGGTGAAAAGAAAATGGTTGATGCAAGTGACAAAAATATGTGGCATATCATCAACTAATGATGGTTGTTAGGGGTTGTTTGTTGTTTGGATGAGCAGTTGGTTGTCAAATGTAAGAGAAAAGTTTTCTCCTATGCGGTTACCCATTTTGGTGGGTAATAGGACATACAAGAGTTCATTTATTTAGATGAAGCATTAGATGCTTGAGGAACTGGGTGTTGGTTAATGGCAGAGGTACAGCTCATGCTAGGATTTTGCCCATGCGCCAAATATATGTCGAGTCATCTTTTGCATTTAATCTTTTTCTTTCATTGTGTCTTTATTATGCTTTTACCTTTCTTTTCGCTGCATTAACCTCCAAGGCTAAGTTTTCCAAGCCCAAACTTAAGGATGAGGATGAAAAGGTGCCAATCCGATGACCAATGACCACCAACCCAAAGAATGGGGATGGAGAAAGGGAAAGATGGAAAGTGGCAAGTATGGATTACCCTAGACATGTTACTTCAATTAGTGCTTCTCCAATAGTGCCTTGCTAAAACTCTAAGGCCTCAAAGGATATTCCCACTTGCCTAGGGTCAAAGACTAACCTCCAAGGTGAAGAGAGGGAACAAGAATGTAGTTGAGATCAGTCAATAATCTAGTTTGCCCCTTGATCCATATTAGTATGCCCATAATGTTGAGTGAAACCACATGATTGCAAAAATGGTTAGAGTACCTACAATGGATGACCCACCTTCCGTCAAGAAGGAATGTCGGATGGGAGAGAAAGATGACCAAAGCGAGAAGTGGAGGATCGTGGCAATATGTTATGTGCTGATCATATAGGGATGCTGTCTGGTGGGCTGTCCAAAGAGGAGAAAAATTTTCTCCTATGAGTTACCACTTTTAGGTGGGTAACAGCGATTATGCACAAAAATCAGCAATGTCCTTCAAAACTATTACTCTTGATTATTACAATAATGCCAGGCATAGTTCTCTTGACTTAATGCTGCCCTTCTGTCTCTACTATAGCAATTTGTCTTGAGAGACATCATCACCGCATCATCATATTTAAGTTAGTTATCCCTCATCTAGAAGCACTTCACCGATCTGAGGGACTTTAACTGCAGCTTCTGAATTCAGGTATATTCTGAACGTTTTGCTATTGTTTCCATTAGCAACAAATTTTGAAATTTCACTGTTCTGCATATTATCTAAGAAACTATCCTGAACAGCACAAATACACGATACGCGTGTATATGCAAAATGTAATTTTTGCTCATTTCCTCAATGAATGAAAATTATGGATTTTTTCCTTTCGATTAAAAAAAAAATTTAGGAAATGATCCCACTAGCTTCTATGAAATATGGGAGATCCAATCGTAGAAGGAACCTTTGTGCACTCAATGGTGCAGGTTTAGAATATATATAGCAGTGTCCTGAAAACTGCATGCAGATCATTTTTGAGTACCAAACTGATATGTCTTATTGTGTGGCAAAATTAGCAATCGTACAGTTTATAATATATGTAATACTTAAGCAATCCATCTTTCACACCAGTACTGTGCAGCAAGGAATATTAATGGCATCCATATACTCTTTAACTGACCTGCTGGTGGTTCCTTGCATCCCATGCCCTGACTGTGCCGTCAACAGAGCAAGAATGTAAGAGATGTGGGGTGTTGGAATCTGAAAATGAAATTTCACTTATAGTACCCTCATGTCCAATAAAATCTCCTAAATACTGGCCAGTCACTGGAGAGTAAAGCTTGATTGCATTTGTTGATAGTGAGACAGCCATAACTGAATTGTCTCGACTGTGTCCACAGAAAAAAGACTGTAGTATCAGAAGTGTGAAAAGAAAACATAGAATAAAAAGAACATAGATTAACCAGCCCAACACACAGAAATGCATGCTTTGCAGCATAGCCAAACATAAAGAAGAATATTAGAAGCTAGTCAAGGTTCAAAACTTTGGTTAGAAATTACTAGTTGTCATCATATTTTGTAAATTGCTAGCATAAGTGTTTCACCTTGTAGTGACATTTTTTTAGTAGGTATTATCTTGCATCATAGTATCTATTCTTCAGTAGTGACGGGACTCAATTTAGGAGTTATCGTTGTCCTTCTAGATATAAAATAATGAGCAGTTATGTAAGGTATCAAATATACTTAAGGATCATTTCTCCATTTAAAGTTTAGCAATGAATAAGCTGAATTTTCAAAGTTAATGCAATTCAGCATTTTATGAGCAAGTCCTGTATCTCCCTTATTCAAGCGCTTTCATTCCCAATATCACTCTGTTTGTCTTGCCCTCTTCCTCTGCTCATCTCTAACTTGTTTTGGATTATTCATACCAGCAGCAGCTTCCCCTTGAACTGAAGTGCCTTTCAATAGCATACATTATAATTAGTTCACAAGAGTTATTATATGTGGCATGAATGAAAAAATGCAAACTAGTTTATCCCTGCCCAATTACTCAGTCAACAAGGACCATGTCAATTTTTAAGCCCTAGGTGACTGCTGTCCTATCATCCTATGTTTCTCTTAATTAAATAAATCAGATCTGAATTAAATCAATCACAGAAAAAAATATTTCTGAACATGCAACAATCACACATATAGTTAAAAAATGAACAGCAAAAGCATAAACATGATACACCGATAATTACACCAACTCAGCTTTTCATTTAAATATTCCAAACTTACAGGGAAACCTCCATAAGCTGTCAAATTAACAGCGGTATGGTATACACAAAAAATCAGATCTGCAATTACTGAGATCAATCTGCCTGCTGGTCAACTGAGCATCTGCCTGAACTACTGTACAGTACTGTATGGAGTATACTTTGGCCTGCTTCTCAATCTCGGATCCTCTCCCTATGCTCTGAATCTTCTTAACTGATCTCTCTTGATCTCTAGTCTTCTTGGTGTACAAAATGTGTCTTCAATCTCTCGCATCTTGTTCTATTTATGATTTGAGAGAAATAATTAATCTCTTCAATCCTAACAACTGATTTCTCAAATCATGGCAACTAATCTCCTAAATCTTAGCAACTAATCTCCTTAATCCTAGCAACCACCTTATCTCAACAATAAGGTGTACGGCTACAATTAGATCAAATCTAACTCACTAATATTCTAGAATCTCTAGAATATTTCAATTAAATTTCTAAGACTGGGAGAATATAGGAAATTTGATTTTCACTTTTACTTATTTAAGTGAAATGACAAGATAGTATTATTACCTACTTTTACTAAGTGGTCACTAGAAGTCGTCTCAAACTCCTCACATGTTCACGCCTAACCTGTGTAAGAAGCTCCTACTCAAACCATATTTCTCAACACTTCCTCTTAGCGAGAAAGAAATTCTGCACCAATCCAAGTCTGTCTCTATATGCTTCAGACTTTCCTTTTGCTAAGGGCTTGGTCAAAATACCAACAACCTATTGATCTGCGGATACATATTGGAGCTTCACATCTCCCTTTTGAATCCTATCTCGTACAAGTGATATGTGATCTCTATGTGCTTGGACAATCATGAAACACTGGATTCTTAGAGAATTTGATACATCATTAAATATCATAGTAAATCATTGTTGGATCCAATTCCTGACCAAATAAATCTGCAAGCAACTTGCAAAGCCAAATGGCTTTGTTACCCCTCATTTCAGTGGGGGTAAATACAAATTTTTATAATTTTTCATATTACCATTGTAATCTCAAGGATACGACCGAAAAGCCTTGTAAAACCATGTGAGTCTTTGTATTTAAGTGCACTAGGCCTTGTGATGGTCTGCCATGCCTGGTCCCTTTGGGGTAAGTCTCGGGTCCTTTCGTCTTGGAGGGCTTTGGATGGATCTCATTGGACCACATGGTTTATGGGAGCCTTTAGTTATATGGGGAGCACCAATGTAGGGCCCAATCCAACCCACGCCCAGTGCACCTATTTCTTAGCACGTGGTTATGGGTCATAAAGTCTATAGGTGTTCTTGGCATTGGTGCAGCATTTATCAAACAATTCTCAACATGGCAGTGTCACAGTTTCAACAACTCACATTTCTCGAGGCAACACACATTTCTCGATGCATGTGGTATCGAAAGTCAAAAAGTTAGCTTGGTCTCAAAATGCTCAAAATGAAGTGAAGATGACATGCCACGTTAAACTTTTACCAAAATGTGAAAGCATTGTTACCCACCGAAATGGGTGCACCCCATAGGAGGAAACTTTTCTACTACATTTGACAGCAGCCAGTCAGATAGCCAGCCAGCCAGCAACCCCTAAAAGCCACTATTAGACGATAATATGCCATGTGTCTCTGCCATTTGCATCAGTCATATGCCTCTCTCCATCCAACATTAACACTTGGATAATGGTGGGCTGCTATTCAAAAATGTACTTTGACCATTTTGCAATCGAGTGTTTATAGTTGTTTGTTTTGGGCATTTACTATCAATAAAGGGGTGATCTGGAAGATTGATCGATCTTGACTGTAATTTTGTTCCCTCACCTTACCAAGGAAGTTAATCTTTCACCCTAGTCCAGTGGGACCTCCCTTAAGCCCTTAAGGTTATAGGAGGGGCAATACTTTGAAAATAGTGATAGAGATAGTGTGTTCATTGTCCCCTATACCATACTTGACGCTTTCCATCATACATTACAAGCCCTGTATCTCACCTTCATCCTTTGGGACTAACTTGTCATTGGTTCACCAGGATTTGGCACCCATATATGTTCACATTCCTTGAGCAAGCTCAGAAAACTATTGCCCTAGAGGTTTATGCAACTAAAAGAATGAAAAAGAAGAAAATCAAAATGCAAAAGATGGTCAGGACATAAAATTAGCATGTGGGCAAAAGCCAAAGATGAGGTCTACCCTCCTCGTTGGCCATCACCCGATTCCTGAGCACATGATGCTCCTTTACATCAAAAGGAACCATTGCATGTCCCAACCCTTATGAGCAATAAACTAACTCATCTTAAGGGGTAATACAAATGCTACATCATAAAGAGCAAGCTCTGGCCCTTGAGCTATATGTGGTAACAATGTTGCGAAAATCACAATTTTATCACAATTTATGGGAAAACCGGTGCAGCAGACGAGGGTTTTCTTATTAATCTTCAACAACTATCTGAGTACAAGGATTCTGACAACCAAAACAAAAGAAAAATACTGAGAGAAATTCTATGATAAATTTCCCACTCTCCACAGCAACTCCTTGACCCCGGAATGGACCTTCTGCCCATACGTCAGTGCCTCTGCATCACTCTCTATGCAAAGCCCCAGTGGATTGCGTCTTTCCTCATGTTGCCTCCTCCTGAATTTGATCTGTACTTCCCAGACTCCTTCTGATACCCTCTCTCTCTCACCTGCTACTCACCCTCTAGCTCTATCTCCTCTGCTGAACTTCAGCCACTGAGAAAATCGATCTGCCTAGGCAATTGAGTAACTACACTGGTGTGTCCTCCATCTATCCATTGACTTCTTCTTAGAATCTTTTGTTGGAGCACCAACGACCAAGATTAAAACATAATCAATGGCCCAGATTATTTCCCTGTCGATCCGTGTGAGTTTCTAGAACATTCACACCGTGACTTAATTAATCATATTTCCTAAGTTTATACTTAGGAAATATTAAAAATTGATTAATAAATCTAATTAAGTCGTCTCTAGGCGGAATTTCTAGAAACGATTTTTGGGTATTGGAGAATACATGTATTCTAGCATCTCCACCAAATCTTGTGGCTAGAACACATCCAATGCTAAAAAAATAACACTCCCTCTTAGTGAGGAAAGTGTTCTAGTACTGCAACTGTTGCTACAATACATTGCCTCTGCACCATCTCCTGTCACGTCGCTGATGTCTGACCATACAACCCACCAACCACTACGCAACTCTAATATGAGCTACATTTGTGCTATTGTTGACCCTGGTGAACTGTTGCCAACCACTACAACTCCCTCTCATCTGTTGTTGCTGCAACTGAGAAATATTTGTTTCTGCTATTGAAACGGGTTCTCTACCATACCCATTTGTTCCCTCAACAGGATGAACTTATCTCTCCCTAGAGCTTTCATGAGTATGTCTGCTACCTGATTTCCTGTGGGAACATACTACAGCTGAACTGCCCCATGTTGTACACAGTCTCTAATGAAATGACACTTGATATCTATGTGTTTCGACTTGTCATGAAACACTGGATTCTCAGAGAGTTTTATGCAACTTTGATTATTGCAATAAACACTAGTCGCTCCCATCCTTTACCTGACAAGCTCACGAGCAGCTTCCTGAGCCATATAGCTTCGCACATAGTTGTGCTAGCTAGCATATATTCTACCTCAGCTGAGCTAAGTGCTACTAACTTCTGCTTCCTGCTACACCAAGAGACCATCCCTGATCCAACACTGAAGCTGTACCTGAAGGTACTTTTCCTGTCCACTGAACTGCCTGCCCAATCTACATCTGTGAACCGGCATAATCTGACGTCATCTCCTCGAGTATACTTCAACCCATATCGAACTGTGCCACACACATATCTCATAATGTGTCTTGCAACTCTTGCTGCTACCCAATGTACCCTTTTTGGTTCTACCATGAACTGACTAAGGGTATTGACAGCAAAACAAATGTTTGTCCTCGTGTTAACCAGATACATGAGAGACCTAATGAGCTGCCTGTACAAGGTGGGGTTGACTTCCTTGTCCCCTGATGCATCTATATTCTTCCAATTGGTGATCATGGGGGTCACCATGGGTTGGCAATCCTACATTCTAAAACTCTTCAGAATATTTGTAGCATATCTCCCTTGCCTAAGGAAGATCTCCCCATTCTTCTGCCATACTTCCAATCCTAGAAAATAGTGCATCAACCCCATATCATTCATGTCGAATTCTGCTACCAAGTTCCTTTTACAGTCTGTTATGAGCCCTAATGATCTTGTCAAAAAGAGATCATCCACATACAAAACCAGAATGAGAGGCTCATTCTCCACCATCAGATAAAAGAGGTTGGGATTTGCATCACTCTTAACGGATCCCAACTGTTGCGAGTAACTGTTAATTCGAACATACCACGCCCTAGGTGCCTACTTGAGCCGGTATAGGGATTTCTTCAATCTGCACACATGAGTGCGCTTCTCATGAGTTTTGAAGCCTTTAGGCTTCTCTATATACACCTTTTCTTCTATCACCTCGTTCAAGAATGTGGTCTTGACCTCCATCTGGTGAATCTCCCATCCCATCTAAGTTAATATTCTAATTTAATATTCTTCTAATAATAATAAAATTTTAAAGTTCTTTAGTCAATTGGGGATATCTTGGGTGATTGGGCAGAATGGTTGTTATCTTCCCCAACCAGGTTCAATTCCTTACGAGTGACATGATTATGAGAAATATTGATGTAATGGCTATGTTCCTATGGATAGTGTTGTATTGACCCTCACTCTCGCCCTCGAGCTGAGAGAGAGGATGACTTCCCCTGGAAAAAAAAAAAAAAATTAAAGTTCTTTGACTTTAAATTAAAACTTCTTCACTAATGCCCTCACTCTCACCCTTGAACTGAGAGAGAGGATGATTTCCCCTGGGGAAAAAAATAAGATTCTTTGACTTTAAATTAAAACTTCTTCACTAATGCCCTTATATATATATATATATATATATATATATATATAATTTCCTTCACTTTTTAAATATGTACACACCTTTAAGTCCTTGGATAATTTCCTCCACATAAAAAGATATAACTTACCATTCACATAAAGAGATACTTCCATTTATTTAATTTTTATTTACCTTGCAAATACCATGGGAAATTACCATGGATTGCTAAAACCACGAGGTTATAAACCACCAATGGCAATTAATGAGGAATCAAAATTATCTTCTCCACTCTTCCTTTTCTTACATGTAGTTTTAAAGATTTTTGAAATTTTTCATATCTTACTTTCACATGCACTTTTTATTTGGAAAAAAATCCCTTTTTCATTTCACATTCACTTTTTTAATAATAATTCAGAACCTTCCTATATATTTGAATGTTTTTTTTCCAAGGCCCTAGAATTTTTTACGGAACTTTTACTTTTTACTTCTTCTTTTTTATTAATTACAAGAATAAGAGTGGACAAAAGCCTAAATGTGTTCAAGGACCTAGAGGATAGGGAGACCCCAAAAATTTTATGTGCCCAATGTTTGGATCAGACAACAAAGCTCTCATACCAAATGATACAAAGAAAGTTTGTTATTAAATAAAATATCCAAAATTTCTAAAATATAAAGAAACCCGTGTGGACAATATATAAATAATATATAATTAATTGATAATATAAAAATATGACGATGAGAGTACAATCAAGGTCCCATATATATACCTATGCGGGAGTGCCCATTCATAAAGAGTCATGTCCTTTGGGACATGTCCTTTCACAATTATTAACGATATTGTATTAATTATTATTTATATTTATTTTATATATATTTATGTTCATAAGAAAAACTAGCCTAGATCCATCTTAACCCTGGATCTACCAAGCGCCAAGAGGGATCAAATATCTTTTCACTCTAAAAGAAATTTGCACCTCAAGAGATTTGATCCCTCTCTACGCTTGGTAGATCTGAAGTTAAGGTGGATCTAGACCAGTTTAATTTTTTATTATAATTATTTATGATTATATTATTAATTTATTTTTTTATTTTACTTTTTTTTAATTTATTTTATTTTTTATGTAATTTGATCGAGTCAAAATGTTTTAATTAAGAATAATTATTATTATTATTATTATTGACCTACAAGGATTTGAACATTGAATCTCATGACGTACATAATACTACATAATACCGCCATCACAGATATTAAATTTTTTTTTTAATTTAATTTTTACTTTTATGTAATTTGACCTAGTCAAAATGTTTACATAACATAACAAGACAAGACAGGACATTACAACATCTCTTCCATACTAGGTCGAAGAGTGCCTCTTAGTGCAATCATTGACTGCTATCCACAAATGCAAGCTAAGTCATCACAGTTATTCAAGGAAAACCATGCCACCTAAGACTACTTGTTGGTGGTCCATAAGGGAACAGACTTTCAGTCCGCACAGATGCTTCTGGGTCTTGGGCCATTAACCTATTTCCTTACGTCCGAGGAAGACGAACACTTAGCCAAGCAGAAGCACTTTTAGAGCATACTCCAAGCCTAAATAATTTTGTATATACAAAAAGATCTCCCCCACTTAAGAATAAATATTTATATAAATATTTTTAAAAGAATTATAAAAATTTATTTTTTTCAATCGAGGTTTGCACCTCAAGAGATTTGATCTCTCTCGACACTTGGTAGACCAAAGATAAGATGGATCTAGGTTGGTTTATTTATTAATTATAATTAGTTATAATTATAATTAATTATTTTATTTTATTTTTTAAGTTTTCTTTTATTTCTTTAACTTTTATTTTATTTTTTTATCTTTATGTAATTTGATGTAGTCAAAAAGTTTTAATTAATAATAATTATTATTATTATTATATTTTTTTTTTTGTAATTTGACCAAGTCAAAATGTTTACATAACATAATAGGATTACCAAGACACTACCCTTTCCATATTGGGTTAGAGATCACCTCTCAGGGCAACCATATTGTATTGGCTACTTCCATTTGTGAGCCTTCCAATGGTTTTGAGGAGGTGAGTTGTCATGCCTTAATGGAGTGAGATGTTAGGGGGGCAATTCCTTTCTAGAGTCAATGGTCAATTCTAGGACTACATCAGGTTTAGAATTACAAATAGCATATTTGGTTGAGTTGCAAAGGGATTGAACCAATCTTGTTGAAAACACTTTAACTTTTGGGAGTACTCCAACTATATTTACACCATGCTTGGGGGTGTTTCATGTGATGTCAAATGCATGGTGTGTTGATTACCCTTAGTTGTTTCGTGACAGATATATACATTAGATTTATCTTGTTCATGGATAGTTCAACCTTTGTCTTGTCACTTGTGTGCCATTCTTTCTTGGAGCATTGCGGGCCTATTCAACGAATGGCTTTCTTCGAGGATGCACTTGGGGGTTGGTTGATTGCTTGAGACGATAGCTTACCTTAGAGGACAACTAGGACCATTGGGCAACCTATAAAAAAGGCATTCAGGACAACTACTTGTTTGCACAGAGGCATGTACTTGACTTGAGGATGCTTAGGTTGACAAGTCAACATGTAGGTGTGGTGGACCGAAAGGTGTATGGTTTAGGAGGTAGCATTGCAGTTTTAGAGACCTTTGGAGGAGGAGCATTGTTCACTTCAACATTCAAGTCTTGCTTGTTGAATGCGCGTGCCTTAAAACATGACATGTGTTACCTAAAGTCGAAGCAATCCACATGTGGGCCTATCTTCTTGTAGTTAGGTTGCTTGTAGAGGACTAGGTCCACTTTGTATTGTTGGACTCCCTCACCTCTCGTATAAATAGAGGGAGGACAGAGTTTTTTCACTCATTTGTACTTGTTCACTCATGTAATCACATCTAGTGTCAGAGATGTGAAAGCTAGTACAAAATTATCTTCTTGCACTCTTCTTTGTGTGTATTTCCTCTTTTTGTTTTGAGCACTAAGGTTATTGAAGGAATTTAAATGGAAAACCAGGAGTAGACTTCCAACCTAAGAAGACAAAGCATACCAGGGTTTTGAATAAACCCTAAAGGAGCAAAGGAAGCACTTTATCTTGTAGCTCTTGTGAGGGAAGAAGGCTAGGGGTTTGTGGCATTTGGAAACCCATGTACTACTTGGTGTGCTTGTTGTGCAAGAGAGAAAAGGAAACGTCCTTGGTCACTTGGGGGATGTAAGTGTACCTACCAAGGAGGATTTGACAATGTTGATACTAGCTTGTTGAGGATCTTTAATGGAGTAATCAACTTTGTTTAGGAGTGGTTCCAAGTAGTAGGAATTGGTGGCTAAGGTTTTTTTAATCATTTCCTAACTAGGGTTGGAAAAGAGTAATATCCTCTCCAAATTGATGAGCCAATGGAGGACGAAATAGCCTATTCGACCCCATAGGCTATAGTATTGATAAAGGGGTAAAAACACATTTTTTCCTATGTTGGGGCAACATTGGGCAAAAGATGGATCAGTTAGGGTAAGAAAACCCAAAATTGGGGGTTGCACCCACAACCCCTCACATTTTGGAGCCCGTGGAAAATATATAAATAGAGAAGAGTTGAGATCAATTCAATCATCGTCAATTGTGGATCAAATCATCTGTTTTCTTGAGTTGTAGCTCTGAGGGTTTCAAGACCCCTTCTCTTCTACTAATTTCGATGGTGAAAGATTTCACTCTTGTTAGTTCTGTGTTTTCTATTTCAACTTTGTTCTGGAAAATAAGGAGTTATCTGTATGAAGATTAGTGGAATTTTGGTAAATATCTAATAGAAATACATGGCCAATTTCATAAAGCAAACTAATAAGACTCTAAAGGAAGAACAGCGAAGTCATTCTGGAGAATGCACATTGGTCCTGAAACTAAACAATAGTGAATCTCCTCGAATAGGGTGACCTCTCCTAAAGCAAGGCAACTAAACATTATTCTAAAGTGGTGGGAGTTTGTCTGAGGAATAGAGTACAGTTCGCTAAAGCAGATCGAAACCTTTCCGAGACAGGCATTGGGTGATTCCTCTGGCAGTGTTTTTGTTCTAGTCCCGAAGTTGTGCAACTATTCTTTGTGGCCGTGTTGGACAATCTTGGGAGCAGTATGAACTAATTTTGGGACCATACTGACTAACCCCTAAAGCAATTCGACCACCCCTTGTAGTATTTCTGGAACAGATTAAATGCAGATCAACTATTCTCTATGGCCGCAATGTAATATCCCCAAAGTTAATTTGCAGCAATAAACAGGCATACATAGACAAAAACATACACAACAAAATAAACATAGAATTTAGAACACCATTGAGCCACAAAACCTGCACTAAGCTAGTTTATTAATGATGAGGAATGTGTACAAAATGACGTGTTGGAATGAGTGCACCTAGGCTTGCTCAAGGCAATCTAGAGAAGCCCTCAGAAGTATTGTTGAACAGCCTCAATTTTTGCTCTCTGTGTGGTTGTAGCTCTGCGCTGGAAACTACGTAGAAATGTTGTTGCTGCTCCAAATGATCTGCTGCTAGGGCATGTTGTACTGCTCAAAAAATTCTGGGAAATTAACCGCGAACTCGACTCAATAAACCCAGAATAACCCACGAAGGGTTTGGCCAAAGCTTGACCCCGAAAATTGGCCCTCTTAGGCTTGGCTCACTAAACTACTAGGCAATTCAGACCTCCTGATAATCCTGTTGTTGGATGCCATCGAAATGCCTGTAAAATCCAAGGTTATAAGGCTCCAAGCCTTCCCACCAAGTCTCCTGCAAAAACTCCACTCACTCCCCGACTCCCGGAGTGATTCCCTCAAGGGACTACACCACATCTATGTTGTCGATGGAGGGACTACGCTGCAGAAGAGGTTCTTTGCTCTTGAACTGATCAAACTATGGTGAAACACCTCCCTTGAGCCGACACTTGATGTCCACCGAAGCAAAGGCTGGGATCTTTGCTCGAAGACACCCGTGTGCTGAATAACACATGCAAACTTGGCTCACTGCTCAAGTGTGCTCTATCAATAGACAAATTTGAAATAGATGAATGAATGCCAAGAATGAGCCTCGTGCTTCCTTTCTGTCCAAGGATGCCAAACGTTCCCTTGGGCCCCACCTCGTGCCTCTAGCCTCCAGTATGCACCAATGATTGCGCTACCTTCATGTGGGCCGCAATTTCTCCTCACTGGCCCCATTCTCCACTAATGTCGCAATATTTTGCCTTAACCTAATGTTTAGAGGCCTATAGTTGCCTAAGTCTAATTGCGGGCCCCCAAACCCACATTTCCTAAGTCAAAATTGTAATAATATCAAACCGGCCAAAAATTAATATTCTAGTTAGCAGAATTGCTAAACAAGAATATTACAGTCCTCCCTACCAAGATGTTACTTGTCCTCGAGCAACTGCAGTGATGGATGCTGGAGGATCTGCTCCCCTTCCCAAGTGATACTCTCATCAAGAAGATTCCACCATCTGATCAAGAATTCCTTGATCACCCTATTCCTCAAGTGCCTCTCTCTAGAATCAAGAATGGCCTCTGGCTGTAGCACCAAGTGCCCCTCATCATCCATAGGGGGTAACTCAGTGGTTGTTGTCACCTGCTGTCCCAAGGCCTTCTTCAGGCATGATACGTGAAAAATGTTGTGCACCTAGCTCCTCGGGGGTAGCTCCAACTCATAAGCCACCTACCCCACCTTCTGAGTGATTCGGTACGACCGATAAAAGCGAGGCTTGAGCTTCTCGACCCCCTTCTGCTAGAGCAAAGACTGTCGGTAAGGTTGAAGTTAAAGGAAAACTAAGTCCTTGACCTCAAAATGTCTCTCCACTCGGCCTCGGCCTGCATTAATCTTCGGTTAGTTTGGGCCATCCTCATGTTGTCCTTGAGAGCCCTCAATATGTCCTGGCTCTCCTGGATCCAATCTTTGGCCCTTGGGGCCTTGTTGTCTCCAAACATGACATGAGCAAAAGATAAATCATCATATCCATATAATGCACGAAAAGGAGACATACCTATAGACATGTGATAGGTAGTGTTCTAGCAGTACTCCCCCATGTGTAGCCACCATATCCATGCCCGTTGTTGCCCTGTCACATAGTTACGCAAGTAGCCCTCCAGCTACTTGTTAACTATATCAGTTACGCATAGTTATGCATTAGCAATGTAGGCTTTTCTTTCATCAGGATCAGTTGGAAGACTGGTGGGAGCTTTGTATCCGTCCAAAACAGAGTGCCATACTTCAGGGCCAAGAGACATTAGATAGTAGGACATCCTCTCTTTCCAGAAACTAAAATTTGTTCCATCAAAGATAGGGAGTTTCCCTGTTGCTTCCATGTTCTTCATTGTGCCTAAGAATCCTTCTTCCAGCTGTTAGGCTGATAATGAAGAAGTTGGCTCTGATACCAATTGTTGGAAATACTGAGAGGGGGGTGAATTAATATTTCTTTTCAATTGTTAATTATTGCCAGTTAGATTCTTCACAATTAAAGACAGAGAGATATATATAATAATGATACTAAGAATTAAAGAGAACTTCAATCCCTTTTTAATAATAGTATACAATAGATAAGAGAAGGGCACCAACCCTTTTAATGAAACAGGCACCAACCTGTTTGCCAAGCACCAACTTGGACTTTGATGAGGCTCCTACCTCTAGGGCTTCGACCCTATCTTCTCAAGGCACCAACCTTGTGTTTAGGGGCACCTACCCCAAGGACACCAATCCCTCAGTCTCTTTTAATAGAAAATGTGTGATGTACTTACTTGACTGTCATCTACAAAAATTCTTCACAGTTCAACACTTCTTGATTTTGACTTCACTATATCTTCACTGTATTTTGTTCACCATATGACTCCTCTGCTGCAATCTGAGGTGAAGTGACCGTTCACTGTTCAACTAACAATCCAAGCCACCATTGGTATAATTTCCCATAGGTCTGAGCAGTGTTGTAGGTCTGATCCTAGCCTCCCACCGAACAGGTCCGAGTGCTGAGCAATGATGGTTGTCTGAAATCTGAGCTGAGGTGAGGTTTGGTTTACCACTAGAACAATCCGAGCTTCTGCTCCTCCACAGATATGCAATCACAGGTGGTTGCCACAGTTCGGTACCACTGTTTTCTTAAGCTACACGTCCGAGCCTGAGCTTAAGCCTCTTCCACAACTCTATCCGCAATAACAGGTTGAGCTGCTTATGTAAGGTTCCAGGTCTTTACTTCAGGTCCGAGATATTAAAGATAACCCAAACACCGATTTAACCCAAACACTTCCTCCTCGACCTTCTTAGTTCACGAGTTGTGAACTCTTCTTGCTATTCTAATTTCCTGTGATGATTTTCACCAAAAAATCTCTGACTCTAAAATGGATGAACGCAGATTTATATATATAGTAGTTTGTCCCTATGAAGAGACACATCCATTGGAAGAAGCGCCGACATTATATGACTGCATAGGTCGGCTTGACTGTAAATATATTTTTTTCATCTTAAAAATTCAGTTTCTCACAAACTAATGGGAGTTTCGGGGCAAGTAAGAGCTTGTTGGAAAGAGGGAAAAATCCTCTTTAATATGGTCTAGGATTCATTGTGAAAGGATGCCTCCAAGGTGTCTAAATTTATTTTTCTTTGTGACTGTTCATAAAATTTTAGTGCGGAAGGTGATTGGGACAGTAAGAGATCATTAGAGCTTCTTCATCATGGTGTGTTTTCCATGTCATCATATGTCATAGTGCAGCATTTATCAATCTTCCATTTAGAGAGCTCATCAAGAGAGCTTATATTCCATCAATGACAATTATTGACCAACAATCTCCCCCTTTGTCATTGATGGAAATATTTAGAATTCTCTCCCCCTTTGACATCAATGGCAAATGGGCTGCCCAAGTCCTCCCCCTGTTATGTTGCTCCCCCTAACATATTATACCCCTGACATGCTGCTTGATTTAATGTGATGCAAGAGCAATGACCCCCATCTTTTGGCAAAGATACTCAAATGCTTCTCGTGGAAGGGGTTTTGTAAAGATATCCACAATTTGCTCTTTTGTATTGATGTATTCCAATCTGATATTGTGTTCAGCAACTTGTTCACGGAGAAAGTGGTATTTGATTGGAATATGTTTGGTTCTTGAGCGCATCTGATGCAGGGGCATTAGACACTAGCCAGCAATGTAGGAGTTTTGTCCACATGTTGTCGCTGGGAGGGTTCAGAATCATTCGAGTTTGTAACAGCAAAGTTTCAATACCTTAGCTGTTAGTTACTTTTAAAACAGTTAGAGTCAGTAGAAGTCGAATAGGTTTGGATTCGATCCATCTGTCATGTTCCAGTTATTTGAATAAATTGTAATTAGGCTTTTGATTTACTAAAACAGTCCTCACAAAGGAATTGAAGAGACAAATGTTGATGTATAAATGTAACCCCTGGATGCATTGAAGGGGGAGGAGATTTTCACAGTAAAGATTGTGTGTGTTAAGCAATTGTTCTCTGTTGAATATATTTCGATGTTTTTTTATTATTAGTGTAGAGTGTAGACATACTATTTATATGCATACAATTGCTTAATTCTAAAGTGTTCGAGCCTCCAGCGTGGTGTTAATTCGATGAAGAATCTGTTGTGTTGAACCTTCGTTTCTGTGTTAATGGTTGAAAGTCTCTCTGTCTGTAGTCGTGTGTATAATCCCCCTCTAAATTTCCGAAGTAGGCCACAACGACATAGGAAACCAAGAATGGATGTATTATGCCCTTAACTTATGTGTCGAGCCATATTTGTGCACTGGTAGTATCGTTGCCATAGAGCCGTGAGCTTGGTTTGAATGGAAAAACCGCCTATAAAGGAAATAGACTTGTTTTGTCCGGAGGTTAGACCTTGAGTTTGTGAACCGGAGTGAATAGAAAGGATAGCGTAACCTTGACTTAAACCTTGGTCAATCACTGTTCCAAAACCGAGAGTGGGTTTGCGAAACCAAACCACCCCTATCGCACCGCCTTTGTGGGGTAAGCGGTATTTTCAATTCGGGTGCGATTCCATTAGCTGCCTAACCCGTCGATAGAGAAAAACCACCTTATCGCGTGACATCGCGCGTTAAAGCTCAACTGTGGACCTAGCGCGATATCGACGTACGTCGTTGATCTGGAGGCAGGTTCATCGAACGATGATCGCACTCGGAAGTAGCACGGAGGTTAATCCAAAGGTGTGGACGTTTATTTTGTTGAATCCGCGTTGTGTGAGTAGGCCCCGCCTAAGGTTTGTTATAAATGTTTTAATTGAAATGTCATCGGATTATTGATATAAAGTTCTGAAGGGTGATAACCTCAGTATTAAGGTTCGGCAATAGAATTAAAGTTCGGGGATATATTAAAGTTTTCCCAAGTTTGCTTAATATATTTATTTGTCAATTTCTCCGAAATTGATAAATAAAATTACAGAAGAGTTGAGGAAGACTGCGTGGAATGAACTGAGTTACTCCGAGAGAAAATGCTGACAGAGCTCCATTAGAGACCAGCTCTCCTTAGGGGGCCCGAATTCAATTTTGTTGCTGTCAATAGTGGTATCAGAGCGTGTTTTTGAGTTGTTCTTGCAGAGAATTAACATGGCAATCCGAGTTGGTAGAGGTGCTGGCAGAAGGAGAGGCGGACCCGTTGCCAATGCAGAAGTGTTGGGGATCTTACAGAGGTTCGAGGCCAGAATGGATGCCATGGAGCGAAGAAAGCCCAGAGATCCTGAAGACATCAGTGAACCTGAATTAGAAGAAGCTGAAGAAAATGTTGAGATTCCTCCTGACATGAGGCTCCTCAGAAATATTATGGGGTCTGCAGTTAAGCCCAAGATTGAAGTATCAAGTTTTGCAGGAGGACTGAATCCAGAGGAGCTGGTGGACTGGATTAATGAAATGAACAAGTGCTTTGACTATGAAGAAATGAGCGAGGATAAGAAGGTCAAGTTTGCAGTAACAAGGCTGAAAGGACATGCTGCACTCTGGTGGGATGGAGTGCAGGCAGAAAGAAGGGGAGCTGGCAAACAGCCTATCAAAGGCTGGACCAGAATGATGGCTAAGCTAAAAGGTAAATTCTTGCCTAGTGATTATCAGTTAACAATGTTTAGGCAAATGCAGAACCTGAGACAGAGGTCGCTGACAGTAAAGGAATACACAGAAAAATTCTATAGAGTAAGTATAAGAGCTGGGCAGTTTCAGGACACACCAGAGAAGACTGCCAGATATGTGAATGGTCTCAAGCTGGAGATCCAAGATGAGATTGGTCTTCTGTCTCCTAAGACAGTTGAAGAGGCCTATCAGATGGCCTTGAAAGCAGAGGAGAAACTCCTGAGGAAGCAGTCTGCCAAAGGGAGCAGTACTTTCCGTGGAAAGGGAAGTCAGGGTGGTAGAGGAAAGCCTACTACACCCAGAGATGGAGCTAACAATAGCTCACCTCATAATGCATCTACAGAGGGTGATGCAAGAGGCAGAAGGGGTTCTTACAGAGGAAGAGGAGGCAGAGGCAGAGGTAGAGAATTGAGGTGCTATAGATATCAGCAAGTGGGACACAAGCACTATGAGTGCCCAGAGAATGTGGGTGCTGGTCCAAGAAATGTTGTTGTCACCTAGGCTGGAGAAGAGGTAGCAATTGAAGAAGAAATTCTACCAAAGAGGGGAGAGTCCTTTGTGGTTAATAAGGTCCTGTTGAAGCAAGCTAAAGAGGTCACTGAGCCTGCACAAAGGAAGACTTTTTTTAGGAGCATATGAAAAGTCCAAGGGAAATGTTGCCAGCTAGTTATTGATAGTGGCAGCACAGACAATCTGGTTTCCACTGAGGTGATAGAGCAGTTGAGACTGAAGACAAGGGAGCATCCAACTCCCTATAGGGTGTCCTGGCTGCATAAAGGGCACCAGCTGATTGTAAAAGAACAGTGTGAGATAGAGCTGCAAATGGGCAAATACAAAGATAAGGTCCTGTGTGATGTAATGCCCATGGATGTGTGTCACATACTGCTGGGTAGACCTTGGCAGTTTGACAAAGCAGCAGTGCATGATGGCAAGAAGAACACTTACAAGTTCTTCAAGGACGGGGTACATCATACATTGATACCCATGGAAGAAGGAGAGCCATCAAGCAGAGTGGTTGATCCAAAGACCTTGTTGTTGAGCGGGAAGGAATATCTACAGCAAATTGTAGAAGAAGAGGTAAGCTTTAATTTAGTTTTCAAGCCTAAAGTAGTTCTTACTTCTACAAAGATTTCTGATTTGCCAATAGAAATCCAAGAGATGTTAGATAGTTATTGTGACATTGTTGTGGATGATTTACCTAATGAGCTGCCACCTGTGAGGAAGATCAGCCATCAAATAGATTTTATCCCTGGTTCAAATCTGCCAAATAAGGCAGCCTACATAATGACTCCCACAGAAAATGAGGAAATCAGGAGACAAGTACAAGAATTGGTGGACAAGGGACTGATCAGAGAAAGTTTGAGCCCATGTGCAGTACCAGCAGTATTGAGCCCAAAGAAAGATGGAGGCTGGAGAATGTGTACTGATTCCAGAGCAATCAATAAGATAACAATCAAGTACAGATTAACTTTGCCCAGAGTTGATGATTTAATGGATTGTTTGAGTGGTGCCAAATATTTTTCAAAGATAGATTTAAAAAGTGGATGTCATCAAATTAGAATAAGAGAGGGTGATGAGTGGAAAACTGCCTTTAAAACGAATGAAGGACTGTATGAATGGATGGTAATGCCTTTTGGGTTGTCAAATGCACCTAGCACTTTCATGAGACTTATGAATGAAGTATTGAAAGAATTCATTGGTAAATTTGTGATAGTGTATTTGGATGATATATTAGTTTTCAGCAAAACCAAAGAAGAACATTTAAGGCATCTTAATTATGTCTTGAAGAAGCTGCACCAAGAGAAACTGCTGATAAACTTAAAGAAATGCTCATTCATGAAGGAAGAGTTGGTGTATTTGGGCTTTGTTGTTTCTGCAGAAGGATTGAAGATGGACCCAGAAAAGGTTAAGGCAATTATGGAGTGGCCTTCACCCATAAATGTTTTTGAGGTAAGAAGTTTCCATGGACTTGCCAGTTTTTACAGGAAATTCATAAGAAACTTCAGTAAGATTAATGCACCCATTGTTGAGACAATAAAAAAGAACAAACAACCATTCAAATGGACTGCTGAAGCAGAAAGAAACTTTAAACTTTTGAAGCAAAAGATAACTGAAAAGCCTGTTTTGATTCTGCCTAATTTTGCTAAACCATTTCAAGTGAAGTGTGATGCCAGTGGGGAGGCCATTGGAGCTGTGCTAAGTCAGGATGATAGGCCTGTAGCCTATTTCAGTGAAAATCTGAATGACACCAGAAGGAAGTATTCCTCTTATGAGAAGGAATTCTATGCAGTTGTTCAGGCATTGAAAAAGTGGAGGCATTATTTGATGTCCAAAGAATTTGTATTATACTCTGACAATCATGCTTTGCAGTACATTGTACAGCAGCCCAAGTTAAATCATAAGCATGCCAAGTGGGTTGAGTATCTCCAAGGTTTTAACTTTGTTTTGAAACATATAAGTGGCCAAGCAAATAAAGTAGTTGATGCTTTGAGTCGAAGGCACATGCTTGTTCAAGAAACCAATTTTGAAGTTGTAGGATTTGATTTCTCAAAGAATTGTATAAAATAGATTCAGATTTTAAGGAAGCATTTGAGGAATGTTGTAACCCTGTTCTAACAGATAGAAGCCAGTGGCTGGATTTTTTCTTGCAGGAGGACTTACTATTCAGAAGAAACCAATTGTGTGTACCAAAATGTTCCATGAGAGAAAATTTGATAAAGGAGAAGCATAGTGGTGGACTTGCTGGACACTTTGGTATTGACAAAACTTATGAGCAGCTGAGTCACTTCTATTATTGGCCCAAGATGAGAGCAGAAGTGGACAAGTTTGTGAAAAATTGCAAAATCTGTCAATATGCCAAAGGAAGGAGCCAGAATGCAGGATTGTACACTCCCTTGCCTATTCCAGACAGGCCTTGGGACATGGTGAGCATGGATTTTGTTCTAGGATTGCCCAAGACTCAGAGAGGGAATGATGCAGTCTTTGTTGTAGTGGACAGATTCTCCAAAATGGCACATTTTATTCCATGTTATAAAACTAGTGATGCCACCCATGTTGCTAACTTGTTTTTCAAAGAAGTTGTTAGGTTGCATGGGTTGCCCAAGAGTATTGTTTCAGACAGAGTGTAATATTCCTAATTTGCGACAGCAAATTGGAATATTCTATTTTTTTTTATTTTGCCACCTATAGTTTGTAAGTAAATAAAAAGTGAGTAAAGAGGGTCTAAACTCACTTAAATGAAATAAGACATCCACCTAGTAGCACAACGTTGTGACTTAAGTGGGAGTCAAGGGGGGACCCAACACCACGTGGAGGAGGGGGACTATGGACACTCTAGAAATTTCTCCAAGCTTCTGCGCAGATAAGGATGAGAATGTGGATAAGGATGAGGATGTGGAGGAGAGAGAGAGGCTACATTTTGTTTTGGAGAGAAACCAACACTATAAAAGATGGAGGAGCCTCCTCATTTGAGGCATGCTTGGATTCTTGGATTATTGATTATTGAGTGAGACATTTGTCTTTCTTTGGCATGCTGGCTGTTTAGCCCGTCTGCTGCACTGTTTAGTGCACCGAGTGTCTCCGTGCAGAGATCTCACCCTTAGCCTCGGGGGACTTCGAGTGCCTACTCAGGCAAGGTTATTTTCTTAGCATCATCCTCCAAGACAGCGTTATTGCTGTAGCGGCGTAATACTGTGTTGTAGGGTGTTGCCGTGGTGACTTTACGACACCACCTCCTTCTCTTGTTTTTCAGGGGGAGAGGCTCTCTCTCCTTTGGAGGATCAGATTGGGAGATATTGGAGCTTATTATCAGATCCTGGCATCAAGCCTATATGTTCTTCATGGTATACTGCACAGTTCTTTCCCCAGATCTGCGTTATTGCTGAGGGAGCAGCGTTCCAAGGGTTTTGGCATCATTTTGGAGTTAGATCTTTGATTGAGGGTGATCCTTGGATTGGCCAACCAATCCAAGTATATTTATGATCTGATACTGAAGTTTGCTTCAGAAATCCTGAATCATTCTTCAGATCTGCTGCAGTAAAACTCAGATCTGCTCCGGCATTTTCATGTATTGCTGAAATTCCCAAGGGGGAAGTAATAAAGAGCCCTTCGGGCATTTTGTCTCATTATAGATCTCTGTTTTCATGTATTTATCAGTTTCAGATCTGTAATATAATAAATATAAGCTTCATCCTCCTGGAGAAAACGCTGAAGGGTTTCTGGATCAATCTTTGTCTTGCGGCACCTCTATCTTGAGGGGTTTTCTATATAAAACTGCTGTTTAACCTTGCTGAAAGCCTATGCCTTGTTATAAAACTCATTCTTTGATTACTTATAGTGTTATACATCATATTCCTTCAGAAAATACGTTGCCCTTGCTTCAGAAAATTTTTGCATATTCAAAGTCTTGGGAAATCAGGGTTTTTATTGACTAGTCGGGAAGGAGGAACTGTTTAACTTAGCAAAACGCCTTTGTTTGAGCTGAAATTCGACATGGAAGTCCCTCTTGACCTATTCTAACATATTCCAGAACCTTGACCCATCATTTTACGCATATTTTCTTATATACCCATTTTAGGGCCAAAATCCTCACTTTTCCCCACCTTTTTGCCCCTAAAAGCTGAGTAAAGGTTGCTACAGTATTTGGAGTGGGTTGCTGAGTGTTTATAAACACTATTTATGATGGCTGAAGCATACTTTCCTGAAGAATTCGTTTTTGAGTCATGATTTGCTGATAAATCCATTTTTGGGATATTACAGTGGTATCAGAGCATAGTTCTGGCTCAGCCTGTGGAGCTGGCTATCTATGGCAAATATGAGGATCACAATGCCTACATTCTTACCTGAAGTACAACATGGTAGTATACCTCTTGAAGATTATTTCAGAGAATGGAAGTCCATGAGGGAAGACTTAAAAGCAATTTTGCCCTTCAAAGATTACTGTCAGCTCAGAGAGGATGGAGTTTCTAGCATACAGAGTCCAGATTTGCAGCGTACTACTGGGAGATCACCTCTTCCCATGCATGAGGGATCCACTAGTCCCTGTGAGTCTAAGCCCAAGAGGACCGGAACGGTGAAAAATGATAGTTATTTCTTTTTCAGATCTAGAAAAGATACATCCACCTTTGAGGAGGTCAAGAAGAATGAAGAAAAAGAAGAGGAAGTACCATGCGCTTCCAATTCTAATCGAGAAGAAGAGATCACATCACCTCTTGAGGAGGCTTGTGGAAACATTGTCACACTTGTGGAGGAGCAGCCACATGCATCGACAGTTGGGGCAGCCAACACTTTTGAGGATGGGACTCTTGTAGATCAAGGGTCAAATCTCATTGCTACTATAGAGCAGCCTAGTTGCACTACGATGTGCAACATGGAAACACTCAAGGAGGAATCGAACCATCATTCTCATGAGCCATTGTTGGATTGTACATTACATTGGAGGGTGGGGTTTGAAGCCTTGAAGATGGATGGTAGACATCTTGGAGTAAGAAATCCTTTCTCCCTTCAAGATGACACTTTCTCAATGAGCTCCTCTCAGCTCAAAGAGAAACTTCTACTTTCAGATCCAAAACCTCATTGGTTTTGGAAGACTATGGATGAGAGGGAGGTCTCAAGGAGAGATCTCATTGGATATGCACTTCACACCATGAAATGCAATGCTTTCATTCCCTTCTCACAAGAGCGGATAGAAGATGGAGGACATCTTAGGATGGATAACATCTCTCATGTTTGTGTTGGACATCCGTTGAGCCATACACATCATCATGGGAGGTTTTTGCCTACCACCTATTTGATTCTTGATAGGGTCTCATTGATCCTTGAGAAGTTTATATTTCAAGATCCCATGAAGTGCAAAGTCAGAAACTTGATTTGGGAGGATGGTAGCCCTCATGGGAGAAATACCAGGATGAGGAGAAGAAGAAGGCATCCACAAGTGATTGAGTGGATGTGTTTGATGAGCAAGGAGCTAGGAGGCTACTTGCAGATCTATGACACCAGGCAGCAGGAGGCTTGGCTGCGCTGGTTACTCTTGAAAGAGTTTGGCCATCACTTGGCAAACACTCTTCCTAAGAGTAGGAGGATGGGGAAAATATGGATGGATACTTGCATCATTGAGCAGCATAGAGTATGGATGCATGGTGTTGATGTGTTAGTCATATCATTCATTGTGTCTTCATCACATGAGTTGTATGATGGAGGTATGGGGAGGCAACACAATGTCTTGTTGCTTGTTTTGTTCCTAGGAGAGCAAGGGCAGATTTGCTCTCACACTTTGTATGATGTTGCAGGAAGAGGGGATGGCACTATCTCCTTTATCTTTGATGATGGCTTGGAAGCACTTCCATCTTGGGAAGTATTCCACATTTGTTGCAGCATTATTGGAGGAGTCTTTGACAAGGAGCATGTCAAAGAACAGAGCTTTGTATTGCCAGGAGCTTACTTGCATGAGCTCACAGCGCTGTCACTTGGGAGCAGAAACTTTTGGATAAAGTGTGCCCAACAGAGATATGGTGGATCTATAACCCATAGGTCCCAGGATCACTTCATATTTGTTGCACTTAGAGGAGGTAATGATGATAGAGACATTTATCACTATGGCATATTCTTCTTAACTTGGATTTCCAAGCATAAGGAGGATTATCTTCTTGTAGCACATGGTTCATTCTTCTTCATAGCATGCAAAAACACTATGGAGGACTCATTTATGGATCCATGTACCATCTTACTTCCAGCATATGGTGAGGAGTTTGTCTATACATTCATTGATTTGCACACTCTTGCCATTCCTATGCAGTGCATTGCTTCACAAGGGGACAAGCTTGTCATATTGCTCCATGAGTTTTATTGGGCCAATCTACATGATGGAGGCAACCATCTCTTTTGTGGCTTTGGGAAAATGTTTTATCACCTCATGTATGTTCATTTGCAGCACTATATCATGTATCATATGAAGACATGCATGATTAACCATGCAAGAAGAAACATTTGCCTTGTACTTTCATCAAGCGGCAACTTGTAAAACTGCGCCTGTACTTGTTGGGGAAGGTGTTGGTACCTCTTTTCATCACATGTAACCTTTAGCGTTTCCTTCATTTTGCTGCTGATCATGTCTCCATTTGCTGATATAGATCAGATTTGTATGGGAGGCTTGATTATGAAGGAGACACATGAGTTGGATGTGTCTTTGAGTGGGAAGAATTCTCACATTCTCTGCACTACATGTTCTAATGGGAGCATGGGAGGGGGCATGGCCACCACTACTACATATGTGTTCTCTTTTGAGGTGGGCCATGAGACTGATATTCATCCATTGTACAGCCATGGGCAAGTGTTTGGTCTTATGTTGTTGTCATATTCAGCGATTTACTATCCATTAGTAGGTGTGATGAATCTTGTACATTGCTTGCCATCTAATTTTCTGAAGTTGCAGTGGATGAGACTACATTGTATCCTTGTGAGAGATTGTTTGCATTATGTATCCTCATGTAACACCTTCAGCAAACATATCATTAGGATGATCCATGATGCACATGTCCTATTCTTCATGGATGAATTGTTTTGGGCCAGCCTGTTCTTCATTGTTGGAGGAACCTTTTTTGGAGGATTGTTCTTCACTTTGCCATTGGAGGGCAATGATTTTGCAGCCCAAGATCAACATACACTCTACACTTGTCATGAGTGGAGAGAAGGACAGCATGGGGTAAGCTATGATGCTTGCCAAGATCAGATTTTCAGCCCACCTTCATTACCGGAGCTTGAGCTGGAAGGAAATTTTCAGGAGTGGCCTTGTCGGGAGGTGGCTCATTTTGTTTGGATGATTGCTTGGGGATGGAGGATCCACATGAGAGAGATGTTCCTCACTTCATGCCTTGAGTGGAGAGAGGTGATGAGCTGGTACACCGTCGATGGGACAGCTTACGCCATGAAAGATATAGCACAGCCAGAGTCATGGTCTTCATCAGTCATAGCTAGAGGCAGTGCACAGTCCGAGCCATGGGACTTGGACTATTATTGGCCATGGTGGCGATGGGATCCGGGAGGATTGTTGGTTGGCTGGTACCATGAGAGATCAGTTTGGGATCCTGGCATTGAGAGATCCCTTCATATCAGGATGATGCAGAGTACAGGGGAGATTCAGTGGCGCATCTGGGACCCAGGATATTTTGCAGCATCGATGGAGAGCATCCGCTAGGAGGAGACTTGCTCAGGCAGTTGCTTGAGGGCAAGCAACATTTTGCTAGGGGGGACTGTAATATTCCTAATTTGCGACAGCAAATTGGAATATTCTTTTTTTTTTTATTTTGCCACCTATAGTTTGTAAGTAAATAAAAAGTGAGTAAAGAGGGTCTAAACTCACTTAAATGAAATAAGACATCCACCTAGTAGCACAACGTTGTGACTTAAGTGGGAGTCAAGGGGGGACCCAACACCACGTGGAGGAGGGGGGCTATGGACACTCTAGAAGTTTCTCCAAGCTTCTGCGCAGATAAGGATGAGAATGTGGATAAGGATGAGGATGTGGAGGAGAGAGAGAGAGGCTACATTTGGTTTTGGAGGGAAACCAACACTATAAAAGATGGAGGAGCCTCCTCATTTGAGGCATGCTTGGATTCTTGGATTATTGATTATTGAGTGAGACATTTGTCTTTCTTTGGCACGCTGGCTGTTTAGCCCGTCTGCTGCACTGTTTAGTGCAACCGAGTGTCTCCGTGCGGAGATCTCACCCTTAGCCCCGGGGGACTTCGAGTGCCTGCTCGAGCAAGGTTATTTTCTTAGCATCATCCTCCAGGACAGCGTTATTGCTGCAGCGGCGTAATACTGTGTTGTAGGGTGTTGCCGTGGTGACTTTACGACACCACCTCCTTCTCTTGTTTTTCAGAGGGAGAGTCTCTCTTTCCTTTGGAGGATCAGATTGGGAGATATTGGGGCTTATTATCAGATTTTGGCATCAGGCCTATATGTTCTTCATGGTATATTAAGCAGTTCTTTCCCCAGATCTGCGTTATTGCTGAAGGAGCAGCGTTCCAGGGGTTTTGGCATCATTTTTGGAGTTAGATCTCTGATTGAGGGTGATCCTTGGATTGGCCAACCAATCCAAGTATATTTCTGATCTGATACTGAAGTTTGCTTCAGAAATTCTGAATCATTCTTCAGATCTGCTGCAGTAAAACTCAGATCTGCTCCGGCATTTTCATGTATTGTTGAAATCCCCAAGGGGAAAGTAATAAAGAGCCCTTTGGGCATTTTGTCTCATTATAGATCTCTGTTTTCATGTATTCATCAGTTTCAGATCTGTAATATAATAAATATAAGCTTCATCCTCCTGGAGAAAATGCTGAAGGGTTTCTGGATCAATCTTTGTCTTGCGGCACCTCTATCTTGAGGGGTTTTCTATATAAAACTGCTGTTTAACCTTGCTGAAAGCCTATGCCTTGTTATAAAACTCATTCTCTGATTATTTATAGTGTTATACATCATATTCCTTCAGAAAATACGTTGCTCTTGCTTCAGAAAATTTCTGCATATTCAAAGTCTTGGGAATTCAGGGTTTTTATTGACTAGTCGGGAAGGAGGAACTATTTAACTTAGCAAAACGCCTTTGTTTAAGCTGAGATTCGACATGGAAGTCCCTCTTGACCTATTCTAACATATCCCAGAACCTTGAGACTTCATTTTACGCAGATTTCCTTATACACTCATTTTAGGGCCAAAATCCTCACTTTTCCCCGCCTTTTGCCCTTAAAAGCTGAGTAAAGGTTGCTGCTGTTATTTCTTTTGGTTTCTGAGCATTTTCAGACATATTATATGATAGTTGAAGCCATCATAACTGAAGAATGCGTTTTTCAGGCATGATCTGCTGAAGAATCCATTTTTGGGATATTACACAGAGACACCAGATTTGTGGGCCAATTTTGGAGGACACTGTGGAAGAAACTTGGTACCAAACTGAGTTTCAGCTCAGCTTATCATCCTCAGACTGATGGATAGACTGAGGTCGTGAATAGGAGTCTGGGAAATTTGTTGAGAAGTCTTACAGGAGAGCATCCCAAGCAGTGGGATCATATTTTGCCCCAGGTAGAATATGCATATAATGACTCACCAAACAGAAGCACAAGGCAGAGTCCGTTCCATATTGTTTATGGAATGCACCCCAGGGGAATATCAGAGTTAAGAAATCTGGGAAAAGCAAAGCTGAGGAGTGCTGATGGTGAGGAATTTGCTTCAGAAATCCAAGCCACACATGAACAAGTGAAACAGCAGCTACAAGGCAGTAGCGTCAAATACAAAGGCAGAGCAGACTTGAGCAGAAAAGAAATCCATTTTGAAGTAGGAGATCTGGTTTTGGCACACTTGAGAAAGGAGAGATTCCCAAAGAAGCAGTATAACAAACTGAAGTTTAAAAAGATTGGACCATGCAAGATACTTAGAAAGTTTTCTGCTAATGCTTATGAGATTGAATTGCCTCCTGATGTTGGAATATCTCCCATTTTTAATGTTGCAGATTTGTACAAGTATGAAGATGATGGTACGGGAAAAGGACCAGCAGACAAGGAACGGATTGAGTGGGAAAAGCAGCTACCTCCAGCACAACCATTGCAACCAGAGAAGATATTGGACAAAAGAATGTTCAAGAAGACTAGAGGACAAGAGTACTTTCAGTACTTGATCAAGTGGAAGGACCAGCCAGAGGAAGATGCCACTTGGATGACTGAAGGAATGTTGCAGAAGATAGGCAGTGGAAGAGCTCATGGATAGGAGTCCATGAAAGAAAATTTCCCTCGGGAGTTTGATGCAGGGGCATTAGACACTAGCCAGCAATGTAGGAGTTTTGTCCACATGTTGTGGCTGGAAGGGTTCAGAATCATTCGAGTTTGTAACAGCAAGGTGTCAATACCTTAGCTGTTAGTTACTTTTAGAACAGTTAGAGTCAGTAGAAGTCGAATAGGTTTGGATTCGATCCATCTGTCATGTTCCAGTTATTTGAATAAATTGTAATTAGGCTTTTGATTTACTGAAACGGTCCTCACAGAGGAACCGAAGAGACAAATGTTGATGTATAAATGTAACCCCCGGATGCATTGAAGGGGGAGGAGATTTTCACAGTAAAGATTGTGTGTGTTAAGCAATTGTTCTTTGTTGAATATATTTCGATGTTTGTTGATTATCAGTGTAGAGTGTAGACATACTATTTCTGTGCATACAATTGCTTAATTCTGAAGTGTTTGAGCCTCCAACGTGGTGTTAATTCAATGAAGAATCTGTTGTGTTGAACCTCCGTTTCTGTGTTAATGGTTGAAAGTCTCTCTGTCTGTAGTCATGTGTATAATGCCCCTCTGAATTTCCAAAGTAGGCCACAACGACATAGGAAACCAAGAATGGATGTATTATGGCCTTAACTTATGTGTCGAGCCATATGTGTGCACTGGTAGTATCGTTGTCATAGAGCCGTGAGCTTGGTTTGAATGGAAAAAACGCCTATAAAGGAAATAGACTTGTTTTGTCTAGAGGTTAGACCCTGAGTTTGTGAACCGGAGTGAATAGAAAGGATAGCGTAACCCCGACTTAAACCTTGGTCAATCACTGTTCCAAAACCGGGAGTGGGTTTGCGAAACCAAACCACCCCTATCGCACCGCCTTTGTGGGGTAGGCGGTATTTTCAATTCGGACGCGATTCCATTAGCTTCCTAACACGTCGACAGAGAAAAACCGCCTTATCGCGTGCCATCGCACGTTAAAGCTCGACTATGAACCCAACGCGATATCGACGTACGCCGTTGATCTGGAGGCAGGTTCATCGAACGATGATCGCACTCAGAAGTAGCACAGAGGTTAATCCAAAGGTGTGGACGTTTATTTTGTTGAATCCGCGTTGTGTGAGTGGGCCCGGGGCCTAAGGTTTGTTATAAATGTTTTAATTGAAATGTCGTCGGATTATTGATATAAAGTTCCGAAGGGTGATAACCTTAGTATTAAGGTTCGGCGATAGAATTAAAGTTTGGGGATATATTAAAGTTTTCCCAAGTTTGCTTAATATATTTATTTGTCAATTTCTCCGAAATTGATAAATAAAATTACAGAAGAGTTGAGGAAGACTGTGGAATGAACTGAGTTACTCCGAGAGAAAATGCTGACAGAGCTCCATTAGAGACCAGCTCTCCTTAGGGGGCCCGAATTCAATTTTGTTGCTGTCAGTATCACCGGATTCTTTGAAAGACTGATGGCGCTAGTATTGTCACAAAAAATAGTAATTGGTTGCTTAGTTTCTATGTTGACATCCTTTAAGGCTTCCTTCATCCATAGAATTTGTGTACAACAATCAGCAGCAGCTATATACTCGGCTTCAGCTGTAGAAAGGGATATAGATGATTGCTTTTTGCTGAGCCAAGATACAAGACAATCTCCCATAAAGAATGCATTTCCACTGGTACTTTTTCGATCATCCACACTTCCGGCCCAATCAACATCAAAATACATTGTCACAATAAGAGTTGAACTCTTAGGATACCAAAGACCGAAATCAGTCGTTCCTTTCAGATATCTGAGAATTCTTTTCACAACTGCTAGATGGGATTGTTTAGGACTTGACTGAAATCTCGCTACCATTCCTACTGTGTGCATAATATCTGGTCTTGTAGCAGTTAACTATAGGAGAGCTCCAATTATTGACCTATAAAGAGTTGCATCTATTTGGGGGGTATCATCATATTTGCTTAATTTACAATCTGTGGTCATTGGTGTGCTCATAGGTGCACAATCTTCCATCCCATATCTTTTAAGCATGTCTTTAAGATATTTTGGTTGAGATAAAAACATGCCTGCAGAGGTTTGAAATATTTGTAGCCCAAGAAAGTAAGACAGCTCACCAATCATGGACATCTCGAATTTTTTGGACATATTTAGAGCAAATTCATGGCTCATTTCTTCATCATTGCTAGCAAAGATTAGATCATCGACGTAAACAAGAGTGATCAGAACTTTTTCCTTGTCCATTTTCATGTAGAGATTGCTACCAGCCACTCCCTTTTTGAAACCTTCTTGTTGCAGATAGTGATCCAACTTTGCATACCATGCTCTAGGGGCTTGTTTTAATCCATACAAGGCCTTTTTTAGTTTGCATACAAGGTCTCTTCCTTCAGCAAGATCAAATCCTTCTGGTTGCTCCATGTAAACTTGCTCCTTGAGATCTCCATTCAGGAATGCTAATTTTACATCCATTTGATAAACCTTGAATCCTTTTGAGCAAGTAAATGCTAGAAACATTCTTATGGCTTCTATTCGAGCTATTGGTCCAAAGGTTTCTTCGAAGTCAATTCCTTCGATTTGTGAGTATCCTTTGCAGACAAGTCTGGCTTTATATCTGATGATTTGTCCATCTCCATTCATCTTGTTTTTGAATACCCATTTTGTTCCAATTATATTTTTATCTTTTGGGCAAGGTACCAGTTCCCAAGTCTCATTTTTTTCGATTTGAGACATTTCTTCTTCCATGGCCTTTATCCAATGAGGATCTTTGCTTGCTTGAGAAAAAAGTTCAGGTTCTATTAAAGATAATAGAGCCACATCATCTTTTCTAGGGGTGCTTATCAACCTTCTTCGAGTTTGGATTCCTTCATCTATATTTCCGATGACCTGTTCTTCTGGATGATATCTTTGAACAAACTTGATCTTGGAGGGAGTATGTGAAGATTCATTTTGAGGTTCTTCATTCTCCTCTTCTTTTTTAGGTTCTTCTTCTTCACTTCGTTCAAAGAAAGGCTCAACTTCTTCAATTCCTTTTTCTAGAAGGCCTTCATCAATCTTTACATCAATGCTTTCCACTATTCTTCGTAGACTATAGTTGTAACATTTGTAAGCTTTGCTCCTAGTGGAGTATCCAAGAAATATTCCTTCGTCAACTCTTGAATCGAATTTACCTGGTGAGTCATCATTTATTTTTATGAAACATTTGCTTCCAAAAACCTTGAAATATTTTATTGAAGCAGGTCTTCCTTTCCATAATTCATAAGGAGTCTTTTCATTATTTGGTCTTAGTTGAGTTCGATTTAAGGTGTAAATTGCGGTGCCAACTGCTTCTCTCGAAAATTTTGGTTAAAAATCGACTGCTAGTAGCATTGTCCTTGACATTTCTTGAATGGTTCAGTTCCTTCTTTCAACTACTCCATTTTGTTGTGGTGTCCTAGCAATAGAGAGTTCTCTTGCGATTCCATGATCTTTACAGAATTTATCGAACTCTTTTGAGGTGAATTCTCCTCTATCCATTCTAAGACATTTAATCTTAGAATGTTTCTCATTCTCAATGAGAGCCTTAAGATTTTTAAAACATTCAAATGCTTCGGATTTATATTTTATGAAATATATCCACATCATTCTAGTATAGTCATCAACAAATAGAGAAAAGTACCTTTCACCCTGAAGAGCTGGACTTCTAGTTGGCCCACACAAATCTGCATGAATAATTTCCAAAGGTTTTGTTATTGAGAACTCCTTAGTTTTGTGGCTAGTTCTGGTTTGCTTTCCATGTTGGCATGGGCCACATACAACTTGATTTGGTTTGCACATTTTTGGAATATCCCTTACTGCATTAATTTTGTTGATGTTGACTAGGTTATCAAAACTTGTATGCCCCAATCGCTTGTGCCATAACCAACTTTCATCTGTTTGACTTAAGTAACATTTATCTTCTTGAATTCTACTGAGAATGTAAACATTATCTGGTGTTCTTACTCCTTTCGCCACAAGCTCTCCTGAGGACGAGTCTCTTATTTCACAATTTTTTGTACTAAAGACAACATTATGTCCTTGGTCACAAATCTGGTTGACACTTAAGAGATTGTGTTTGAGCCCTTCTACTAGCAAGGTATTTTGAGCTTTTCCTAGTCCATTGACAAGGGTAGCAGTCCCTTTTCCAGTGATTTTAGCAGATCCACTTCCAAAGGATACATTTCCATTTTTCTTGTTCAATGAGATAAACTTCTTTTGGTCACCTGTCATATGTCTCGAGCATCCACTATCCACATACCAATGATTTTCTTCACTATGAGCACATAGAGCTAGGCCACATTTATCAGTTTTAAGATTTATGTTTTTAGCTTTTTCCCTTTTGAGAGGGCAATTTTGTTCATTATGATCATAATCATCACATAATGAGCAAGACGGATCAAACTTAGCCAAAGGATCAAAGGAATTGTAAGTTTTGATTTGTTCTTGCTCTTTAGGCCCACGTAGTTGGTTTGGTTGATTATTCAATCTTGGCGCTTCATTCTTATGAGCCTTGCAAAGCTTAGCTTGATGCCCAAAGTTTTTACAATTGTAACAATGCCCAAGAAAAATAGTTTGGTACCTGTTGCAGTATACATAGCTTGAATCAACATCCTTCCTCGAAGTTGCTCTTTCAAATCTTGGTTTTGAGATGTGACCTTTTTCCTGAGATTATTTTTCTTCTTTTGGATGGCAAGAGAGTACATCAGCATAACTTCTGGCATTATTCTTCGTACTCGATGATTCTCCTTTGAAACCAATTCCAGACTTGTCATGTTGAGGTCTTTGAGTGTTAAGAATGTTGTCAAGAGCTAGAGAGCTTTGCCAACTCCTTTTGATTTGCTCCAATTCCTTTCTTAGGGACACCATTTCAGCGTCACATTTTTCACAAATATCATCCTTCTCTTTTAACTTGATGTTCAAGAAGTCTTCCCTTCTTTTTGCTTCCTCTCTTTCTATTTTGAGAGAAATTATCTTCTTTTGTAGGTTCTCATTTTCTTCAATGGCACTTATTCGCAAACTATCCATGTTTCTTTCATCTTCTATTTCTGAGTCATCATCATTTGTAAATGCCATGAATAGTGTTTCTTTGCTTCCAACATAATTACTTTCCTCATCTGATTCATCATCGCTTTCTTTGTACTGATGCACATTTCTAGTTGATTTCCTCTTTATGACTACGAATTCATCTTCATCGGACTCATCTTGTTTAGAGAAGAAGTTCTTCTTATTAAACCCTTTCTTCTTGTACATCATTCTTTTAGAGTCCTTTTTATCATCACTATCATGTTTATGAGGACATTTTGCAACGTAATGACCTATTCTTCCACAATTGAAACAAATAAGAAGGTACTTACCTTTTAGCTTGGATCCCCTTTTTAGTCTTCGTACAAATTGAGCTAACTCGTTTTCAGTATTTGATTCATCGTTGTTGTAATTCCATCCTTCTCCTTCTTTTGTAGATTTTGAGGCTTTGAAAGCTGCTTCTTTGAAATTTGGAATCCCTTTCCTCATCTCATAGGCAATAAGAATTCCATGAAGTTCATCCATCTTGAGAGTATCTAGGTCCTTCATTTCTTCTATGGCACTTACTTTGGAGTCGAATCTATCAGGAAGTGATCTCAGCATTTTTTGAACTACGGTGCTTTCTTCAAAAATTTCCCCTAGTCCTTTAAGAGAGTTAACCACTTCAGCTACTCTAAGGAAGTATGATGCAATATCTTCTTCATCATCCATTTTCAAACTCTCGAATTGTCTTCTATAGGTTTGAAGCTTTGCCTTCTTAACTTTGGAGTCCCCATCATATAGCGAAACCAATTTATCCCATACTTCTTTGGCTGAGTCACAGTTCATGACTTTCGTAAATTCAAAATCGGTGATTCCACTAGTGATGGAATTTAAAGCTTTGGCATTAGCAATGTAGGCTTTTCTTTCATAAGGATCAGTTGGAAGACCAGTGGGAGCTTTGTATCCGTCCAAAACAGAGTGCCATACTTCAAGGCCAAGAGACATTAGATAGTAGGACATCCTCTTTTTCCAGAAACTAAAATTTGTTCCATCAAAGATAGGGAGTTTCCCTGTTGCTTCCATATTCTTCATTGTGCCTAAGAATCCTTCTTCCAACTGTTAGGCTGATAATGAAGAAGCTAGCTCTGATACCAATTGTTGGAGATACTGAGGGGGGGTGAATCAGTATTTCTTTTCAATTGTTAATTATTGCCAGTTAGATTCTTCACAATTAAAGACAGAGAGATATATATAATAATGATATTAAGAATTAAAGAGAACTTCAATCCCTTTTTAATAATAGTATACAATAGATGAGAGAAGGGCACCAACCTGTTTGCCAAGCACCAACTTGGACTTTGATGAGGCTCCTACCTCTAGGGCTTCAACCCTATCTTCTCAAGGCACCAACCTTGTGTTTAGGGGCACCTACCCCAAGGACAGCAATCCCTCAGTCTCTTTTAATAGAAAATGTGTGATGTATTTACTTGACTGTCATCTACAAAAATTCTTCACTGTTCAACACTTCTTAATTTTGACTTCGCTATATCTTCACTGTACTTTGTTCACCATATGACTCCTCTGCTACAATCTGAGGTGAAGTGACTGTTCACTGTTCGACTAACAGTCCAAGCCACCATTGGTATAATTTCTGACAGGGCTAAGCAGTGTTGTAGGTCTGATCCTAGCCTCCCACCGAACAGGTCCGAGCACTGATCAATGATGGCTATCTAAAATCTGAGCTGAGGTGAGGTCTAGTTTACCACTAGAACAATCTGAGCTTCTGTTCCTCCACAGATACACAATCACAGGTGGCTGCCACAGTTCGGTATCACTGTTTTCTTAAGCTACAGGTCCGAGCCTGAGCTTAAGCCTCTTCCACAACTTTGTCCGTAATAACAGGTTGAGCTTCTTGTGTAAGGTTCCAAGTCTTTACTTCAGGTCCGAGATATTAAAGATAACCCAAACACCGATTTAACCCAAACACTTCCTCCTCGACCTTCTTAGTTCACGAGTTGTGAACTCTTCTTGCTGTTCTAAATTCCTGTGATGATTTTCACCAAAAAATTTCTGACTCTGAAATGGATGAACGCAAATTTATATATATAGTAGTTTGTCCCTATGAAGAGACACATCCATTGGAAGAAAGGCTGACATTATATGACTACATCGGACAGCTTGACTGTAAATATATTTTTTTATCTTAAAAATTCAGTTTCTCACAAACTAAAGGGAGTTTCGAGGCAAGTAAGAGCTTGTTGGAAAGAGGGAAAAATCCTCTTTAATATGGTCTAGGATTCATTGTGAAAGGATGCCTCCAAGGTGTCTAAATTTACTTTTCTTTGTGACTGTTCATAAAATTTTAGTGCAGAAGGTGATTGGGACAGTAAGAGATCATTAGAGCTTCTTCATCATGGTGTGTTTTCCATGTCATCATATGTCATAGTGCAGCATCTATTAATCTACCATTAAGAGAGCTTATATTCAAAAATGACAATTATTGAACAACAACATCATCCTTGACGCCCTTCCACGCAAACCTGTCTCAGATGGCCCTGTAGGTCTTGGTGTACCCCTGATGTCCTGCCAAAGGTGACTCATGGGCAACCTATAGTATCTTCTCCCGCAGCTGGCAATTGACCACCAAGTAGATCCGGTCCCTGTAATATATAACCTCATTCATCACCCGGTACCAGTCATCGATCACCATCCCCTCAAGGGCCTCATATGAAAACCGGTCCTTGGAATACTCCACCAATAGTTGAGCCCTCCAATTTGGAGCAATACTCATCAATGAAAGGGACGTTGGCCTCTTATATAATGCATCTACCACCACGTTATGCTTCCCTTTGACATACTCTATGTCAAAATCGTATGCTTGGAGCTTGCTCACCAATTTCCGTTACCTCTCTTGTAGTTGCTTATGTTCCAAAAAGAATCTAAGGTTGTTGTGGTCAGTCCTCACCCAAAACCGGTTCCACACCAAGTACTGTTTGAACTTAGCTAGCACATGCATGATGGCTAGCATCTCTTTGTCGTATATGGGGTACAACCTCTCGTAAGGCAGTAGCTTCGGACTCTCGAAAGCTATGGGGTGCCCTCCCTACATGAATACGGCCCCACTCCTTCTCCAGATGCATCGCACTCCAATATGAAAGGCTGAGTAAAATCAGGTAGTGTTAGCACGGGGTAGCTGCTCATCACCTGTTTGAGGTGCTCAAAAGCATCCTGCGTTGTAGTTTTCCATGCAAAGGCCCCTTTCTTTGCCAAATTAGTAGGGGGTGCAGCCAACTTTGAAAACCCCTTCAAAAACTTCCGATAGTAGGTGCAAATGCCCAAAAATCCCCTCAGCTCTGTCACGTCCCTGGGCTCTGGCCAATCTCTGATGGCTCGGATCTACTCCTCATGCACATGCACTCCATCAACACCGATGATGTGCCCCAAATACAGCATCTCGGTCAACCCAAAGTTGCACTTGGACAGCTTGGCACATAATTGCTGCTCCTCCAGGATACGCAGTATTGCCTCAACATGTTGCAAGTGCTCCTCCCATGTCTGGTTATAGATCAGAATATTGTCAAAGAACACTAGCACGAACTTCCTTAGTTGTCCACGAAATACGTGGTTCATACACAACTGGAAGGTGTTCGGTGTATTGGTTAGCCCAAAGGGCATAACCAGGAACTCAAAGTTCCCATAGTGGCATCGGAAAGTTGTCTTAGAGACATCCTTGTCCCTCACCCGAATATGGTGGCACCCGGACTGTAGATCAATCTTTGAGAAGAATTTGGCTCCCCTCAACTCATCCATCAGCTCATCAATGCAAGGGATGGGGTAGCAGTTCTTGAAGATGCGTTGTTAGGTGCTCTATTTTCCACATCTAGGTTGAACTTCAACCTGTGCCGAGCATCTGGAATAACCAGTGAATTACAACTTTACTACACTGCAACTAGCGCATTGATATTTGCAGCGTTAATGCTTTCTGCTGGTTGGTATGGTCTTCTTATTGAGGGCCCTGCAATCAATGCACATATGCAGGGTCTTGTCCTTCTTCTTCACCAAAACAACTGATGAAGCAAATGGGCTAGAGCTGGGCCTAATGTGCCCCAATGCCAAGAGCTCATGGATGGCTCTCTCTATCTCATCCCGGTAGGCCTTAGGATGCCTATAGGGAGTAGTGATCACTGCCTGTACTCTGGGCTCCAACTCTATGGTGTGCTCAAATCCTCAGTCAAGTGGTTGGTTGGGTGGTATATCTCCAAATACTATAGGGTATCTATCATGGATGGCCTGAATCTTCGGATGTGGTGGCTTGGTCATGCCCCCAGCCTCAGAAATCCTCAACTCCACAGCTCACTCAACATCCCCATGCCTCAAGCCAGCCTCCATCATGTGGGTCAAGACTGTCTGTGGGGGATAGGAGTGCATACCCCTTAGCAACACTGGTTTGCCATCTGGATCCAAGAACTCCATCTCCAACTTCCTCCAATCAGTGGTGGCTCTGCCAAGTGCATAGAGCCACTAGACTCCCAACACTACATTGGTGTCCATAATGTCAACCACAAAGAAGTGGTTTATCATGGAGTAGTTCTCCATGGTCACAGTCAAAGCGGGAACATAGCGTGTGCACTGCATAGTCCTATCTCCCGACATAAGAACTGAAAACCCCTCAAACCCCTCTGTGGTACTGCCTCTCTTCTGGACCATCTAGGCATCAATAAAGTTGTGAGTGGCCCCACTATCCACTAACACTGATACACATTGCCCCTTAATAGTCTTAGAGGATCCATCAAAATTCAGGAGAAATAGCCTCCCCATAGTACATTGTAAGTCATTCCACTACGTGTAGCCTCCTCCACTTTGTCCTCTGGGTTTGTTGTTTCCCTTCAGTTGGCAGAAATCTTTGAAAGTAATGGCCCTCTCGAACTCCGGGCTATAGGACTGGTACTCTAGGAAGTACTCTCCATAATGAGCTTCCTCCTGCTCCTGTTTTCCTCCCACTCCTGAAGCTAGGAACGTAGGAATGGTAGACCATGGGGGTGTATATGGTACTGCAGGCAAATTTGGGTTAAGTGATGCCTAGTGCTGTGAGGTGCTCCATCCTTCTCCTATCTGGAAATCCCCTTGGACTCCCTTTCCTTTACTGCCATTGTTGTTTCAGTGACCCATCTCCTTAATGTTCTTCGTGAGGTCCTGCACTACCTTCAATAGAAGGTGAGCAAATTCCTCCTCCTTGCTCCTCTTCTCCCCTTCTGCATCCCCCCATTCTTGTCTCCATCACCTCCGATTCACTGGTCACAAGGTCTGGAGTGGTTTCTAACTCTCTTTCTCTGCTCAGATACCTCTGCCTCCGGTATGTCACGTTTTGTTTGTCTTCCGGTGTCATAGACTGCGCTGCTCCCACAAGCTGAGCCAAGTCTATGAGCTTTGATACCACTGTAATATCCCCAAAGGTAATTTACAACAATAAACAGACATACATAGAAAAAAACATCCACAGCAAAATAAACACAGAATTTAGAACACCATTGAGCCACAAAAACTGCGCTGAGCCATTTTATTAATGATAAGGAATGTGTACAAAATGAGGTGTTGGAATGAGTACACCTAGGCTTGCTCAAGGCAAGCTAGAGAATCCCTCAGAAGTATTGTTGAACACCCTCAATTTCTACTCTCTGCGTGGTTGTAGCTCTACGCTGGTAACTACCCAGAAATGTTGTTGCTGCTCCAAATGATCTGTTGCTAGGGCATGTTGTACTGCTCATAAAATTCTTGGAATTTAACCCCAGACTCTACGCAATAAACCCAGAATAACCCGCAAAGGATTTGGCCAAAGCTTGACCCCGGAAATTGGCCCTCTTGGGCTTGGCTCACTGAACTACTGCACAATTCGGACCTCTTGATAATCTTGCTGCTGGATGCCACCAAAATGCCTGGAAAATCCCTATTAGAAGACTCCAAGCCTTCCCACCAAGTCTCCTGCAAAACTCCACTCACTCCCCAACTCCCGAAGTGATTCCCTCAAGGGATTGCACAGCCTCTCTGTTGCCTACATTGCCTCTACGTTGTTGATGAAGGGACTGCGCTGTAGAAGAGGTCCTCTGCTGCTGAACTAATCGAACTATGATGAAACACCTCTCTTGGGCTGGCACTCGAAGTCCACCAAAGCAAAGGCTGGGATTTGCGCTCGATGACACCCGTGTGTTGAACAGCATATGCAGACTTGGATGGTTGCACAAGCGTGCTTTGTCAATAGAAAAATTTGAAATAGATGAATGAATGCCAAAAATGAGCCTCATGCTTCCTTTTTGTCCAAGGTTGCCCAACTTTCCCTTGGGCCCCACCTCGTGCCTCTACCCTCCAATACGCACCAATGACTGCGTTGCCTTCATGTGGGCCACTATTTCTCCTCATTGGACCCCATTCTCCTCTAATGCCACAATATTTGTAGAAATTTGATAACTAACCCCAGTTTTCAGTTTCTCCTTATTTCTCCCATAAAGTTAAATGCCCATTCCCATAGCCATACATTCAACAAGCTGGAAAAAATAAATATTTTTTGAAAACACTAATTCTGGAAATTTCGCAATGCTGAAATGCAGAAATAAAAACTCAGAAAAATAAATCAGCCACACACAGAATTTTGACACGCTGATTTTTTGTCAATGTGACCCTGGAAAAACCCCCTACAACTCTTGGGGAAAACCAGTTCGAAAGCTCTCTTTTATTTCTGATAAATATCTTTTACAGAGAAATAGAAAACACAGAAAAATCGCAGCAACCAGTATTTTTACTTATCTCGAAAACCGTGCACAACCTCTGCCTCGATTTTCGTGCCAAACAGAAACAGAAAATTACAGCAGAAAGTACAGCCTTAAATGTTGTACGTAAAGCACCAAAAATAGTGCTTGAACAGCTGTATGGCCTCCTCGAAAACTGTGCCACTTGTTGCCTCGAAAAACGTGTTGTACTGCTGCTATACGGACCTTGATTTGCGTGTTGAAAACTGTTGTACGAATTTCAGAAAAACAAATCTGTTTTGCTGCTGTACGGACCTCGATTTCCATGCCTCCTTAACTGATGTACGGACCTCGAAATTCGTGTTGCATTAAATGTTGTTTTCCCTCCTCGAAATTCATGCCACTTGCCTTGAACTTTGTGTTGTTGTTTTCTCTCTTCGATATGCGTGCCAAGGTGTTGTTCTTCCTCCTTCTCTGCTCAGAAATATCCTTTGCTCTCTTCCTCTCCTTCTCTCAATCTGCTCATGAAAGAATGAATGACCTTTTCCCTCATTTTCCTCCTTTAACCTAACCCTAAGTGACTTTTGGGGAATCCCTAAATCCAATGGCTGAAATAGATTGAGATCTAGGGCTAAGATTAAATGCTCATTTAAATCTCATTTTCTATTTTTTAATTCACCCCACTTTAATAAAGACCCACTTAGTCAATTATTTCCAAATTCACTTTTCCTTTCTAATTTTACATTGACTTTATTAAAGTCACTTTAAAATTAGACTTTAGTAACTTTATCACTTAAAGTCACTTTTAAATTAGATTTGACTTTATAACTTTATAAAGTCACTTTAGGAGAAAAATTAACTTCTTTTGGACACTTTTCCCTAGGCCAAAGGTCAAAGCCTTAGGGAACCACCTGTCCTCCGGTAACCAAATTTCAACAATATTTTGCCTCAGACTAATGTTTGAGGCCTATAGTTGCCTAAGTCTAATTGGGGGCCCAACAACCACATTTCCTAAGTCAAAACTGTAATAATATCAAACTGGCCAAAAATTAATATTCCTGTTAGCAGAATTGCTAAATAGGAATATTACATGCAGTCTGACCACCCTTGTAGTATTTCTGGAGTAGATTAATTGCAAATAGAGCGCATGATGGAGCAGTCCTGAGGAAAACAAAACTCGACGAGGCAAGTGCGGTCCTGCTACAAGAGTTTAGTTAAATTTAAATAGTTGGATCTATTTAGAACAATTCCTCAGAACGTAGAATTAGAAAATTAATCTCAATCTCATATGGATTTTCCAAGCAAATCATGAATCTCATATGTGATTGGGTTTGTAAAGTAGATTGAACATTGGTTGTTGGATCATCATTCTGTTTATTGTGAATTTTGAGATATTACTGTCCATTATTGTTATAAAAATAATTTGTGATTTTATGAAGAGATGCTTGTTGTCAAGTGAATGTATTAGATTTTGTTGGAAACCCTACGCAAAATAAGAAGCCCTATGCTAAAAATTTCCTTAGAACAGTACAATGCCATCAGAGAAAAAGTATCATGCCAGCTTGTGAGTGCATGAGCCTTAAATGCTTCCGGAGGATACCAGTAACGTCACAGTGAGAAGAAAGAGGAACACCCATCAACCAGTCAAGGGGGATAAAACAAGGAAGGGGAACAGGATCTTGGTTCCCTACTAAATGCAATACTCCAACAACAATAGCCAATGACCAACATTCTAATGCAAGGAGAGCAACAGATGGCTCAGGTTATTGTCCAAGCCATAAATGAGCTTTGTAACAGTGGTTTGAATGCAGGAAATAGGCTTGGTACTGAAGGAAGCGACAGCCATAATCCTGGCCCCTCCAGTATTATTGCTTAAACAAACCACAAGACAACCAATGGGAAAAGTCACAAACCTTTAATTCCTCAATTTTTGAACCATCAATAAACAGCAACCCAAGAAGCAGCAGAGCCAAATAGACTCTTTCACAAATACTTCCAAGAGTATGAGGCACTAGAAGAGAACACTCGCGCAACCACGACTTTCCAAGAATAAAGTAACATCAGATACAGAAATAGACCTAAGGGACAACTAGATTCTGTTCTAATGCGCAAGGTGAGCAAACTTTCCCTCCCCTCATTTGATCGATCATCTAAATGTCCAGCTGGAGCTTGGGTGCAAAAAGTAGACACCTACTTCAGGCTCAACCATAATATTCAAAACCGATTGGTTCAAACCAATAACCGGTCAAACCAGCCGATTCAATGGCCAGCCAGGTCAAACCGACAAAACAACCCGGTTAAGGGTGGCCTTTGACCCAAAAAACCGGTCCTAAACTAGTCGGTTAGCTGCCATGACCACAAAGGGACCCACAGACGCGGTTTTGGAGAGTAATAGGTGGTTTGGAGGGAAAAGGAGGGTTGTTTCCCTCCTTTTCCCTCCAAAAACACCCTCCCCAATCCTTTATAAGCAGGAGTACCCTCTCATTTGTCTCACACATCTCACTTGGATTTTTTGTGAGTTTGATTGAAAGCTTGGAGAGTATTGAGTTTTTGCTGGAGTAGTGGAACAATAGAGAGTTTGAGCCAAGGACACTACATGGGTTCATTGTGATATGATTGATGGCAAAATGATTTGCAAATATTGCCAAAAATATATTGCAGGAGGGGGTATTTACAGGTTCAAGCAACACTTGGCTGGGATAGGAGGCTATGTAAAGCCATGTGGAGCACCAAATGAAGTAATAGGGCATATTAGGGCAAAATACCTTTAGAAAATTGGGACTCAATTCACTGAACCGATAGAGAAGTTTATGACTCGAGGAGTTGCAAAGTTTGGGAGTCGAGACTCAACCAACTAAGTTTGATCATGATGAGAAGTTTCAAGTGATAATGTTGATCACTAATATCATATATGTATATTTGTAGTAGGCCAGTTGCCCCATAGTTTGTAGGCTTTGTTTTCGGACTTTATAGGCCATTTGGAGCCTCATTGCTTATGTATTTTGTCGATGATATGTATTGCACTCAGTGTCATTTTGATATATTCACATTTACATGGTATATAAATGAGCAAACTTTGCATATTTTGTCTCTATTGGCTTGGAATCATGGTTGCAAATCTGAAAAATATATTTTTTATTAAAAATTAATTATTTAATGTATTTTTTTAAAAACCAATTCATTGAGGTCTGACCAGTCCCGGTTTGACTGGTTCCGGTTCGAAACCCGACTCATTAGGTCCATCGGTTCTAATTTTTAATACTATGGGCTCAACCCTATGTTAGAAGTGAATGTTATCCAATTTGCCACACTAAATCAAAAAGGAGAAGCACATGAGTGGTGGTACCATGGTCTGGTTATGTTGGGGCATGCAAACATCACTTCTTATGTAGACTTTACATAGAGATTAATAAATATATTTGATCGGAAGAACCCGAACATACACTTCAGAGAATTGGCATAACTCAAACAGACAGGATCGCATGAAAAATACATCTCAGAATTCAACGAACTATTGTCATGGTGACAATCATATCTAAAGAAAGAATAGTCATGCTCTGCACAGAAGGACTAGTTGAACCCCTACAAGGTTGGGTTAAGGCTTTCGATCTCGCAACTCTCCAAGATGCCATCAAGAATACTTGTCATATGGGGAATGCATCAACCAAATCTAAGGCCCTACTTAAGCCTTTCGCCCCTCAGAAAGATAAGGAGAAGAAGCCCCTTCAATGTGATTCGCCCAAAAGGGCCATGTAGGATGAGGAAACCCGAAGAGAACTAAGGTGGAAAAAGCTTTCTTTCACTTGCAAGGAGCCATGGGAGCCAGGACATCGTTGTTTAGGCAAAGGAAAGATCCACTACATCTTGGTCTCTTATGATGAGGATGAAGAAGAAGAACCCACCGCAAATGATGAGCCTACAAGCCCAAAGAGAGAACAAACCCATGAGGAAGCTAAAGAAGAGGAAAACCCCACAAAGAAAAGAAATCTTAACTGCAAACTGAGATTGTGTCTTTATCAGAGACCCCTAGATATTACACCTTCAAGATCATGGGAATCGTCAAGGGACAACGCATCACAGCACTGGTTGATGGAGGAGCTACACACAACTTCATTGAAGTAGCATTAGTAGCAAAGAGAGGGCTTCCTACAAAAGAGTTTGAAGGCCTTGATGTGATAATAGTAGATTACACATGGATGATCCCTGGTTTGAGCATAACACTTGGTAATTATACTTTCACTAGTGATTTTTACGTAATAGAACTTGCAAATATCAATATGGTATTGGGGGTTCAATGGTTGTATTCGTTGGAAAAGCACACTATGGACTACCAAGTAATGGAAATGAAATTTGAAGCCCCTAATGGCAGCAAAGTAGTTTTGAGAGGCATGGCAAATGGTAGCCCACAAGTCATTTTCGCCAGAAGAATGGAGGCCATATTTAAGCATGGAGATGTATAATATGCTACAGAATGCATGATTACAAGCCAAAAAACACCCAGCAATGGCAGTCCACAGTACAAAGCAGACACTCAATGAGTGTTGGACAAGCATGGCCAGGTATTTGGTGATATTCCCCTGGGATTGCCTCCTAAAAGGGGATTTGAAAATACTATAGAGTTGGAACGAGGAGTCAAGCCCATGATCACTGCACCTTATTGGCACCCAAAGAAATTTAAGGACGACATAGAAAATGCAATCCAAGAATTGTTAGCGATGGGCCACATCAGACCCAGCTCCAGTCTGTTCACCTCATCAGTGGTTCTAGTTAAAAAGAAGGATATAATGTGGAGGATGTATATTGACTACTCGAGCACTCAACAAAAAGACCATCAAGAACAAGTATCCTATTCCCAAGATCGATGAGTTACTAAATGAGTTATATGGGGCAGTTTACTTTTCAAAGATTGACCTATGATCAAGATATCATCGAATCCAAGTTCAAGAGCAAGATGTCCCGAAGACAGCATTTTGATGCCACTATGGACACTTTGAATTTTCAGTCATGCCACTTGGTCTAACTAATGTTCCCGACATTTTCCAATCATACATGAATAGCATCTTCAACAAGTAGTTGAGGAAATTCTTACTAGTAGTTTTTGATGACCTTCTCTTATACAACAAGACATGGGAAGATCACTTGTGGCACTTGGATGAAATTTTGAGCATAATGCAACAACAATCACTCTATGCCAAGGCATCAAAATACAAATTTGGAATCACAAAGATTATTTATTTGGGACACATAATTACTGTGAAAGGGGTGCAGGTACATCAAGAGAAGATTCAGACAATATTGGACTAGCCAACAACCAAGAATTTCACTGAGTTGCAAGGATTTTTCGAAATTTGTAGCTATTATCGAAAATTCGTCAAAGGCTTCTCTCAACTAAGCGCACCATTAACAAATTTGACAAAGAAGGGAGCATTCAGGCAGACGAAGGTATTAGACAAGACATTCAATAAGCTCAAGGAAGTAATGAACTCATGTCCCCAACTTCATTCAACCCTTTGTATTATAATGCAATTCATCAGGAGAAGTGTTAATGCAGAAGGGCCATCCAATTGCATTTGAAAGTCAGAAGCTCTAGGAAACAGAGAGATTTTACTCCATATATGACAAGGAAATGTTGGCTATTATGCACACCTTTGCAAAGTTCAGGCAATACTTGGTAGGAAGCAGGTTCATAGTGAAGACAAACCAAAACAGCTTGCGTCGTTTCTTGGAACAAAGAGACCTAAACAAACGATAACAGAAGTGGGTATGCAAGGTCCAAGTTTATGATTTTGATATTGAATACATAAAAGGAAAAAAGAATAGTGTGGCCATTGCACTCTCCAAAAAACTCGCAACATGTTCTCTCATGGAGCTCACACAAGATTGGAAGGCTCACCTCTCTGTGGAATATTCCAAGAAAAAATTTGTCTGTGCTCTGTCAAACAGACTCATTCAAGATGACAAGTATAAGATAGTCAATGATATTATTTCCTATAAAGACAGGATATACTTGGTTCCTGAATCTACGCTTAAGGAGAAAATCTTGAAGGTTGCACATGACATACCATCAGTTGGACACCAAGGATTCTTCAAAACTTACTAACAGATCATGGAGCGATTTTCATGGAAAGGTCTCAAAGATGACATATTAGAATACATTAAGGAATGCATGACATGTCAAAAAAATAAGGTCGAGCACACGCATTCTACAGGTTTACGCCAACCTTTACCAATTCCTGAGCAAAAATGGGAAAGCTTATCAATGGACTTCATTACAGAACTACCCAAAGCTCAAGGCAAAGACCGCATCTATAGAGTGGTTGACAGGTTGACGAAATTTGCACATTTCTTTGCGATTCTAACTGATTACTTGGCCAAACATGTAGTAGAATTATTCTTCAAAGAAGTTTTCGAACTTCATGGACTGCCTAAAAATATAGTCAGTGATTGGGATAGCAGATTTATGGGAGAATTTGGTAGGAACTCTTTAGGCTTGTATAGACCGAATTAACCCCAAGGACCAACTATCATCCGCAAATAGATGGCCAGACAGAGATCGTGAATAAATGGATTGAGGGATACTTATGTAACTACGTGACTAGTCAGCAGAAAGCATGGATCAAATGGCTATACCTCGGGGAGCATTGTTATAACACCACTTATCATTTGTGCATTGGGATGACACCTTCAGAGCAATGTACGGTTATGATGCTCCATCCTTTATCGACATTGTCTTCAGAGATAGCAGAGCCCCATTAGCTAAAGATTGGATACAAGAAAGCTAGGATATTCTCAAGACACTCAAAGAAAACCTACAGGCTGTCCAAAATCAGAAAAAGATATACGCAAACCAGCACCGAAGAAAACACAACTTTGAGGTAGGAGACTTAGTATTTTTTAGATTGCAACCATATAGACAATCTACACTCAAGAAAAGTGGTGCAGAAAAGTTGAAGCCAAGGCTTTATGGCCCCTACAAAGTTCTCTGGAAAATAGGCAGTGCTACACGGGGACTCGCCCCCCCCCCCCCACCTAGGGGTCTAGAATCCTCGCCCCCTCGCGCTCCTAGGTCTTGGGGGCTTCTAGGGGATGTTTCCCGACGCCCCCAAAAATCAGGAAATTAAGGGGGACGTCAAAGGGGACGTTTCCTCAGATTGAGGGGTCGAGGGTGCTTTAGGGAGCGTGAAGGGAGCATGAGGGGGCGTGAGGGGACGGGAGGGAGCGTGAGGGGGCGTGTGGGGCCCACAATTAAAAAAAAAATTAAATGAAAAAATAAAGAATATATTTTAATAATCGATTGTTTAATTAAATTAATTTTTAGGTTTCATTTGTTTTCATTGTTTCATTGTATCATCCGCACTTAGCACTTGTTGCCCATAGCACTTGCCGCAGCCGTCGGAAGAAGCCCGCAGCGGTCCGCAGCTTGCCACCTGCAGTCGGAAGAAGTTATGTTTTATGTTTTATGTTTCACTGTTTCAGACATAACTTTAAACTTATTTGCTTTAAAGTTTTAATATTTATGTTTCAGACTTGAGTTGTAAACTTCAGTTTAAAGTTTATTTTGAATTTTGATATAATATCACATATGTTATGACTCATATGATATCTTAAACTTTATTTTCATTGTACATTGTTAGTAGTTATATTAATGATTATACAGTTACAAAGTTACATATGAATCTATGATGTATGTTTTAACTTTTAACTTTTAAATTTGTTTCGGTTAGATGATTCATCATTCATCGATTTATAATTTTTAAATTTTATCATTTATGATTTATCTTTCATGATGTAAGTGTATGATGACTGTATATACATTCCTTGCAAAAATGAAAAATACAGTGGCATTATAAATATTTATTATTAAAATTTTAATGATATATCATATATGATATTATAATATTATATATATTTTTATATTTTATAATTTTTATGACCCCGACGTCCCCCCACGTTTCCTGAAAATTGGTAGGGAGCTTTTGCATAGGCCACCCCATCGCCCCCTCGCTCCCACCTCCAGGGGACTTGGTGGAACATTGAAAATAGGAGAAGCGGCATACGAGTTAGAGCTGCCAAAAGAAAGCATAAATCATAATGTCCTCCATGTTTTATGTCTCAAGAAGGCTGTCGGGCAACAGGTTACTACTTCTATCAAATTGCCCCCTTTGGATGAAGGACAACTAGAGCTAATTCCAGAAGTAATCATGGCAGTACGAGAAAAGAAACTAAGGGGCAAAGTAATATCAAAATATCTTATTAGATGGAAGAATCGAAGAAGATGCCACATGGGAAGGGGAACGAGTTTTACAACATTCCAATTTGCAATTGCTTGAAGGCAAGCAATTTCGGGAAGGGGGGACTGTAATTTCCTCTCCAAATTGGAGGAAGAAATAGCATATCCGACCCCGTAGGCTATAGTCTTGATAAAGGGGTAAAAACCCAATTTTTGCTATGTCAGGGCAACATTGGGCAAAAGTTGGGTCGGCTGGGGCAAAAAACCCAAAATTGGGGGTCGCACCTACAACCCCTCACATTTTTGAGCCCATGGAAAAATCTATAAATAGAGAAGAGCTGAGATTAAATCAATCATCATCAATTGTGGATCAAAATATCTATTTTCTTGAGTTGTAGCTCTGAGGGTTTTAAGACCCCTTCTCTTCTACTAATTTCAGTGGTGAAAAATTCCACCCTAGTTAGTTCTGTGTTTTCTATTTCTACTTTGTTCTGAAAAACAGGGAGTTATCTGTCTGAAGATTAGTGGAATTTTGGTAAAGATCTGAGGGAAATATGTGGCCAATTTCATAAAGCAGACTAAGAAGACTCTAAAGGAAGAACATTGAAGTCATTCTGGAGAATGTGCATTGGTCCTGAAGGTAAATATAGTGAATCTCCTCGAATAGACCAAGATCTCCGGAAGCAAGGCAGCCAAACATTATTCTGAAATGGTGCGAGTTTGTCTGAGGCATATAGTTCAGTTCCCTGAAGCAGATCGAAACCTTTCTGAGACAGGCATTGGGTGATTCCTCTGGCAGTGTTTCTGGTCTAGTCCTGAAGCTGCGCAACTATTCTTTGTGGACAAGTTGGACAATCTTGGGAGCCGAAGTAATTCTGGAACCATGCTGACTAATCCATGAAGCAGTCCGACCACCCCTTGTAGTATTTCTGGAACAGATTAATTGCAGATCAACTATTCTCTGTGGCCACAGTCCGAAGTAACTCTGGAACCACACTGGCCAATCATTGAAGCAGTCCAACCACACTTGTAGTATTTCAGGAGCAGATTAGTTGCAGACAGAGCGCATGTTGGAGCAGTCATGTCCTGAGGCAAACAAAACCCAGTGAGTCAAGTGCGGTCTTGCTACAGGAGTTGAGCTAAATTCAGATAGTTGGATCTGTTTGGGACAGTTCCTCAGATCGTAGAGTTAGAAAATTAATCTGTCTCATATACTGTTAGTAGGGTTTTCCAAGCAAGTCGTGGATCTCATATGTGATTGGATCTGTAAAGTATTGATTGAACATTAGTTGCTGGATCATCAATCTGTTTATCGTGAATTTTGAGATATTACTGTCCATTATTGTTATCAAAATAATCTGTGTATTTTATGAAGAGATGCCTGCTTTCAAGTAAATGTATTAGATTCTGTTGGAAACCCTAAGCGAAATAAGAAGCCCTAGGAGAAAAATTGCCCTAGGACAGTACAAAAAGCTTGACTCATATCAGCTTTTGATAAGCTGTTAGTATGTATATGTAATTCATTTATATATGTATATATAATCTGTTCTGGCTGGCCAAAAATTGTGTACTTGCAGATTTGGATTTTAGCTTAGATTATATTTTCGATTTGGTAGATTCTAGTGCTGGTTGTTCATGTCGATTTAACATAACTTAGCACTGAATTACACATATCTAAAAGATAAGCGGGCAGATTTACCACTGTTATAATCTACTGAATAAGACATTCTAGATCTGTTATATGCATGGAAAGTGTGCCTTAAGTGCTGTAGCTTTGGAGTGTTAAAGTACACTTGAATGACATTTATTTGTTTGGGTTTTCTTCTGAAATTGGATTGATGAGAAGTGACATGTTGCCACTGAAAATTCATATTTCAGAATTAGCCCTGAGACTGAAGGATCACATGAACTAGATCTGGGAAACCTCAAGGTTGAGATGAAGTTTCTAAATTTGCATTAATTTCCCGATTCACAAAATTTCCGCACAAGAAACATTCGAAGGAAGAAAAGTAAATGCAGATGCTGCTGAGGAGCTGATTTTGATAATAAATGGCCAAATAAAGACTAAGA